>VZTN01028538.1:63457-108658 GCA_013400515.1 Erpornis zantholeuca
CCCCGGTGTGCGGAGCGAGCGCCCGAGCTCCCCGCTGCCCCTTCGCTGTGGAGAGCCCCCCCTGTCCCCTGGGGTGCCCCGGGGCCGCGGGCTCGGGAACCGGGCCGTGGCACCCCCGGGCACGGGGAGGTGCTGGGGGTGCTCGGAGGCAGCGCAGGGAGGCGGGTGCGCCGCGATCCAGGTGTTCCGAAGCGCCATCTCCCTTTCCCCTCCTTCCCTCGGGGCCCCTGAGGTGTTTGTGTTGTGCTCTCCCCGAAATCCCCGGCGGGGTTTGCGGGCATTCCTCACACGCGTGGGTTTTCTGCCTCGGAACGATGGCAGAGCCACCGCTGTGCTTGGCGCTAAAACAGACCCCAAACTTGTTCTTTGCCTGCGCTGCGCTGTACTCTGGTTAATGTTTGTTTTCTCTGAAACACTTCAGTAGTCTGGGAGAGACTTAGGTAAGTAGATGCTGTACTTAGCTTAACTGAATTAATATTAACATCTGCCGAAGAAAGAAGTAGCCTCTCAGGAAAGAGGAATGCTTTAAAAGTTAAAAAAGTTACACGGCAGACACGGACCCCAGTCTTTGAGTTGAACCTTGAGGCTACAGATTGATTTTCCTGCTGATAACTTGTAACTTGTTTTCCTGCAATACGGATGTTAGCGGTTGTTTTCGGTTTGAATAGTGGGGTTGCCAGACTTCACCGATGCATAACTTGATTGAAGAAAATCTGACAACTTCGGAAATAAAGTCAAAGTGGATTATACCTGGGTAAACTGTGCCTTGATTACACTGCAATACATCTACCCATCCCTTTCAAAAGCTTTTTTTTTTAATATAAATTTTTTAATGTTAATAAAACAATTAAAGGCTCCTTTAATTGTCTTCTCTCTACAGCTGTTAAAATTACTCATTCTCTTGCTAACAACATGGACTTTCTGAAAGTTGGTGGTTTTTTTCTGTGCTGTGCTATTTCTTTCTATTTGCAACCTATCACTCCTACCTTACTCTTCAGTCTGAAACTTAGGATATGGAATTTAAGCTTGAAACTAGAGGAAGATTTATTCTGTTTCAAACCGTTTGTCTGCTGGAGTGGGACATTCTTGATACATAGCATCCGGCAGTGAAAGCTATGGTCATTGTTTAAACAGTTTGTCCCTGGTGCTCAACAGCACTGAAACAAAATCTCAAAGTTAATTATTAGCTCAGTGTCCTTTTGGGATGGTTAAATTGATACTCGGGTTTATGAAGTGGCTTTGCTATTAGATGTGCCAGGTGTTCCAGCTCTGATTTTGAGAGATCTTAAAGTGCTTAATCAAGACTACGTTCCTGTTGATTGTTTTCCATGTTTGGTTGTCATACTTGTAGATTGTCTTTGTTTTTTGTGCTTTACGTGTGGTGATTGAGGTTGGTTTTTTTTCTTATTTTAGGGTATGCTGTTCCTCCACCGACTTCACAGCCAAACTATTCGAGCACGTACACCATTATTCAACAGCCTGCCACCACCACTTCTGTAGTAGTAGTTGGTGGCTGTCCTGCCTGCAGGTAAAATGGCTCTCCAGGAATTAAACTCAGTCTGGGGTTTTGCTTTTTAAGATAGAAGTGTCCATGTGCTTCCTTGGTTTTCAATAGTTTCTTTTTGTGTGTGTATTACAACTAACTTAAAAGGCACTAAGATCTAGGAGTGGAATGCTTTGGTTTGTGTAGTGTGAGCTTGTCCTGATGGGCTCGTGACACCTGCTATAAATAATACAAGACACTTTAAACATGAATTTGTTCTCTAAGATGGAGGCAGATCTGTAAGTAATACTTTTTATGAAAAGGGACTTCAGTAACAGATGTAACTGGTCAGTTCTTGGGGGAGAGCATGACAGGAAGTCCTTTCTGATGTGTTTATGCCTGGTGATGGTGAGTAGCATGATTTTATTGTGAAACTCTGTAATCTTTGACCAGTCACTTCTGGTTTTCTGGCAGTTCTGTGGAAGAACTTCTGCTGCTCTGGGGTGTGTTCCCATTCCCAATCCAAACTCTGCAAAACCAGGCAGGGTGATTGTCACTATTGTCTGAAAACATCAGTGGCTTAAGGCTTTAAAGAGTGTGGAAAGTCCTTTAACTGCAGAAGAACAGAGAGATTGATAGACCAGACCAAACATGTCAGTCTGCTGCAGAAAAAAGTGGTCAGCTGTTATTTGGAGTTGCAGCAAGAGAACAACTTCCTCTTGGAGATCACAGCCATGAAAAAGGAGGAAGGCACTCAGTTTCCTCACTGGTGCTCTAAGTCAGCTGCTGTCCCTTTCGCTTCTCAGTTCTTCTCTTCCCAGGGCGTTAGGCCACGGCTGAGGGCCGAGGGATTTGGGCACTGCTGTGCCTGGCCAGCCTTGACTCCAGTGCAGGTTCATTCCCCTCTCTTAAAGTGTTCAGGAGTTACCCTTGGGGTATCTTGCAAGGAGGCTCTTGACACTCTGCAGGTCTGAGCCCTTCCTTCCCTTTCAGAAGGTGTAGGAAGCAGACCTGCTGAGTGTGGCAGAGGATGTCATAGGGTAGAGGCTGGACCCCAGGTGTCTTTTGGTTTTGTTAGAGTTGGTGTTTGTCTGAGAGTCAGTACCTGCCTTCAGAGGTGGATTCAAATAAGAAGTATCCCGTGGTGTTATGTAAAAACAGTGCCTGTTGAAATGCTACTAGTTAAGGCTGAAAAACCTGTACCAGCTGGAGCTATTGATCTAGAAAATGTGTGTTTTAAGTGGGGGAAAGCAAGTGCTGAGCTGTGCAGAGGATGTGGTAGATCCTGCCACCTGAGTGATTACCTCAACATGCTGATGCTGTAGCTCAGCCAGAAGACAGGGCTTGGAGAGAGGCAGGCAGAGTGCTTATACAGACTTCTGGCCTTCTGGCCCTGACCCCAGCACAGCTCAAAGCATTTCACTGGGGAGGTGCTCTTGGCAATAGCTTAAAACTGGTAGACTCTTGGTGCTATTATTTTTTCTTTTTCTGGAAGTTCGTAGAATATGCTGAATTGGAAGGGACCCATTAGGATTTAACTCCTGGCCCTGTACAGGACACTCCAAGAATCCTGTCATATGCCTGAGAGCATTGTCCAAACATTTCTTGAATTTAGACAGGCTTGAGGCCTCTGGGATGGCCTAAGAAAGGCTTTGGAAACAATCATTTGCACATATAATATTTAACTTCAGCCAAATTTCTGAAAATTAGCAGTCTGTTAGTTGTTTTCAAGTGACCTCACTTGAATAGTTTTCTTAAGTCATCAGATATGCCCAGCTGGAAGTACCCATTGTGGACTCTTTCCTAAAGCAAAATATTCTCCACAAAATCCTATTTTACTCTTGGATCCTCAGTTTCTGTTTTAGGTGTTAAAAAAAAATAAAATTGTGAGGAGAACTGTGACATCTTGATTACTGTGAGGCCTAATACTGCACTGCTTAAAGTGTAGGACTCCTCTCAGCACCTGTGAAATACTCTGGATCAGGGAATCCCGAGGCTGAGTAGCTGTATCTAGTAATGGTGTGTCATAGTCTCTCCTTTGCCCTATCCACTGTCTTTAGAACAGGAGTCTAGTGTCCAGGTAGGAGGGGAAATTCTCAGATTGCTGGTTTTTTGAGTAGTCATGGAATTGATAGTCTGTTACTTCAGGAGAAAGGACAGGAAGGCTGGATGGAAAGCATAATATTGGAAATATTCATGGGAGCCTGAAAGATCAGGTTCATATTCTGGAAGGTTACTGGCTGCTTCTCTTAGAGAAAGAACTCAGTCCTCCTTGGCTTCTCAAGACCTTAAACACAGTTCTAGTTTACTTTCATGTCCTGGAAACCTATTTTATGAGGAATGCAATGTGCAGCTACACTCTGAAGAGAAAAGTTGTTGAAGGGGCATTGAAAAATATTAAAAACTATTAAATGGTACATAAAAAACTTTGTTTTTAAACTACCAGGTCAGTTGTCCTGTTACTTTCCCGATTTGATGGTGTGCACAATTGTTGGAGAAGCCCATCTGCTTTAGATGACCAGGAGAAGCCTTGTGTGTGGCTGTGGAATGATGTAACTGATGGAGTCACCTGAAGGACATCCAGAGCATTTCTGCCATCAGAAATACAAAGCAGTCTTTTGCACTATGGCATGTATTCATGTTGCTGATGGAAATCAAAACCATTTCCAACTTAAAGTATATGGTGTTGAGGAGAAATACAGAGTATTGGCATGTTATCTGAATTGGTGTCTATTTTATTGCAGTCATGTGTGATCTTGGGGTTAATAAGCTGCTCAAGTACAGTCGATCCTTAGGCTTTTTTTACTGGTATTTAGTCATAGAAAGTACAAAGTATCTCCAGCAGCAGCCTCTCTGAAGTTGGTAATATGCCCGTGGTGACTGGTAATTGCGTTGTGCCCTCTCCCTCTGAAGCACTGCTGCCCTCTGAGGATGACTCTCCTGTCTTGCAAGCTGTGCCTCTTGCTCAGAGCTGTTCCTTACATCATTCATCCCTGCTCACTGTTGCTTTCTAGTTACAGACTTCAGTTCTAATGTGTGTTCCATCCTTCCCTGCGCTCTCACAATGTCCTGGGTGGTTGTAGTGCTGTTGTCTCAGCGTGTGTTCTTCTCCCAGCCCTGATGTACAGAGAATTAAACCGAGTTGCACAATCTTTTCAGCTTTATGGCTTCCAGTTGACATTTAAGGTTTGGCCAAGTCCTGCTTTGAAACTATTTTATGTTCCCAAGTACACATTGAGTCATTACAGGCACTGACTTTAGATATCCTGCTGTGGAATTATCTTTTTAGCTTGGAGAGTGCAGCCTGGCTGCTTTAGTTGTGGTCACTTTCATTTTCTTTTTCTCTGTCTTTTGTTGTTGGGGATAACTAACTGCTCAGGAATGTTTGCTTTCCTGTTATTTAACAGAAGAAAGTTCCTTTTAAAAACTGCAAAAACATTCTCTTGCTCTGATGATTGTAAAAGCCAGTTCCTTCAAAATCTGGGACATTTGTGGTGGGCCCTGTTGGGTTTTTATTTTCCTGTTTAACCATATCCAGTTGCTTGGGAAAAAACTGAGGGAAAGGACCTCACACTGCTGCAGCTTTCACTTCTGACAGCTACAGTGCAACTGCTGCACAGCATTGTAGTGGGTCTCAAATTATGCCAACACTGAAGCTCCTTCCAGAACTGGAAGATGAGACAAGTTTGATTAAAGCTGTATTTATCCTGAGATGTCTTACAACATTCTCCCTGACATAGGTGTGGTTTTTGTTTGTTGTTGTTTTTATTTATTGGGGGTTCTTTTGGCTTGAAAAAGTTGTGACTTCTCAGGTTGAAATTTTGTTTTCTTCAATTACATGCATGTCTCCTGAGGGAATAGACTAGAATAATTGCACTTAGGTGATCAGGTCCTTCCAAGTTTCAGTCTTCTGCTCTTACTTCCATTATTTCAGCTACAAATGCTGTGTGGGCTTTGATAAAAGGCTACTCATGATACAGATTTTCTATAGTATTCACAACTTTATTTAAACTTCATATTCTTAATACAATTTAATTACATTTGCTTGTTAAATATCCAAGGAATTAAAAAAAAAAGGCACCAGCAAAACACCTGTTTAGAGAGCATGTCTGATAGTGTGAGTATTTTTGGTTTCCTTGAAAGTGAAGCAAACTTTGCAATACCTTTTTGAGAGTGCTGTGAAGAGGACAGGGCAGAAGAAAGCCCTGAGCTGGCAGACTGGGGCAGATGCCCTGAGTGCCCTTTGGAATTCCTGACTGGGAGAGCTGGGACTCTTCCCAGCCTAACAGCAGCTGCTGAGCAGGAAGCTGCTGGCTGAGCCCTGCAGAGAGGAGGGATAAGCCTCTAGCAGGGTCCCAAATGAGAACAGCACAGCTCTGGCTGCTTCTGAGGAGTTTTGTTCCACTGGTCTGATCTGATTTGCGGACAATAATCAAAACACATTCATCTCATAAAACCTAATTTCTTAGAAAAATAAGGCACAGCAGGAATGGGTTCCCTAATGGGACTGTATAAAAATGATAATCTGGTCTCTAATGCCTCGTTTGTCACTGGCCCTGAATTATAGCAATTTTTGTATTAGAGAGACCATTTGTCTCGAAGAATACTTGTCTGCATTGTGATAATTAGGATTTCATGGTAGCAATGAGTTGTTCTGGGACAGAGGAGGGAGCTGCCCTTGTTTGTTGGTCACCACAGCAGTACTGATTTGGCTGTGACTGCCGGAAGGGGAGGAAAAACCCCTCCAGGGCTCAGTGTGGTTCACACTGCTGGATGTCACCCCCCAGAGAGCTCCAACTGCTGTGCTTAGCCTTGTTTGCCAGGCTGGGCTGTTGGTGTGAAGCCTTGAGGCTCCTCTCCTAATTAGAACTGGAATTAAAGCAGTGGTGCTCCGGCAGCAGGGAAGGCTGGTGGTTTGGAGGCATTTCAAGAAAGACAACAGCTAGATACAGGCTGATCCCATTGCTAGGATTCCTGTGCTTCTGCAGCCAGGCCTCTGTTTAGGAAATGAGGCCTAAAGCATAAGGAAATACAGATAAATCTGTAAATGCCTTCTAGTTGACAGTGACTTTTAAGGATAATTGCATTCACATACATGTACAACTTCTGCTGAGGAAGGCAAGCCAGTGGCTACATATATATCTGGACTGCTTCTTGTGAATATTCAAAATGCCATCAAGCTGAGGCTGGAAGAGCTGATACCCCTCTTTACAGAAATTAAAACTGTAAACATCCAGTGCTTACTCAGTAGTTCCATATACAAGTGTCAATCCTTTTGCTTCTGCAGCTGGCAGGTGAGGTTTAAACACTCTTAACATAATTACTGCTGTTGCATTAGCCAGGAGATGATAAAGTATCTCTGGCTGGTATGTTCAAAATTAAAGATTTAGGGTGTAGCTGCCAAAGTCCATGTTTGTCCCTGGTCTGGTGTTTCCATTTGAATCTAAACTTTGAAACTCAACCAACCTCCATGGCAGAAGATGGGATATGCACTTATTTGAAAATTCCATGTGGTTGGTCAGTGATCTGTGCAGAGGATAGCAGTTTTCTCAAGTGCAGTTTCTTTCCATGTCTTGCAGAGCTTCTGGTACAGTCAGCCTGCCTCTGATAACCTGGGGTGACCTTTTGAGTGTATTTATACGGTCTAAAAAATGCTGATAAGCTCACATTTAAATACTGTGATGTAGTGATAAGTCTAAAAATGCATGTGTTAAATCATCCCAGTGCTGTGTTTATAGATCTCATTATTGGCCCTCTGAATCTGAGCATTTGACTTAAGATCTTAATGTTTTAAGAGTTACTTGGAAAAAAAGGGGATTAGAGGAAAAATAATTTGGTTTTAAATACTTGTCAGTGGGAATAATTGACCTTACTGTATGGAGTTGGCAGCTGCAGTTATAGCTTAAATGCAAGATGCTGCTTGCAGTATAAATAAGCCTTTCCACTTTATTTTTAGAATGGGAGTGGTGCAGTTATAATCAGCTTTTATGTGGTTTATGCTGTTGAAGAAAATTTATGTTTGGTTATGTTAGTGAATCTACAGTTTGGATGTGGAATCTAATTGCTCCACATCTCAGGTAAGAGACACAAGCAAAAAATATTCATAGTCTCCCTTATAAAAAGTTTTTTTTTTCTCTTTTTAAATTTAGTAACTGGCTAAGCAGTGGTTGGGTAAGTGTTCATCTAAAATTAGGTGGTGACATAAATCAACAGAAGCCAAGAAGTGTTTGTGTGGCTAATGCTGTAATCACACTGTTAGATGTGATAGGAGCTCTGAAACAACAGGTCTGGTGTGGAGGTCATGCAGGCACAGCTCTGGTGAGTGTCCCTTGGAGCTGCCTTGCTCTGCTGCTGCCCTGGGCTGTCCCTGTCGTCCTGCAGTGCTGACCCAGCAGTGCTCCCTGTGCTTTGCTTTGTCCCTCCCTGGGCCTTCCCCCTGGATCTGCTGTTGAATATGGATGGAAATTTTTTAGGTTTTAGTTTTAGTTTAACTTGGCATTTTGCACTACCACAAAACACTTCTGAATAACTCTGTTTAGGGGGAAGGGAGTTCAAAAGAAATTCTATTTAAAGTGTCAAGGACATGTGCTGACCAAGAGACTTGGGCCCTGCAAGCTGATTAAGAGGGCTGATTGGAATGGGTTGGGCTGTTAGGTCTGCAGCTCCTCGGGGCTGACCAGAAGTACCCCGATTGATCCCTCTAATGTTTGATTAGTGTGTTTACTCTTTAGGGACACATCAGTAGTGCTTATGCTCTTAACTAAGCACACTGGCTTACTCGTCACTAATGTAGGTTTCAAGGCAGGAACGGAATGTGGAATTATTAAGAGACAAGGAGATTTCAAAACAGTAAGGAAGAAGGAGCTGGATGCCTGCAGGAGGGAAATGCTCAGTGTATGTGAAAGGAAAATAAGGCATTAGTGTAAGAGCAGGGCAGGAAATACAGCAGCTGTAACGTGCTGTGTACTGTACTTGGTGTGCATTTTCCAAACTCATGTTATTTGTGATGTCATGGAAATGCCTGGAAAAGGGGCTTTGCCTGTCTTGCATGGATCTGTAGTGTGAACACTGAATCTTGAATTACTCAGAAACCTCTGGAGTGTGTCTGAGGCTCTCCCTATGTACAGTGTATTACTGGGTTAACCTGTGGACAGGGGAAAAGGAGAGGCCTCACCTCCTGAGTTTGTGCTGCTGGTTTCTCTTAGGTCTGAGGGTGCTCAGCATTTCATGAATTTCCCAAGTGTAAGTTGTCATACAAACTGTTTTATTCTAGGTCAGTGTTGATACCTGGGTTTGTGATTTGGTGATAGAGGTGTGGGAATAGGAGCTGGAAGGTTCTGGAGAGAGAGGTGAAACTCTTTCCACACTTGAGGAGGCTCTCCTGAAGTGCTTTGGAGCCGTGGGGAGAGAACAGTAGTACCCACACTACTGAAACTCACCCTACAAAATGCAGTCCAGCTCTGGGAAAAACGGTCAGGTCTGAAGTCCTGAGGAGTGTGTCTTGAAGCAGAACCCTTCTGCAGAGCTCATCTCTCTCGCTGTTCTAGTCTCTCTGGGCACACAGTTGTTCAAGAGCGATCTTGTATTGTTGTGGCCAAAGAAAGCTCCTGTCCTGAGAGCTGGAGCTCAGGGACTGCCTGACTCACAGGGACCAGGGCTGATGTTAGGCCGAGTTTGTGGGAGCAGCCACAATGTCCAGCACAGGCTGCACAGGTCTGAGCTGTGGGACATTGTGTGCTGAGACTCGAGTCTATGTAGTGATAGGAGCTTTGTCTACATTTTTTAGTTGCCTTAAAAGAGTGAGGACATGAAATGGTAAAGCTACTGCTGGGATCAATGGTAACCTGACAGTTCCTTTATTTTATACCAGATACAGAGTTGACTTCTATCTCTGCAAACAGAAATAAAGTGCATTAAAATGAGGGAAAGCTTAAGGAGAACATGAACTTGCGTAAGCAGCAGAATATCAAGAACACTTGGAATAGCCTTTGGCTCGTGATGGTGGTTGAGGGGAAGGGGAATGGTTCTCCAGTTTAATCAAGTTGCAATGTTTCAGGCAGTTGCTGTAAGGAAATGGTCTCTTGAGCCTGCACCTTCCTTCCTTCGCTCTATTTACATGTCCAAGAGCTTGTCCCTGCCTGCTCACAGGGAAAGAGCAGCTTGTTGGCCTTGGCACCCTGCTCACAGCCTGCTCTTCAGGGTCACTCAGCTCTGTTTGTGTTGACTTTCACTGTACCAGGAGGATACATCTAATTTGAGTGTTTTGCTAAACTCCGAATCTTGATTATTTAATGGAAGTGCACAAATTTCTAAAATATCAATTCTCTGGTTGACCATCTGTCTTCATTGTGCTCAGATACAGCACTTCAGAAAGCAGTCAGAGACTGAAATGGAGGTAGATTTCTGCTGTCTAGGACTGTGCTGAAACAAAATTTCTGGGTGATAATGGATTTGGGAGTCAGCTGGAGCCAGGTAACTTCAATAATTCGTTCTACAGTGTAAAGGGACACCAGTTTTGAGAAGTAGAAACCAGGAACAGACCCCAAACCTTGTACTTTATCTCTCTCTATAAAATGGTGTTGTTTCTCGTGACTGAGCGGTGACCTGGGGGCAGACTTGGTGAGTGTCCTTGACTGAGTCTGTTTTCCTTTTTGCAGGGTTGGCGTGTTGGAGGACACCTTCACCTGTCTTGGTGTTTTGTGTGCCATTGTATTCTTTCCAATTGGGATTCTGTTCTGCCTTGCACTGAGGCAGAGAAGATGCCCTAACTGTGGGGCAGCTTTTGGCTGAGGGGCTGAACGTGGACGTGCTTACGAAGCTACAACTGTTAGCATTCTCTTTCTAATGTAAATGTCATGTACAATCATTTTATTTGCTTCAGACCTGTTTTGTAAAGTGTGAAGGAATTTAGTCTCTTGCATGTAATTTAAACTTAATCTTTTATGAGCATGTGCATTGCAAAACATGAAAACCTGACTTGTTTTCCATGTTTAGTGGCACCTGTTGAAAACTAAATAAAACTGCTTTTCCTTTTGCAATCCTCAACTTGTGGCTGGATTATTATGTTACTGATCCCATGTAGTCTGAAAGCAGAGTAGTCCTAGCTACAACGAAGGAGAAGTATTTGCCAGAATCCTTATGATGATGATGATAAAATGCTTTAAGATTGAATATATTCAGGGCAGCAGGTGTTTGAGGGAAGTGTTGCAAGTGCTGTGTGTGCTACCACGATGCTGTCAGCTCCTCTCCCCCACTGAAGGCACAAGTAATAACACACATTCAGAGCCCTGTTTTAATTAGTGAGGGTTTTGCTTCATGCAGGGGCTGATGTTGGTTCACAGACAGCAGAACCTTCTGCCTGCAGCAGGAAGAGGTTGGGGCACTGCCAGCCATGAGCTGCCCCGAGTAAAGGCTTTTGCATCTTAGGTTGTTTAATTCTGATATTGAATTGTTGAAAGCTCAGACAGGTCAGGCTGACTTGCCTCTGCTGTGCTTAGAAGATGTGCTCAGGTGTAAGTGACCCCTCTGAAAAGCTGGTGTGGCAGGAGGGGATGGTGGATGTTTATGCAGGGCTCTGGCAAACTGTCCTTGGCCTTGAACTTGAAAGGCAAATTTGAACTTGGTCCAAATTATTGCGTATAGCAAATATTTTAATTAACACCCCAACTTTTTTCTGAGGGGATAGAAACAGTTGTGTTTATTAATTTTTACTATAAAAATATGACACACTCCAAATGTGTACAGTCCCATCTTACTGTAAGTCATCAGTTTTAAATAAATCCTTCCCTAATTAGGCTGTGCTGTCTCTACCTCTGGTGCCTACTCCATTCAGCCTTTTTCCAGACACAGGCCCCTTACAAGATGCTCTTCTGATAACAGAACAGGAAGTTCTTTATCTTCTAATGTTGTGTGACTCCAAATTTAATTATATGCTTTAAGTAGGTAGAAAATATGCCTTGCTCAAAGAGAAATTACTTGGGCTGGTACAAGAAATTTCAGGGCCTATGGCATAAAGTCAGATCAGATGATCTGACCTTCAACTCCTTGACCAAGTGACAAGTGATTTAAGAAGCCAGAGATAAAAAGATGGACGGAGGCCAGAATAAAGTGATGAAAAACAAAATTCGAAGACCAAAAACTTGAAAGCAGCAGCACAGCAGTGAGCAGTGACACTTTTTTGAGAGCGACCCTTCTCCAAGGGGTTGTGCTGCTTGGTGTTCTCACACAGGTTTCTAAGTCCAGTATTTCAAGTAAAATTAGGACTGCTGCAGCTCCTCCTCTTCCTTCAACTTACTGTCATAATGATCGTAAAAGGACCCACCTAATTCCAGTCCTTCCAGTTGTGCAGTAATCAGGCAATTATCCAGATTACAGAAAACTGAGGGGGGGATGCAATATATGTGCTATGGTAGGAAATGTTTCTCTCCTTACATGAAACAAGTGATCCTTTAATACTTGTATTGTTTAGATCTTAAGATGCATTCTCTCCCCTAGGAACAGGAATGAAGTCATTTGAGAGAATTCACTACTTTACATTGCTTTACATTTTAATTCTACTTTATTGTATGAATATGCAAACATGTCTGCACACATCCATAGCCAAATTATGTGTGGCTTCAACAAAAATAAGTAAATGAAAAAGACCAGTTGATGGGAAGAAAATGGATGTTCAGCAGCATCTCTGCACTCAATCATCCATGAATGTCCATGCATTTGGAAGAATTATGTGCAGTATTTGCCATTGTTTTTTTTGATAAAAACTATTCAGGGTTTTGGAGCAGTTTTTTTTTTTTGTGTGTGTGGCTGTCAGAAAGAATCAATCTAAACAAATACTCAATATAGTATTTTACAGAATAAAAATTAGGCTTGCTTATGTAATTAAGTTGACCCTCCATTCTAAATAAGACTTGAACACAAGCAAAGATTATCTGTCCCAGGCAAATCCTTCCTAGGGATTACGTGGTGCATAAACTAATATGGGATTATCTTTTCTTCTTTCTGAGAGAGGAAATAACTAGAGGAATATTAGAACATTAATGCAACATTAAAGAATTGCAAACAGAATTGGGAAATTAGGTGGCTCTGAGTCTCCCAGCAGCATCAAATCACCATTAAGTTTAAGTATGCAGATCCTGTATGCAGACACACAAAATTCAGAATACTCCATGTATGCAGAACTGTTTTGTTCTGTGAAGTAAAAATGTCAAGTATGCATAAGATGTTTATTTTAAAAGATAATCTGAATACGGTCAGCATAATTTTGTATGCACCATATTACTCCTGGTTTTGGGGTATCATAGTCACAGAAAGAAGCTAGACAGAATTTTATTGTTCAGCATAATTTAGATGAAGATACTTCCAGTGAAGTAACTGAGACACAATTAAAATGTGCTGGTTTACACCCTAAAAAGGAAAAAATATATTTAGTACCTACCAAGTGAAAAACTTCCATGAACACTGTAAGATGGCTATTTGGGAAAACATCTGTTTATTTAAAAGGCTAATTAGTGAAAGCTACAACCTAGACTTGAAACTAGAAAGTTACCAAAGAAGGAGTCAGAGAAATTAACTACTTTGTTCCCAGTCACTTTTTGACTGCTGGTTTTGAGATCACCCTTGACTGGATGCTATATATATTTGTAGGGTAAGTACTCAGCAGAATTTAAATCCATTTAGTAAGATTCACACCTCTAACAGCTGAAAATAAAACTGTTCATTTTAAAGCTTTACTAGGACTGATTCCTCACTCCCTTTTTTCCTTTCAGTCTTGCACATCCTGATGCCAGTTAGCAATGCCTGGTACACACAGTACAGCAAACTCCCTCGTTCTACATAGAGAATGCAAGGAGAATGGTGGTTCCATCCCTGCTGCTACCAATGGGGTAGCTCATGGCATTGGGTCTCTTAATTTTATGATGGCATTTCATATGCAATTAAAACTTTTTTCTTCTTTGTATGTAGGAACATCAGTCTTCATACATGTTATTTTAAAGAATACAGCTCTACATGATTAGGATGGTATGAACTTTACTAGTCACAGGACCTGTAGGTAAGAGTTTTTTTAGATGGCTGGCTATGAAATTCTGTAAATATAGTACCACCATGAGGAATTTGTTTTTTATTAAATCAAGGAAGCAGTTTATGTATTTGGATGAGATCAGAGAATCACGGAATGTGTAAGGTTGGAGTGAACCACAGTGGGCCATCCAGTCTAACTCCCCTGCTCAGGCAGGGCCATCCCAGATCACATGGCACAGGATTGCATCCAGATGGTTCTGGAATATCTGCAGTGAGGGAAACTCTACAACCACCCTGGGCGATCTGTTCCAGTGCTTGGTCACCCACAGATCATCTTCCTTGTATTAAAATGAAATGGATATATTCCAGGCAGAACGTGTGTCCCAATCCAATGTTTAAGAAAACATGGGATAACTCGGAGACCTTTACCAAGTACAGCAACAAGTAAACACAGTCATTTGACTTAACTGCTGGGAAGCAACTCTTCAGGTTTAATTATTCTGATACCCTCACAGCAAGGCATGTGCTTCCTTCCTTATTTTCCTGCAGGAGTCAGTGCTGCAGAAGAACCCAGTCTGGGACTTAACCTGGGATGCAAAACGTCAAATTCCTGTTTCCATCATAAAGCACCTTAAGCAAATCATCCTGCCTCCATTCCCATCTCTTAACAGTGGGAAAATAATTTCTTTCACCATTCCTTTTTAGCTCATTAATTCAGTGGGGTAGCAAGTGTGTCCTATGGCTTAACTGCCACATTAACTTAACTGCTTAATCCTGTAAGATCCTAATTTTTTAGGACTTTGATTAGACACCTACAGACCGTAGTACTTCTATACTCATCATCAGCAACACTACATTTGTTCACAATGGCTAAATGCAGAGTATATATAAATTCGACCAAGGTAGGTACCAAGCTTTTTCATTTATCAGGAAAAATAACTGCTCTTACTAAAGAAAAAAAAAATTAATGAAACTATTGGTACTCCAAAACCACAGCTTTTCAGCTGTTTAGTCAGCAGTAAATCTACTGTTACACTGGTCTCAAAATTACTATTTTCACCTGATCACAGGGTAGTGGATAATTTGCACTTATATTAACTGTATTTTAGACCATTCTAGCACTTTCCATAAACATGTTAACATTTGTGTTATTATAGTCTGTCATTTTCCTGTATGAACATATCCTGGACACTGAGAAATGAGGCTTTTAGAACTCATTTAACAAGTTTGCCAATAACAATGTTATGCTGTCAGAATGTTCCTCAGTACAGCCATGTGTCCCAATTATATTAATCTGTTTCTCAGATTTAAAAACAATTAAAGCAATCACAAAGCACATGCAGCCTTGTTTGAGAAAGTATATTTGAAAAGCAAATGCTTCTCCCCGCCCCTGTCCATTGACAGACAGAATTCATCAGTAAGAGGGGAATGCCATTTGTCACATAGGACTTAGGCCAGTTTCCAAGTGCTTCAAATAGAAGAGAAGAAGCACTACAAAAAGAAATATGACAGGTCTACACTTCCACATAAGTTTTTAATTAAGCAATTTAAAGGGAAATAAATCTAATTTTAAAAATACAACTCTATCATTGTAATCCATTCAGTCTGTTACTATTATATTTTCTTAGCACTATGCCTGGCAATTAACTGGAGAATCTAGCTCCACCTCAATAAAAGTATTTCCTTCTATCAGATTTCCTCCCCTCTCACCAATTGCTCTAGATGTTCTCCTTTTAACTTTTACTACACTCATGGGAATCAGAACTCATGACTTGCATTCCTTACTTCATCACTACATACAGTTTTTGTCCCTACACATCTTTGTGTAATTTCTCATAGAAGCAGTTGTTGTCTGAGCATTTCAGTCCCATTTGATTTTTCCGTGGTTTTAAGATTACTTTCCTTTCTTCAGAGAAAAACGTATCAGCTGCACTAACACATTGCATCAGCCAGTGTCCTGAAGAACAACATGAAATGTAATTCATCCTGCTCCCTTGGATACTGTTTTCATTGTCATATGCAATGGTATGCTGGATGGGATACTGTTCAGCTGCAAGTTTCATTAACCAGCTCTCGGACACCATTAAAATGTTCTAATAGGTGTGACTTATTGACCGGAAGAGTCGGTAAACAAATGAAGTATAAGTGACAGTACGAGACCAGAGTAACAGTAATTAGCGATGTGACTCCATGAGTAATAAGAAAATTGCCCTGACCCAGTTGATGGCAATAGCAACGAAATCTTTTAAAAAATTCAAAAAAAAAAAAAATCCCCAATAGATGGGTTTTCTACCAACAGTTATAAGGGTCATGGACAAGCTTTCTGGTCGCCACACAACCAACTTCACTAGTATTCCACTCCAGCTGTGGTGGGACACACAGTGGTAGCTGCACTCCCCGTGTTGGCCAGAGCCAGGCACAGGGATGGAAGGAGAAGGACAGGCTGGTAGCCTTGTCCCAGCACCCATACCTGTGGCTGCTTGGTACAGATCTGCAAGGCATCAGGGCTTCACAGGAAGCCTCCAGCAACCTTCCCCTCTCTGCAGAACACCAGCACTCAGGTGAGAACCCTGCTGATTTCTGCTCCATCACCCTCTGCCTTGACAGGCACCACGCACAGTCCTGGCTGAGCCGCCCCTCCTTGCCTGGTGTTCTGCATGTGGTTGCACAAAGGCCTACCAGGTGTACAATGGCATATCAATATCCTGCCTCCAGCTGATGTTCCACCTTTAACCCACACTACCCTCACTTCAGTGCCAACACAAACATTTCAGAGAGCCTGGATTAATGAGAGCATAACAAAAACAAATCTGATCTGTCTGTGCATGCTTTTTGCCTATTGGAATCACACCACGTACAATTTTCTACCTCTCCCGAATAAAGAGGAATGTTATAACACAGAAATCAGAGCATTTAAAGGCAAAAGTAGAATTATCCTTCAGTATGTGCATGAAGAAATGATTTTACTTCTTTGATGAAAATACTGTTCACAAAATCCCCCCAACAAACTACCAGCTGCTCTCCAATAGTAAGATGACATGATCAAGAAAAAGTTCTTCGTAGATTCCACAAAAAACCCCTAGTTTTATTTATCTTTCCATATCCTAGCAATGTAGGTCTCAATGGCATACAATGGGGGTAATATCCTGGAATATAATAATGCCAAAAAAAAAAAAAAGGATGAACACCACAAGACAAAACACACACACACAAAATCAATACTTTAAATTTCAGGGCTCCTGGTTGCTCAAACAACTGACAGGAAAAACTGTTTCAGTGCTATAGTAAAAGGTCTGAAGAAATACTTGAGAAGTATGAGCACAGATAAACACACCTAAAAGTGAGTGGTATTGTCTGCGTGTTGAGAGAGGCAATGAAACTGATTTGAATAAGGCACCTAGTTGTAGGTTTTACAAAATAATACAAGAGTTGGAAAGGGAATGGGAAAATATGCAAATATAATACAATGTACAAAAAAATACATTGAGAGTCTATTTTGTTTGAGGTACAATTAAAATATTTTTATCAAGCTACAAATATCCATAACCAGTTTAGGAGTTGGTTGTTCTTTAGTCATCCAAGGAAAGGAGCAATCAGTAGATGAAGTCTGATGCAGACTCCAGATAGAGCACATCTTCAGCACTGATTATAATTAACCACTAGACACTAGACTAATTTACAACACAGTTCCTACTTTACTCTTCAGATCTAGATTAAATTACCTAGGAACTGCTTTAATTCAAAAAGAAAATATAGCTACCAGGATAGGAAGGTCTGGAGGAGCGGAGAGGCGGCCCCTCATTCGAGACCTGCGGGGTGTGACCCCCTGTGCCTGCACCGCGCTCCGCTGCCCGAGTGACAGGTCCCAGCTCTCCCCGGCTTTTCCAGCGGCAGCTCCTCCCTTCTGGCCAGATGGACAGCACAGCTTCGACTCGGGCTCCGGCTCCGGGAGACCCGGCTCGGGGCAGAAAGCAGCCTTTTATAGCCGGCACGCCACCGCCGCGGCTCACTCCTACACACTCCGCTGAGAGCAAGGCGCCGCTGCCGGGACCCGCACCCCCGCCCGCCGCTGCCCATGGCGCCGCTGCCCCCGCTCCTGCTGCTGCTGCTGCTACCGGCGGCCGGTGAGTAGAGCCGGGCTCCGGCCCGGGGCTCGGCACCCGCACTGTCCTTCCCGACAGGGAAGCGGCCCCGTCCAGCGGAGCCGCTGGACGCGCTCCCTTGGCTGTGCCCGGCCGGATGGGGCTCGGCAGCGTCGGGGGGGCAGGTGGGAAAAGGGGTAGAGAAAGGAGCGTTAGCAGAAACACTCACGGGAAGTGCCTGTATGCCCACGCCGGAGAGCACTCCCTGTGACAGGTGACCAGCGCTCGGGCACAGCTGCGTGGGACTCGCTCACGGGAACCCCCGACCTGCCGCTGCCAGCGGTGGCTGGAGCTGCCCCGGCAGCCCGGCCGGTGCTCAGCCCGCGCCTGCACACGGGAGCGGGGCTGGAGCGGCTCACATCACTTCTGTAAAGTTCATCGGTAATGTACAACTGCTAACGAAGTTCCGCGCTCCAAATCAGTTTGCAGCTTGCACGTGCAATAACAATCTTTCCATAAAGCCAGTATCTTTAGCCCCACTCCTCTCTGGGTATTGGAATGAGCTGTCGTGGAGCACTTCAGTTAGTAAGCAGTTCATAAGCAGGAATTGCTAGAACTGAGATTGCCAACAAAACCCTGGGTTATTCTGAAAAATGAGTCAGTCTTCATGAATAAGTTATGATGTGAGAATGTAAATTAAAGGACCCCTGCCTCATACCTTCCCACAGCTAATTACTCACTTGGCAAATATTTAAATTTTTTTTTGTCTCCCACATTCTATTTATTAAGCAGTATTAAAAACCGCTTGTAACAATTCACAGTCCGTTTCCTCAGAGGTTTTCTGCGGTATTCATCAGTACAGTATCTGAATGTACTCATTTCTCTGAAACTCTATTATCATCTCTCTTTTTCAGATAGGTAGGTGAGTTATTTACTCTAATTTTAGGTTCCCATGGTGACATGGTAGAACCCAATTTTACCTACAACTACATAAAATTATGTGGAACTTCAACTGCTCAAAGCCTGGTTCTCTCTGAGTTCGGTGGTAGCTTGGTACTCCAATGCCAGGATATTCAGCAGGCTGGGAGCCTACTATTAGTAAACATCAACAGGCATTGTTTTAAAGTGATTAAATTAACCTCATGCTGAATCTTTGTGACAGCTGTAAGGATACAATTTTATCTTCCAGAATAGCAATCAGCTGCTTAAAGTAAAACAGTCTCTAGCACTTTTTTATACATTCCTATGCATCTTGCAAATTCACCACACCAAATCTTGCAAATAGCAGGATCCCAAAGAAAAGAGCCTCAGTTCATTCTTAGAACAGATTCTGGGCACAGAATAGAGCAGGGTCTGGGGGAAGGCAGCCGTGTGATTAAAGCCCATAAGGTAAGGTGCTTGCATAATGGGGCCGACTTAGGAACCCACCAAGCTCCCTGCCCCAATTCTACTTCCTGACCTCAGATTGCCCCTATCATTCCTCCTGCATTTTGATCATCCACCACACTACATCCTTTGCATGGCACAAACCTCAGCAAGGACACTGAGGAAAGCAATGAAATCACTGTTTCTGCCAGCTTGGAGTGCTCATTCCAGAGAGCCTGGCTGTGCTTTGATAGCTCTGAGTCAGGCACCTCAGTCACCCACTCCGTGGGCAGCGAGGAGCACGGCAAATGCACCTGTTTCTCAATTGGTCCAAAGTATCAAAACAGGCAAACTGCACCTTTCAAAAAAGTTACATGTGACCAGAGTTTGTGGAGATAGCATGTAAGGTATCTGGGCAATAAAATGAGGTGAAAAAGGCCATTCCTGATGGCTTATGAAACAAGAGATAAAATTCTAAGCAAAAACAAAGAGGTTTCTATAAGGCACACAGAACTTTTTTGCAAGATCTTGGAGATGCATCAGAAAGTCTGCTTATTTCCAAGTTTCAAGTACTGAACTACTGGAGCACTATAACTGCACAAAGATATCCCTATGGGAAATTTTACACATATTTAGCATCAAAAAATGTTTCTGTAGCCTCAGTCTTTGAAAGAATGGCTTAAAAATTCTTTTTAAACCCACAAAACAGCATACACTGTATTAGATGCTAATAATGTAGTTAGGTATCATAATTACTCAAAGTTGTACATCTCAATAAAAATGCGAGTATGTATCTGGAAAAATAATCATTATTGAGCCCATTGCAAAGAGTAAAACATTATAGGAAACATGACCTTTCACAATTTCACAAAATTAATGTGTTTCTAATTTGTTTTCCCCATTTACATATGGAAATTTAAGGGAGTGGATTTTTAAAATACTTTATAAAGAAATGAAATTAAAATAAATGCAATCTGGCTCACTCCCTTTTTCCTCAGCTATAAACTTGTGTTTGACAGAGCTGCACACAATCTGCATGACAAAAACCAAAAAACAGACTAGACACCAAGGGACTGCTCTTTTAGGAATGCATAATCAAACCTCTGGTTCACAAGGTCTTTCTAAAAACAAACAAAACCACACAGAAGATTAAAAAAACTTAATCATTAAATATTTGGAAATACACAGGACATCACTTCAGTGTCTAAGTGTATTCCACAACAGTTCTGATAAAACACTTTGGAGATTTTGTTACATTGCAAACATACCAATGCTATCAGCAGCAGCAGCATATGGATACTCTGATTGTTTCCATAGTTCTGTGCATTCTCAGATGGTATTTCATTGCTTTTATTAACTCAGCTCATAAAGCTGTTGTGTCAGAGTATCATATTCAGAGTATCTGTGGTACAATGCCATGCTGGATGTCCAGATGCTGAAACACAAATAAATTACAAGGACAACCAGTTTACATCCTTTTCTTTAAGATACATGGCATATTATACTTGAGCTCCTCAGGTACCAGACAGTTCATCACTTGTCATGGATTTAAATCAAGGGACTGGGAATTGTTCAAAGTTAGCAAACAATGCTCTGATGAAACCAGATATTACTTGGAAATTCTTATTTTCTTCTTCCTATCTTGTATCTCTCCTACAGCATCCTCTATTGCCAGGGACTGAGACACAATGGAAAATTCTTCACTTTTTTCAGAATCCCCAGGGTCATACAGAACAAAGCCAGCTTTGCCATTAACCATGGTTCCTCCAGACAGTACTGGCTGTCTAAAAGAGTAACCATCACTAAACATTGAAGAGTATAACCAGTTGTCATTTGTAATGCTGCTGCCTTATTGCAGGGTTTTTTCAGCTCAGAATTTACTGAACCTGTACTGACAATGAACATAACACTTTCAGTGCTATCGTAAAACTAATCTGTTTACAATCAAATGGTTGCTTCTGCTACCCAGAACCAAAATTTCACACTAAACACAGATGGAATATTCTGGACCAGGAGCTGTGCACAACAGATACTATCCACTACCTTAGCAAGGAGGTTTAGTGCAAACTCAGCAGTTTTGAGCTGAAACTGCAATCACCTACATAGCATAGAAGCTTTTCTTAATTCCTCAGGACATGATTGCTTTCAATCAATAGCCAAAGCTGCATGTGCAAGTTTAAGCACCCATGTTTCAACATTTCTGTACCTAGATCACATGCCCAAAAAGCAGGAGGGACAAGATCTGGGAGTGGTCACCAGTCAGGAAAGTACTAAATGCTGCCTCAGGATTCTTCCTGAAGGTTTGTTTTTACCATTCTCACACACAGATAATTTGAATTTCTTAGTGAGGTGATTTCACGAGGTGTTTAAATTCCCTTGTTCCATGAAATTGCAAGTGCTGGAGGTCACCGTCCCCCACATTTCAAGTTACTCAACTGTGTTGGGACCAGTTTTTTTTTCTGTCAGATTTTCCATTAACTGATTACAGTTAATCATATAATCTACTATAATATAGTTATTACAAAAGATTATTCTATTATGCTATTATATTATGTGATTATACAGATTATATAAAAATTGCAAAATCGTATAGTTATTTTGTAGGAAAATAACTATCAAAGCCTTCAACAACAAAGTCTAACTATTTTTTTCTGCTGTCTCCCTCATAGGTGTTATCAGTTATTAAATCTCAATGTCTTTTGCAACATGTAACCAGTATTGGGAGTTTAGGTTTATAAACTGGTCTTCTCTTACCAAAATAAGTAATTAATAAGAAAGTCTAATCAGAAACCTTGTAAAACTAATTTGGTTTTAGTCATTCAGCTTAAAATTTGCTGTGAATAGCTTGGAGGCTGCACTGCAAGGAGAGGCTCCCCATTCCCATTAGGGGTCTTTAGCAGTTTTCTGCTGCTTGGGACCTCTTCCTTTAGTACTGACATGACATAGTTAAAATATAGTTCCTAAAGAAATCTCTGTTCTGGAGAAATAATAGAATTGCTTAAACAACAACAACAACAACCCTGTCTTAGTGTAACTTTATGATGTATTTTATATATTTTATTTTTTATATAAAAAGAAATTTTATAATTTTTTGTACTTTTAAACTGACAAACCCCAAACAAAAGTAAACAAAAAAAATAACCAAACCCCACCTTTCTAATTTCCCTGGAAATGACTCCAAGCACCCACCCATTTCCCTGCCTTACATCCACCACACCATCCCCACCAGTTATTTGGCTGCTTTGTCTAAAAATGAGGAAAACCAAAACCCTATCATAAAGGACCTATTTGTTCCAATGTAAAGCACTACATTCTACAAAATAACATGGGCAAAATTGCACATTATGTTAAAGAAAAAATACTGCAACCCTGGTGCAGCTAAACTTAGCAGGTGGCTGGGCCTGGGCCACAGAACACATGCTGGCCCTGCCCAGTTTGAGGACTGGAAATGACTGGAGTCTGCCTCCGTGGCAGGAAACCATTGCAGCCATTCTCAGTGTTCTGCTCCCTATAAACTGGAGAAAAAGGGACTGGGTCAAGCAGCGTGGCCCCAAAGTGTCAAAAATAAAACCAGATTATTTCCAAGTACTGTCACTTATTATCAATGCTTAAAAAACCCCAAACAATCCTGACTATTTTATATTTGCATGATGGGTTCAATAATAGTTTTTCTTCCACAGTTTATAAAGGCACTTTTGGGGAAGGCCATTTTAGGAATCGAAGAGGAATTCTGGAATTAGCTGGAGCCATCAGGTGCACCACAGGCCGCTCCCCTTTTGCCTACCTACGCTATGGATGCTACTGCGGCCTGGGAGGAAAAGGATGGCCCAAGGACAGAGTAGACTGGTGAGAGTAACTGTTTATGGAAGTGCTTAAGTGCTGACTGCAGATGACACATGAAAGGACTAAAATATAAATTAGGCCTATTGGAGAGAGGGAACTCAGTTTAAACACATCTCAGATTGCTAAGAAACTCTGAAGCATTCAAATTGTGTTTCTGTAGATCTACATGATATTGCCTTTAATTCAAATTCTTGTTGCTTTAATACAGGATTCACAGTATGACAGAGTTTTTTTGCTGTTGCTGTTTGGCAAAGTGCTAAATAACTAAAGTCTTGTTGGAGAGGCTTTAAAGCTCAAACATTGAAGCTATCTAAAGTAATTTTTTTTTAAAAGGCAATTTAAAAAATCTTTTGATTTTACTATTTTCCATGTTACTAGTATTCAAAATAATACATTAAAAATATGCAAAATACAACCTGTTGAAAAATAAGAATAATTCTAAAAAACAAACCTTTCCATTTAGTACTAAATCTCAGCATACTGACTATCATCAGTGTAATTTAGAATTGAACATTAGCTGACAAGAAGATGATTTTCTGGGTTTTGTTCTGGTTTTGTTTTGTTGTTGTGTGGTTTGCTTTGGGTTTTTTCTTAAATTTCTATGCATGAAATGGAGTTACTGAGCTAAGTTGTTCAACTGTTATGCACCACAGGATCTTTACACAGCCATTTGTGGGGACTGACCAGATAATTACTTAATAAGCACAGGAAAAAACAGTAATTGCAAAGTGAGAGCTCACAGCATTAACTTTTCCTACTGCAGACGCAAATTCCTCAGGCAACCTAAACAGAATCTAAACACCACGTGCCTACTGTAATCTGATGGTTTTAGGCTACCAGGAGGAAGCTGAATGAATGAACATGGACTTTGTGGATAGACCCTGTTCTTCCACCATGTCAAAAAGAAATGGTGTAATTAGTTTGCAGCAGAAACTTGCAAGCTGCCTAATTTCAGGTCCTTGTTACCTCCCCTGCTTGGTATTCTGGGCTTGCAATGACTCCACACCAGAGACACTAGAGCAGCATACTTTATGACCTTTTTTAGCATTAAAATATCATTAATTCTTACCTGTACTGTTCAGTTTCACAATGCCATAGAAAGTCTATAAATTCTTTGTGCCAATTATGACAAGAATAATTTTGAAATAGTAATTTTGAGCAACTTTCCAAATTTTCTGCTAATAATGAGCTAACAGTTCATTTCGTAGAAGGAGCTAGGAGGAAGTCACATGCACATATAACTGAGAATGCTTTGAAGATTCATGTATATCAGACATTTTTCTCATCACTGATTACATGAAAAAATAGCAATTTTTTCCAGGTGATCTATTAAACAATTACTCTGGTTTGGTTCCTGAGTTTGTACACTCACTGATGTTGACTGTTTTATTATTTCACACTGTAGTAACCCACTGATAAACCCCACCCAGACTGTGTAACCATAAATCACCATTTCTGTTCCTTTTAGGTGCTGCTTTCACCACGACTGCTGCTACGGTAGGGCAGAACAAGCAGGGTGTCAGCCAAAGACTGAGAGTTACCACTGGGAATGTGAAGACAATTCTGCTGTGTGTGGTGAGTGAGCACTTGGGAGTGTTTTGGTATTGGATTTTGGGGGCTTCTACCTAGAATGAAAATGAGCTTGAGAATTGGTTATTATTTGCACTATTATTATTTTGCATTATTAAATGAAAAAACCCTTACAAAAACTTGTTTAAAACAAGTCTGAATTTCTGACTACCATGGCTTAAAGGCAACACAGTTGGCCATTCACAGAGAACACAAAAACCTCCCATTTCATAACTCAATTTAGAATTGGCCTGATCTGAAAACAAATGAAAGTTTTGACATTACTTCTTTTCCTCCTTCACATTCAACCTTTACTTTCCCCAAATGTCTACCTCATTCAGAATCTCTACTTCCTCATTTCTTCCCCTGCCCCAGATGTACAAAGCATCTTCTCTCTCACACTAATTATTCACATTACAATCCACCCTTATTTGGGTGTAAAGATTCTGCTCCTGACAATATTTAAAATACTAACCAAGATAGCAGGCTTGTTGTCAGGAAACAAAGTCCCTGTGTAGCATGGGGAAGATAAAGTCTGGAGCAATACCAGGAGAAGAACAGAAGAAGGAATAACTCTCAGTGAACATGTTTTGATTTTTTTATCCTATCATGTTGTTCATGATACTTTATGCTATTGAGTAGCTCTTAGGGCAGCTAGTTGCAGCATAAACATATATACATTAAGAACACTTACATTTCATAGCAGAATTTGAGTTCATTCACAAAACAGAACACTTGTTCTGCTCCTGGACAAATCTCAAGCAGAGATTTGGCTAAGCTTTTAAAATGGTAAACACTCAGACAAAATGTAATCAAGGATTTTTCAGTTTACAGACAGTTATAGAGAGAAAAAACCACTCACTTCTGGGTTGGCACACTGAAACCAAAATATGTTGCTGTAGAAGAAACTGTTAATGCCAAGAAGAAGCTCTCATGCCAAGAAATCTGTTAAGTTACAACACTACAATTATAAAACAAACATGACAAGACATGGATTTTATCACACAAACATACATTACCTAACTTCTTACTGAACACCTTAATAAAAAAAGGTGGGCAATTTAGGCTGGACGTGAAACATCTTTGCATGCTATGTCTATATCCCATATATTATTTTTAATGCTATATCCTATAGTGGATTATAAAGGGTATGTGCATGGAGAAAATATCTTCCCAAAGTCAAGTTTCACTAGAGCAAAAGGGAAGGCAGGGAGGGTCACATACCATTTTCTAAAGAAGGATCAGTTATCAGAGTTCCTTTATTAAAAAACTGGAAGAAGACTATTTCAGTCTTTATCTGGCTATTGTATTTTCATGTGCCAAGATCGGTGATTATTGAGTGATGCACAGGTTCTCAGTCTTACCAAAGCTCAGTACAGCTCCTATTGCACTTGAATTCTAAGAGGCATTGTTTGGCAAATACGGAATGGGAGGGAGCAATTCTTGGTATTCCATTTGGCATTTTGAATTTCTTCAGACTAATATAAAACTTATTCTGTTTTCTTTCAGACTCACTAGAAGATAAATGTCAAAAAATGGCATGTGAATGTGACCGTGAAGCTGCCAAATGTTTTTCTAAAGCTCCCTACCATAGAAAATACCTTTTGTGGCCAGACTTTATGTGTGGTGAGATTCAGCCTTTGTGTAGGTATTAGATATATAACTCTGTATATATTCAAATCTAAAATGACTGGTTTTTTTGGTCACAGTAATGACAACAAATGATTTTCCCCTTTCTTGATACTCCTTCATGCCACCTCAGTCTCACCACCCCAGAATGGCCAAAGTAAACATTTTTCCTCTTATTTACCTTCTCCCATGCACTTTTAATGACTAAATAGAAATCTATCACCTTAAGGAATAATCTATATTAATTTTTGTTTATATTCAGATTCACAAATTTTTCAGATTCATAATATCATTCACTGTGAACTTTTTATGCCCCCTCCACTGGCTGTAAGATACAAATCAAACTTCTCCACTAATGTGTATCTTATCATCTGTTAACTTTGAACTGACTGGAAAAAATGAATGAAGTGACAGTGTCAGCACAAAGAGCCCTCTCATCTATATTAAACACTTATAAAGCCTAATTTAACTGTTGAATCTCATCCACCTTAAGTAATCCTACCTGCATTAAAGAAAACCTAATTTTTTTTTCTAGCATTTACTTTTGAAATAGAATTTTCTAAACAGTTGCTTAACTGTTATGGCTCAAGCTCCTTACTCTATGTATACCCTGAATTTCCTGTAAGCAAAGGAAAGAGTTCTACCCTTAGAACTTAGGAGCCAGATTTAAAAGTGCAGTTGCAAACCATCACCAAAACAGAAACATGAAAAAATGTTGGGACCAACTGGCTTTCTTACAAGTGTTTGATCCTGCACAGCAAGAGTTTATGAAGTTCAGAAGTGTACATACCTCATCAGGATGTAAAGATGGTTTTACCTAGGGTCACTTCATAGACATTTTTAACTTTTTGGGAAGAGAAATCAGTACTCTGAATTGCTGAATAATACACATTATTGTAACTGCTGACTTTAGCAGGTATAGAGCCAGGAATGTTTTATGTCTGCTTTCACCCATCTTAACTTATTCAGAAATGCAGGGCTAGAGAACAGGTTTACACAAGTCAAAACTAATGACATGCACTTCAATATAAAAAAAAATCAAAACCCAAACAAAATAACCCACCTCTATAACAATAGTGAAGATTTCTAAAGAGATCTTTAATCTTGAAAAACATTCATAGGCAAATTTAGTTCATATTACTGACACAAATGAAATAAACAAAACAACAAACCAATGCAGAATGCAAGGGGACAAAGCTCTCAAAAAAAAATCTTACCTTTTGCTTCAGTCAAAAGAACATACATTAACAACTGTCAATCCTGCTTACACAAAATAACTTTCCAGTCAGCATTTGCTCACAGATATAGATGCACACATTATATTGCCATAAGTAATTACAGTGTCAGGTCACTTTTCCAAAATAATCCTTTTTAAGACATAACCCTGAATTTAAGAATTTGCCACAGAATTCAGAAGAGAGAATGAAAGGAGCTATTGATGAAGTCTAACTGATCTGAATAAAAAAATTTCCATGGTAATCATCCCATTTAACAAGACACAAGAAAATTCAAGTAGTCTTTGCCTTCAACTGCAGGAATTTTGGAACAAACTCTACTGTGAGACTGTATATAGAGTAGTCACTACATGTAAAGAAGAGTGAAATAAATGAAGTACTTTCAACATCAAGCATATCCAGGAAGGCATTCCTTTGGCAAACTTAAGTTGAGGAACACATTGCTGGTTTGAAATGCTAAGATGAAAAAGAAAAAAATCACTGTAGTAGTGCAGAAGACAGTGATTTTAAGGCAGGCTTGAAAATACACAGAATGCTCAGGACAGAATAAAGAAATTTATCTGACCAAAACCAGGGTGAGATGACTGTATGAGTTTTACATGGCTATACAGGAATGTGCATTTTTTTTCCAACAGAAAATTCCTTTTTCCTTCATCTTCCAATTTGGAAACAGCTGGTTTACTCTTAAACCTTAAAGCTTTTTTGTATGTTTAAGTTAACATAATCCACCATTTTCACTGCCACATACATAAAGAAGAAAAGCAAAAGTTATTCAGAATGTCCATTTTTAGAAGCTAAACAGCTCCAAAGTTCCAATGCCAATCACTGCACTTGTGTCTCCAGACGCCTTATCTCTGTAACCACAAGATCAATGTTTATAACTGGGTTGAAATACAAGGCCCAGTAAAACAAACAATTGCAGACAAACTGAGGAATAAAAGGCCAAAAAATGGCAACAAAAAGTCCCTGGGTTGAGACTTTCCAGAAATGTCTCCACATTCTGTGAGGAATAGTCCTGTGAAAAAGGAAAAGGAAAGGCTTAGAGGAACTTTCTGGTTTGTTTTTACCCAGTTCTATGAAAAGCAAATAGGTGCTGCAGCTTTAAATTACTTAGCCCTTACTCAGGTACCTGTAAAAAACACCATTTTGCACTCCAGGAAAAACCTTCTTAAAACCCAGTAGTGGCAGATTTAAAGAGGAAGCACTGAGTCAGTGCACTTAGACGCCAAAGCCCAGCAGGTTCCAGTTCCACATCCCGGCTCTGGCCTCAGGTTGTCCCATGATCCCCGTGCTGTTCTGGGCACGTTCTGCCCTCTATTGGCTGGCAAAGGGAAAACCGACTACACACCAAAACAAGAATTTCTCCCATACAATTTCCAAAAACTGGAAATAAAAGATCCCACCAACTATGAATATTAATATGCTTGAATTAAGACTGAGGTAGTAACAGAAAACAGAAATTCTGATACATTATCAGAACCAGTATCAATATAACTAAACTTATTTATGATTCTGAGGACTCATTCTGTAATAACTACACTGTATCATGACTAAATTCTGATGTATTTAGTTCTCAGCTGTCAGCTAATACCAGACATCATAAGAGGCAGTTCTCAAGGTAAGGGTTAGTATCTCACCATGTTAAGAACATGCCTGTTACTGTTTCCACATTTGCTACATCTGATAATAAAACCACCTGTAAGGAACCCTTGGAAGCATTCACAGAAATAAAGGTACTCAAGAGCAAGCAGGAACATATGTGGGAATTCAGATTCACATGTTGTTATTAACCTCAGAGTTCAGGTTAGACACTCATTTCACTGAGCAACTGTGAAATTGTAAGACTCTTATTTTCTCTTTATAAGGCCATGTACTTCCTACTCTCTTCCACAAGCTCAGTAAGACTTACTTCAATTCTCTTCTTGACCAGAGCCTCCAAAAGGAGAATAATTCCAGAACAGAGAGCAACATGGCATTTACAATTATAAATCTTGATGTCCAGTAGTGCACATCTAGCCAATCCCAAGCAAATTCAGCTATCAGCTGGTACGGTAAAAATAAATACTTCACAATGAACTCTCTCCATTGCCTCCAAGAAGGATCTTTAAGGTCCTGTAAATTAGGATAAAAAGACTGTTAATCAATTTTCTATTAAACAGACTTAATACTGGCATGTTTCCACAAGTCTTTGTTGAAAAGCTGGGGATTTTATACACTGAAAGCCGTAATTTATCTTTATTATACTTGCTACTAGGTAATACTGTAATGCAGTAATTTCCATGAGATTAGAACAACACAGACAGCCAGACCCGATAATGCCATTTGTTAAAATAAAGGTAATTTGAGTGAAGAGCCTTTCTGCAGTCATGTAAACTTCAGAAGAATCAATCTCACACATTTAAAGTCTTAAAAGCCTTAAATCAATCCTATTAAAGATAATGGTTCCAACAATGATGATTGCATACAATAAAATCAAGGAAGCACTTACTCTGTAGGTTTGTTGTTTTTAAAGTTGTAATGTAAAGAGATGAAATGATGAATAATTACATAATGTGTTTTTATGCTGCTGGTCTTGAAATGCTTATAACTAAAGCAAGTAACATATTAATGTTTTGAATACTTACTAGCAATTTTGTGACAGTATCTTCATACTTGTCTTCTTGCATAGGACAAATTGTGTGGATGAAAGGTAGGAAAGCTTCTGTGTAATCAAACAAATATAGGTATAACATACTGAGCCTTGGAGAACTCTTCAGTGCATACAGAAGAAAGAGTGATTTTCCTGGGTTTACAGCCTAAAAAGTATCAAATTATCAAGTTTCAATCAGTGAAAAAATGAAATGAAAGGGACATGCCAGTTCTTAGATTTTCTGACAATCATTTTTCAAAGGATTGTTTTTCAAATATAACGATTCATTAAACTGAGTAGTTTTTACACAGGTAATTCCACTGCCTTAACACTCCTCCTAGCTTTAAGCGAATCTTCTTTTAAAGATATTATTTTTAAAATAATTAATATACATGACATGACACACCTTATATAAAATTTACCTTATATTCCCAAAGGTTCTGTGGTGGTTTAACACCTAAAGTTTTCACACATTCCAGTTCTGCCACAATAGCTCTCCTATGGTTACTGTTCTCTATACTGTAAGGCTCTTTGGTGAAATCCTCCTCAGTCAGTGTTAGGAGGAGTCTACAAAAGCAGAAGAATTCAGAAGGTAAACAGTGCCTATCCACCAAAAAGAGATGACTAACAAATACACAACTGCATACTGAAATGTTAAGCTACTGATACAAGGTAGCACCTTTTGGGTTAAAGAATCATAGAATACTTTGGGTTGGCAGCAACTTCAGAAGATCATCATTACATTCCATATCAAGTGTTCCACACCAACTGCATCTCAGAGCCTGGGTTTTAAATTTCCTTCTTTTCAAGTTTCCTCTTGCCTGCTTTCCTTTTGCCAAGCATGGCTCTTGGGTGGAATACATATGCATATAGCATGTGCATATTTCCATAAGAAAGGAAAAGTGGAAGGGGTGGATAATACATCACTAGAAATTTACTCTCAGTATCATTTCAGCCTGCATTGTCAGCATTTTAAGAAAATCTTCAAAAATTGTCAGGTAGCTTAGTAAGTATCTACTACCAAAAGTTTTCAACAACAATTGTTAAAATGTCTTCTGAAATTTATTCTGATACATCAACAGAATACTCCCAAAATCTATGTAACAAAGCATGGTCATTTCACAATAAGCCATCCCTAATTAATCTATCAGTAGTCCAATCACATGATAGTTGTCCTTGACCATCAGGCCTCTCACCTTCCATTTACTTTCTCCAGTAAAAATCTTTCTTTGTAATGTGAAGCCCATGGGCCCAGCTGCTCTAGCCAGAGTATCACTTCCTCAGCAGTCCACTTAGCAACAGGCTTGTGGACAAGAAGATCATCTTCAAATTCTCTGCTACTCCAGTGATAGCCAAGTAGAACTACCTACAGGTAGATTACAAAGAAAAATAAATAAAGATCCTTTACCTGCAAAGCAAATGCATTAATGATATAAATAAACACACAATAAGAGGCTTGACATGTAGAATCTTCCACTTCACAGAGACTAAAAAATTCAGGTTATAAGAAAATATCTTGAAGTTTTACCCACTGACTTCCATTTGCTGTACAGTGCAGTTGTAGCTCCTGACAGCTCTGAAGGCCACTTTACTTACTCTGCCCAGCTGGAGTCTCTTCTGTGCTGACAATCTTTTTTCTTTAAATCTTTAAATGTAATTTAAAAATATTTGATTGCATGCTTAATGAAGCAAATAGGGAAAACCAAGCAGACGAAACTTACTGCTACACAAGTTAAAGCTGTCAGAACGCCTGAGAAAAACCCTCCTCCTCGAGGATTAATTCTTCCTGTGTTCGGAACTGTAGGCATCTGGTCATTCCCATATTTTTGGAAAGTTGCTAAGCTGTGTACTACATCACTGTTTTGTTGAATATCTTCTTTTCTTTGTTCAATGGCATCAGAAAATAGCTTTTCAATAACATCCCTAATAGGAAAAATATTTGTCATTATACTGTAACCATTAAGGCTTAATATTAAGAAAAGGGACTCATTTTTGGATTTGTGTTTTCCGGCCTCTACTAAAGACTATCATCTTTGAAAGCAAGAAAAAATTAATTCTTAAAGCTTAGTAAACTTAAAATTATATCAATCACAGCCAAACAACATTTTCTTTAGCTTCTAAAGCTAAAATACCACATAACTCCCAAGTAATTTCTTATATAAAATTAGAATACTGTGTGCTACTGGCAAGCCTCAATTATTAAGAAATGCTAAGCAAAAGACAACATAAAAGCCTACCATCAATCCTACCATCTATTTATTAAAATATTATTAAGCCCAGATAAAGTATTATTAAGAAAACCACTTGTGGGTAATTCAAGACCGCAAAGAGATGTTTCTAGCTTTGTTCTGCAATATGATCACATTCCTATTACAGAAATAACTATGCAATTATCCAAGATCAATCTAACTTAGAATTATTAGAAAACATCCAGCTGTATTAGAAGATTCAGGATCCCACCTTTCCATCTCCCAAAAAATTTAGAAGTGGGGGAAAGCCCTCCCCCCAAACAAACCTCCGCCCTCAAAACAAAACCAACCAACCTTCCCCTTAATTCCATGTGCTTGAACAGTTCCTTACAAGGGCAAAAGCTGAAAGTCTTTGGGATTTAAATTTCTTCGTGACAGTTCACATTATCAATAAACTAAGGAAAATCTGCAGCAAGCTCAAGAAACCAGACAGCTAATTTCTGTTTCTGTGGTTTCATTTATGCAAAAATGGCATTCACAAAATAGTTCACTCACCTGAGGAGGATGTTGACTTTGGGAAATCCTTCCCATTTTTCTCTGCATTCAGGGCATTCATTCTTCTTGGACGATACCCACCACAAGGCCAAGCAATGCCTACAGAAGCTGTGCCCGCAGTTCAGAGTGGTGGGATTGACCAGAATGTCATAGCAGCAGTGGCACAGGAACTCACTGACTGATATCTGCCGACCTGGGCCAGGAGTAGCACACGGTTCACCTTTTGCCCTCTCTGTTTCCCCTTGTAAAGTCTCATCTTCTTCCATTTTCTTTTATGGCCTTACACAAACAGGAAGCTCTTTTAGATCTTCACACCAGATAAGGCATTACTTCTGCAAAGCAACAAGAAAAAAGCTATTATAGAAGTTTAGAATTGTAAGCAACATGATTTATCATTGCACCACTTTTGTCACTCGGATGGTTTTAAACTTTTTAAGTAACTCAGCCCTCCCCAAAATAAAACATGATCTACTTTTTCAACAACATATTCATTGTCAACTACAATCAAAACCAGATTGTAGATGTAAACAGCTGGGCTCAATCTCCCCATACTTTCTTTTCCCATGTTACAAAACGCATGAAAGTGAAACAATATAACTCACTATGATTCACATGACTTTTGACAGTGTCTTTATTCAAGGCTTTAGTAAAAGATACCAGTCAAAGGAAATATTGTTAGAAAGTACCATCAGAGGACACAAAGATAAAATACCAGTATAATGTAATGATCTAATTTACTTCATCCCTCTTCTTTCCAAGCATATGGAATAAAACATTACTAACAGAGGTCAATGCTAGACATTGCTGGGCAACATTAAAAAAAAAGTTTGATCAACCAAGTCATATGCTTCAGAATCATAAGGGATTGATCTGCACACCTTCTCAAAGGTCTGAACTCTACATTAACTTTACTTGTAGTTACTTTGTTAATATTACAGAAAATGCACAGATAAGAAGAGTTTAAGATGGTTCCAAGCTTACCAAAAATATAAACCTATCTGCTTGATGTTCCTACTCCATTCTCTTAGATAGCAGTATATAGTTTCTTAAGGAAAACACTGATCCAGATCACTTGCCCATTACTCATGATATGTTAGCAAATACCAAGAAGTAGACAATATTCTCCTCAGGCACTATCAAACCAAAATGTGATTACACTCTCCACGATGTGGCTCCTGCTTACTACTAGCTTACCAGCTTGCCGTCTAGATCAAGCACAAAGAGGTAAGCATGCAAGAAGGTAAAGAACAGAAATTAAGAAAAAGCCCCAAATACAGAAAGAGAAACCAACACTCCAATAGCGAAACTAGAACCTCAGACTTAGAAACCTGTATTTCCCCAGCAAAGCAAAGGCTGTTGGCTTTCTAAAACCTGAAACAGCACTTATAAGAGGAGAAATAAAACCAAGATTTTTGCACCTAAAAACATTATTCTAGTTTTCCTGAAAGACAGAGGCAACAGGATTTATGTGGAAAATACAGGGAAAATATTTCACCGCTTAGTCTGCGCCAAGTAAGAGCCAGCAGCAGAATGATTCCTAGCTCTTCTCCTGTCTCTTCCCAGCTCAAGCTTCCTTCCCTCCGCGCTGCTTCCTCAGGAGCGGCACGGCCGGGCCGGGCCGGGCCGGGCCNCTGCTCCCTCGCCACAGCCGCTGGGGAGCACCACGGCGGCTCGCCCTTTTATTTGAAGCGTTTAAAATCACCGGACACGAGCACCGCTACGCTCCCGTTTCTGGGAATACATGCGCTTCCATATTCGTGAGAAGAGAGGTATGTTTGCTTACTGTGCGCTACGCACCCAGGTAGCCTTCCTTCGCAGAAACTCTTTAGTAAAGATTCGAGGTGTATCCCCAGAAGTCAATGAGACTTCTAGGTGCTAGTTTGACTGCAGTGCTAACGCATCCTGCACAGAGTATTTTTACCACATAAAAATCGATTTTCACATTTACTTTTATCAGTTCCCTTACTGAAATTCTTTTTGACTAGTCAAAAAAAAATTTTATTCACTCTCTTCAACACCCTGACAGGAGGTTGTAACCAGGTGGGGATGGGCCTCTTCCCCCAGGGAACAAGTGACAGAACATAGTCCTAAATCTGCACCGGAGCAGGTTTAGGTTGGACATTAGGAAAGGGTGATTAGAGATTGGAATGGGCTGCAGAGGGAGGTGGTGGAGTCACTGTCCCTGGAGGTGCTTAAGGACTGCACATAGCACTGAGTGCCATGGTCTGGTTGATAAGGTGGTGTTTGGTCACAGGTGGGACTCAATGATCACAGAGATCTCAATCGATTTTCCAACCAAATCGATTCTGTGAATTTTTAAAGTACCTCTAAGATGTATTTTTTTCACTGTTCAACACAGCAACATTTTCTTGAAGCTTTTGTTGCAGTTTGATGCAAACTATGAGTCCAGTTCAAATAACATTTCAGTTAATTACTCCAGCCTATTTCAAAAAAAAAAAAATAAAAATAGTCTCTCATTGTTTTCTCTCCTGCATTCACTAATTTTTTTCCAGAGAACTAATCAGCAAATAGTTTAACTACCCTAGCATGAAAGAATTCAACCTCTTCTAGATCTGAGGGAGTTCATCTAGATCTACCTTGGTATGCAAGGTGAAAACACAGCCCAGAATACTTAGGCTTTGTTCTAGAGTACAGTTTTTTACTACTTTTTTGTGTATGTTTTCACTTAGCTTCACATTCAATGTTCAATAAAGTAACAGAACATACAAGTGTTTGATACACTTGTATCATACAAGTGTCTGTTCAGCAGACTTGAATGATGTGAAAATATGGCCTTTCTGTTCCAAGTTATAAAACTTTTGACATATAAAAAAGCCATGGAGTCTCGAACTAACTGCTTGTATTGCCCTCTCCCACCTTTTAGATGTTCCTTCTGCTTATTTAACAATACATACACGTTGAAGTAAAAAGTGTCTAATCTGTAAGACATAGTACTTCAATTCCTATTGAAGTACTTTATTACAGTATCTTACTGTTTGACGTGCAGTTCATTTTGTAGCTGAGGGAAGCAAAGAGTTCCCAGATTTGTCAGCTACTTGGGGGAAAATGTCAGGCTTCTAAAACAGCCATCAACCACTTTAAAATGCTATGAGAACTTTAACTATAAACTGCAAAAATGCATCTTAAAAAACTGAGGAGTAACATGAAAATTTTAGGCTCCAGGCAATTTACTGCAAAATAAAAACATCTCTGCTATTTTAACTAACATCTTACCATTTAACCATACTAGATGATTTGCTGGGAGTTTCTGTTGAATTAATTACACTGAAAAAGCAAAACCTAATATTGAAGACTCTTTAAAAGCTCTTTCCACTAAATCCTGCAAAATTATTTATCTTTTTCCGTATACAGAAATTAGCCCCACAATTTGTGGGGAATTTTTCATTTGTTTTCATTCTGCTGGAATTCCGGAAGAGATGCTTTATGAGCCGTGTGAACTCCAGCCCTGCAGCACACACTCTGAACTCTTGTGCCGCCCGTGCCCACAACTCCTGCCCTCTGCCCCTGTGCAGCACCTTCTCTCTGGGGCAGCTCTTCCTTCCAGGGCGCTGCTGCGGGGACAGCCTGCTGGGCGCCGAGCTCTGCTCTTCTGCACCGAGGTGGTAAAATGCCGCTTGTAACAGGAAGACGCTTACTTCTGTCGTACGGCAAGACTTCCACTTCACCGGGACTTATCACCGTCAAGGCATCGTCACTAGCAGTTCTCCACCATCCTCCTGGTGTCTCCTGGGCAGATTCCTACCTCTTCTTCCTTGCTGGGGGGAAGATGCTAGTTAAGCATTTTTGGCCTTGGGTGCGATGCCTGCATCCATGACATTTCACTACACGCCACGGAACTGCGGCTGGTGTAAGACTTGCTTCCCCCGCTGGCTGCAGTCCCTCCGGTCCCCCTCAGAGCACACGGCCGGCGGCTGAGGGCACCGTTCAAAGCTGGCGGCGCCGGGCCCGCAGGCGGACAGGGCGGTGCGGCCCTGAGGGCTCCGCCCCGGTAGGAAATGGCGGCGGCCCGCGCTCACGTGCGCGCTCNNGAGTGACCACCCGGCCCTGCGCCCCGAGCTGTGCGCGCACAGCTGTCCCGGTGTCCCGGCTTCCTTGCCCTGGGCTGGCGGCCGTTCCCGCCTCAGCCTCTCCTTCATGGCTAAGGGGTCCACGATCCCCCCCTCACCCGTGAGGCGCAGCCCTGAGCGGGGAGGCGCGGCCCCGAGGCTGAGGGGGCGGCGGGCAGGCCCCTGCCCGCCTGAGAGGCGCCGGGCTGCCGGAAGATGTTCGTAGTCTCAAGTGTGTTTTACCCCTTTACCTGCAGATTTTAAGGATAACCTAAACAAAGTGTATGAAGCCATTGAAGAGTCGGACTTCCTGGCCATCGATGGGGAGTTTTCAGGTACAGTTACACCTGTTTTGTGATTGTGAACTGTTGGCAGTGTCCGAGGGGGGCTGGTTTGACCTCGGTGCCCAAGTTCGCTCCTGTGATGTGTCTCAGGGTTTGCTTGAAAAACGTAAAGCTGAGGATACACCACAGAGTGGTTAAGCCACTTGTTACATGCGCGATAGCAAGGCTTTGGTCAAAGATACGTGTCATGCTCATGCTGCTTCTGCTCCCACAGTAATCTTTCAACATGACAACTGATGATTGTTGCAGCTCAGGGTGAAAAAACTAGAAGGTGTTATATGTGTCATGAAAGCAATGGATTGGGATAAGTGAGGGAGGCCCTGCAAGTGTTTGGACATGGAAAGAAAGGCAGCACTAAGAGCTTGTGTGTTTGTGCAACTCAGAGGGTATGTGCAGCAGAAAGATGCTTGAATAGGTATTTTGCTTTTAGGATGCAGAGTTCAATTCATCCATGAGACATAAACGTGAGCAAGACTGGATTTTGTTACATGTAGTGCTTGTGGAAATACAGTTGTTGCATTTTGCTTAAGGTGGCTAAATTATTCAATAAATCTCTGGGCAACACTCTTCCCAATTTTAGTTTTGCTTTGATCCTGCATTGTGTTATGAAGCCCATTTACATTAGGGTACTGGTAGGTCTTGGCATGTTACTGACATGTGGAATAAGAGCCAGAATGTCAGAACATTTGCAGAAGAGTTTTGCTTCTAGAACACCACCATTAAAATGAGTGGCTTTTATGCAGGAGTATTTTTCTCAACTGAATTGTAAAAACATTTATCCTAAATTACCAGTTGTTGCATTTCTTTCCTGTGGTTAATTTTGAAAAGCTTACCCAAAGCAAAATATGTTTTACTTTTTCAGGGATTAGCGATGGGCCTTCAGTTAGTGCATTAACAAATGGCTTTGACACTCCAGAAGAAAGGTATCAGAAACTTAAAAAGGTAAATCCATTTACATGGACTAAAATGAAAACTGAACCTGCTTTTGGTGCAGCATCTTGTGTGTGTGACCAACAGGAGGAAAGAGAGATGGAACTTTCTGTTTTTGTCTCTTTGTGGAATAAAGTACATACTAAAATAATCTTGGGCCAATAGTAAGATGATGGGGATGAAAAACTCTGATGTGTTTACTTTAAAATTACCAGCAAAACAAACATTGGTTAAGAAGATTCACTTTGCTTAATTTTGAAATGGAGAGAAATTGTATATGGATGCACCCTGGTAATCTTTAAATGTGTACATGTTTTATTCTCATTCAAAGTTTTCCTTTCCTTTACAGCATTCCATGGATTTTTTGCTCTTTCAGTTTGGCCTTTGCACTTTTAAATATGATGAAACAGAAGAAAAGTACGTTATTATTTTATTCCTTGTTTTCTTACTTGAAGCTTTTCTAAAGTAATACTGATAAGATGCATTAACATGTAACTCATCTTTTCTACAGGTATATAATGAAGTCCTTTAACTTCTATATTTTTCCAAAACCCTTTAATAGAAATTCACCAGATGTCAAGTTTGTCTGTCAGGTTAGTAGAAAAACGATTTAATTTTGTTTGGTTAAGGTACACCTGAAACAAACTTCGTAATAGATAGAAAAATGTAAGTTTCTGGGCTGGGTGTCTTTTTTCTTATAAAATAAATGAGCATCATTAAAGAGCAATTCCAAAAATAAACTTTAAGGGAATATCCTTGACTTCAGTTTGTAAATCTTGTTATACATTACATTGTGTGGTTTCTGGAATTGGAGATAATGTTCCAAACCTGGCAAGATTGTTCTGTTTTTTCCCCTTTCATCATTGAACTCCCAGTTTCCTTGCTTTTTCAATCTTTTATTCTCATCTGCTTATCTCACTTTCACTGCTTCCCAGGCTATTGCCAACATTTTTCTGGTCTCAGATTTGTTCTCCTGAACCACATTTTGCTTTCTTTAGTTTCTTCTTTCCACATAGTTTGTTCTTTCATCTTTAACCCTTTGCATATTCATTGTTCTTGTACTTTATGGAAGCTGAAAATAAATAAGAAAAGTAGTATAGCCTAAACTCTCAGTGACTTCTTTAGGGTCACAAACTTGGTTGTTCTTGTCTTTGGACTTTGTATAATTTCTTAAAAAGTGTGAAAATAACTGAACTGATTATTTTTGCCACAGCTACTTTTGCCAGTTGTAAAGCGTTTTTCTCTTGTTGCAGAGTTCAAGTATAGATTTTTTAGCAAACCAAGGATTTGATTTTAATAAAGTTTTTCGCAATGGTGAGTTATTGTTTTTTTTTTTTTTAATTTCTTTCAATGTCTGCAAAATTTATGATGACACCTTTCTTTTTTTTCCACAAAAAGAAAAGAGGCTGCCATCCATGATACTGTCTTAACACATAATGAAGTTCTTGAATTACTCTTACCCAGTCTACTGTTGTGATGGTAACTCCCTTCCCAAGAATTCATTGCATAGTTCAGCAGAATAGAATTCCCACCACATGAGAGCTTGGTTGTTTATTTTTGTCTAGAGGCAAAGCACAAATAGAGTAACAAGGTGTGGAGCTGTGCAGTACATCAGTGGTGATGTGTAGGAAAGGGACCAGTGCGTTGTGGTTGGGACTGCTGCAGTCTGTTACTGAAGTGGTGCAGATACAAGGATGGAAGTGCTCTGTACTTTTGTGGAGATCTGCAGCTCTGCAGTGCCTTGGGCAGAGGAGGCTCTGTAGGGCTGTGGTACCAGCTAACCTGGCATGTGCTGGAAGGCTGGACAGGCACACATCTAGAGCAGATGGCTGAAGGGTTTGTTTTCTGCCTTCAGGGGTGTAACAGAGGCAAATGCTTGAATCCCTACACATCCCTAATTTGTCTCTAATTATGATGAGCTTTCACTTTTTTTGTTAGGAATTCCATATTTAAATCAGGAAGAAGAGAGACAGCTAAGGGAACAGTATGATGAAAAACGTTCTCAAGCCAATGGGGCAGGATCTCTGTCATACATTTCTCCTAATTCCACAAAGTGCCCTGTAACAATTCCTGAAGATCAGAAAAAATTTGTTGAGAAAGTAGTGTAAGTAACACTTTAATATCCTCTGATGTTGTTAAAACTAAAATGTGCACAGTAGTAATATTTTCTTATGTTGAAGCCATTTCTGTTAGTTGAGTGTTTGTAACAAATGCTGCTCTTTTTGTTATGAAGCATTTTCTTGTTTTTTGGGGAGAGCTGTAAGCTTCCAAAAATAAAATAGTAGATATAGAAGCAAATAATCTATTTCTTCCAGGGAACAGATAGAAGACTTATTAAAGAATGAAGAAAGTGAAAGTTTGGAACTGGAGCCATGCACAGGGTCAGTTTCTGAAATTGCATCTCTTCTGAAATTTTTTTTTATTGTGGTCATACAGAATTAGGGTAGTGACAGGGAAGAATATGTTTACTTGGGTTAACTGTAGCAAAATCTACATTTGACTAATTTTTGAATGTTGAGAAAACCTGGTGATGTATATGGGTGCTGTAATTTATTTTGAGCTGTGTCTTCTGCATGCAGTGGCAAAATACTTAAGTATATCCAAGAAATGTCATGTATATGTGATCTGCCTTTTGTTATTGTTGAAGTGTTCCATAAGCCTTGGAGATGGATTTTATAAACAAACTTTTCAAATCTATTGAACTATTGGTTGTTCACAGTTGGCTGTGTGTGACTGTTTTTAGTAGGTCTCCTTCCCAAAAATATATTTAGCTTTGGAGAGTAGGTATTTGGAGAGCATGACTATTTAAAAACATTTAAAAAAAAATTGAATTTAGAAATAGTAGAACATGGTGAAGCTGGGGATATCAGGTACCATCACTATATCTATACTGAGTGATCATGGCTACAGAATACTCTCAGATGAGAAGATATGTGGGTAACTATAAGACATGATGTAAATGCCTTTACAGCTTGGTAACTGAACATCAGAATTCAGTAAATCCCTTCCTAGCCTATAGATTCTGGTAGCAGGGACTTTTACTTTAAAAATCTTTCTATAAATGAACACTTAGAGTCAGCTTAAACTGAAAATCATTACTAGGAAACACTCTGTAAAAGGATTATTAGTAACACAATTGTCTTTTGGTTTTAGATTTCAAAGGAAATTAATTTATCAGACCTTGAGCTGGAAGTAAGTTACTGGTAATACTGCCTTACTGTATATTTTTAGTACTTTTGATAAGAAATCTGGGTAAGATCTGATCTATTTAACCTTGAGGTGATTCATTTAGACACTTTTTTTTTTTTCTCTTTAAAAGAAGACTTGTAATGTTCTGAAAATAAATTACATTAAACTTACTTGTGATGATTAATTTAGCCATTTTCAATCCTAGTATTTGTTTTATCATTTCTATGTAAAATCTCTGACTGGAGCAGCACAGTGTAGAATTATGTAACAAATGCAGCATGCTGGGTTTTTATTGAGCAGAAAGTGCATGTGCTTATACAGATTGTGGACTTCACCTGAAAAAACAGGAATTCTATAGTAGGTACTGATATGGTTATAGTTTTCTATTGGATGCCAAGCATAAGCATTTCTGATAATTTAGCATATTGCCTAAATATATCCCTTAAGGCCTTAGGAGAAAGTCTAAGGCTGTAGAGTAGGATTTTCACTGTTCTGACTGCACTAGTAAGATGTGGAAAATGTACAAGTCTATTTTGGTATGTTTAGTTAATTCAGTGCTGTAGCACTGAATCTAGCACTCTGTCACTTACACTGGAAGTGGATAAAATAAAGCTTCTCTCTAGAAAATGGAATCACAAGAGGAGAGCTCAAGAACTAATCTGAAAAACAGCAGAATTGTTTTCAACAATTTTTCAGTGTCTTTTTTTAAATATATCAGTAGAATATCTGTAGCTTCCTGTAGCATGTAGTTTTATGTTTGTCTGACATTTATCCTTGCATCTTCCCTGAGTGGATGGAAGAATGTGTTCTTGAGTTGTGTTTTTTTAACATTTCAGCAGTGTTGCTGTACATGAGTACAGCTGTGTACACTGGGTGTATTGGAGAGAGAAAGCCAAGCTGTGAAGGTAGCATGGAGATAATTAAAGCAGAAAAGACTGAAGTTATTGACTGCCCTTGTGTCCTGACCTCTTCACAGGTCGTTTTCTGTATGAAAGTGTTCTCTTGTGCATCAGTGTTTTGATGCATCCAAGGTTTGTGGCATGAGGCAGCTTGTAAGTGAGATTGAGGCTCAAAACTGCGTGAGCAGTCAGGGTGGAGAGGACACAGCAGTGTTTGGAGTGTACTGATTTTAGGAGTAGCCAGAGGACAAGGAAACTTGCTGGTTCTCCAGTGGTTACACTGTTGTGGTTTATTATAATGAGATGAGAGTAATTGCTACTGGTTTAGGAGTAAAGGGCAATATTCCCTTACTTTTGCTATTGGTTGGATGCTCTGTGTATGGCAGTGTGTACTGCATTTTAACAGGCAATTCCTGTTAAAATCTACTGCTAGCAGAAAGTTCAGGGTTGTTAATAAATCCCCAAATAGGTAACATATTAAAGGCATGCAGTCTTCAAAGAAGCTGTCTTGGGGCTGCAAGTAAAAGAGAGCATTCTCACCAGCATTTTTGTTTTGGATTTCTTGAAAGCAAAGATTCTAGATTGTGATGAAATATCTAGATGATGTTTACTTAATATCACTAAAGTAAGAAGTTACAGGTTCCATAACAGTGGCACGGGAAATTGTGTAAGTGCTAGTTACTGTTAGGTAATGTAAGGAGGCCAGTTAAGCTAGCCTATTGCTTCCAATTTTGCATTATTAAAATTAAAAAGAAACTTGTAATAGTTCTTTTACATCTAAGACTTACAGTAATAATGAAACATGAAATTACTCAATCACTCTTGTGGTTTCAATATGCTAAATGCCAAGTGAATAGATATTAATATTTGCTTTTCATTTGTTTTGATGTAGGTATCCAAAAGGTATCCACGTGGAAACTCTGGAGTCAGATAAGGTAACTAGGCCTGTTACTGCCTCTAACATTTGTTCTGTTTAAAGAAATTGTATTTCTCAATTTAACCATCCTTTCTGACTTTTAGGTCTAACTTGAGCTTTGTTATGCAAATGCAAAACACTTTCAATGGAATACAGTGAACTAGTTTCTAAACATTGTATCTGACCAACATGTATGGTGGGCATGTATTTGTGTGGCTAATTATTACTTTTTAAATAGATAATAAAGATGTTTTAAAATACAGTGGATCTGATGTTCGATATTAGGGAAAAGCAGGTTGTGATCATAGAGGGAAAACAGTAGTATATCATGCTGTGTCCTCACATCCCAGCACAGATCTCTGCTTCAAAATGTGTTTGGCACAAAGTATTTACCAGGAAATGTTGATAACCTTTTCTGAGAAGTAAAAAGTGGGTTTAAAAAAAATTAAGTTTGATGTATGAATCAAATACAGCTTTCTAAAGTAGGCTTCTGGGAGTAGGTGATAATGTAGTGCCTACAATAGAAACAGTTGTGTTGCCAAGTAACTGCTGCTGAGGTATGACAGTTTTCTTTACAATGTAAATCTGCAGCAACTTGCAGCAACCTTTAATCTGAACTTCTCAGAGTCATTCCTTAAACTATTCATTTCTTTGTTTTAGAAGGAGAGGTATATTGTTATTAGTAAGGTAGATGAAGAAGAACGAAAAAGAAGAGAGCAGCAGAAACAAGCAAAAGAGCAGGTAAATAAATTCAATTTCATTTGTTTATGTGAGAGGGGAAGGGTCAGAATCTTTGACTTCCTTCAGCAATGCAAAAATGTGGGATAGGGTTTGGTATTGTTTCCCTTTGGTTTGCTGGGGCTGGCTGAAACTGCTAAATACCAGATAACTTAGGCTTTGCAAGAGAGCAGAAAGAGTTGCAAGACACTCTAAAAAATTCTAAAAAACCAGAATTTGTGGAATACTGAATGAATTCTGAAGTAGTGAATACCTCCTTATGTAAATGCGCTCTTACAGGAGCGTGGCCCAGTAATAGGAAAGACCTGTTTCTTGCAGAAATTCTTCAGCAAGTTGGCACATTGTTTGGATTCACAAAGAAGTCTCCCCTTCTCTTACGGAGCTTGCTTGCTCTTAGTTGTCTGAGTCTCCCCTTCTCTTACAGAGCTTGCTTGCTCTTAGTTGTCTGAGTAGTCTCCTGTACAATTACTGTGTCATTTCTCGATAGAAACACGCTGTACACCACTGCTGTGGCCAGCACCTGCTGTGTTCAGGAACTTCCACTGTTTATGGGATTTTGTATTTTGCTTAGTGAGTGATTCAAGTTTCAGGGGGTCATAAGACTTGAATTGTGGAAATTCTTGATCAGACTCCTGTGATTTGTGCTTTCACATATCAAGATAAAGGCAGTTTGGGTGCAGCAAATAATACTTCCATGCAGAAAGCTTTTTAAGAGAGAAAGAGATATCTAAAGAGACATTAATGTGACATCTCCTTTTCCAGAAGGCAAGTCAGGAACAATATACTTCTGCAGTAGATTTTTCTGAAGCGTTTTTATTGGGGGTTTTACTTGCCAGACTAACAGCAGTCAGAGCTGAACTAAAGTAGCAGTGAATGTTTTTATCGAATTTCAGTTCTGGTTGAATAAAGACAGATAACACAAGGCAGAAATTTCTTCCTTTGATCTGAAAAAGAAAAATCTGTTACAGAACAGTTTGTGCTGTAGTCAGATCCCCCCAAACCAATCGAGAGCCAGTTTATACAACTAGAATATTATATAACATCACACATTTTAAGGTTTCTTGCTGGTTTTCCTTGTATAAATAGTGAAGAATGTTTCTTCCCCAGTCTGTGTGAGAATAAAAATATGGTGTCATTTAATAGGAGTAACAATCAGGATTCAACCTGTTGCATTTATAACAATAGATGTAAAAAGTATGTAGGTTAATTTTAATACCTTCTGAGCTGTTTGCAGTGTAATAGCTGCTGAGCACTGTTGGAGATGATGTGCTGACAGTGAACTGACTGCAGCTGTTACTGCTCTGGTTGGGATGAAGTTACCCTTCTTTTTAGCAGCCTGTACTTTGCTGTGCTTTGCTTTGTGACTAAAACACTAGTGATACCATCCATGTGTTTTGTCTGCTGCTGAACAGCACTTGTGCAGTGTCAAGGCTTTCTCTCCCACCCTCCTGCAAAAGCAAGGAGGCTGAAGGGCTCTCATTATCTTTATCCACAAGTCTTACTGTCTTTGAATTTTGGTCA
>VZTN01028538.1:117598-157249 GCA_013400515.1 Erpornis zantholeuca
ACAATGTTCTCAATTGGAACTATTATCCAGATAGCCTTGAAAATGTTCTTTAAAGCAGATCATGATTCTTTGGGCTGCTCCTAAAGTCTTAATTTCAAGATCTCTGAATATTAGATATTACTACTTAAATACAGTTTAATGATTAAGTTTTCACATCATTGCTGGGATTTTGGAAACGTTTCCTTTTTGAATGCACTTGTCACTAATGTGATTAGTGAGAGTATATTTAAAATTAAAAATCAAGCTTTGATTTTTATGAACTTAGCTTTCAAATGAAGGTAATATTTTTCTCATGAGCAATTTGCTGTCTTTCATTATGTCACCAAATGATGGAACTTCCTGGCTGGCTGTTCAAGAGCAATGGCCAGCGTATATGTTAATGCTCATGTAGGTTAATGATGAACATAGGTAAAATCTTTAGTTTTTGGGCTTTTGTGAGAGTGGAACTGATGAAAACCAGACTTTCTCTTAGGGCTGTTTGGCTCTTTTAGGCATAATGCAGTAGGTTATATGATAAACAACTCAATAAGCCAGGAATTCCAGAGATGCACTTCTGTAATCTTTATGCTTTGTTGTATATACAACATTTTTGAAAAATCCTGTTCATCTGCTGTGAGTAATCCCCAGTGAACATTTATGAGTTGAGATGCTGGGACTCTTTATTGGAGTATCTGAACTCTTATGTGTATAATTTGGGTACTGTTATTGTCTCATATACTTCAGAATTGATTTGAAATTTTTAGACTGGTTTAGGGCAACAGCTCTTCCATATCTTCCTGTCCCCACCCACAAGCCCCTCACAAACTTTTAATGACAATGTTCTTTGGTATCTCTTTGGATTGTTTGAATGATGTTTATTCTTTGATTTAGGTGGAGGCAGGGGGTGGAAGAGGTGTAGAGAAATGAGAACACCATATTTTATTGAGCTGAATAGCATCATGTTCTGTAGAAATATAAATTAGCTTAGAAATGTTTTTTTATACAATGGATGTCAGAAACCAAAATCCATGCAAATCACTTGGGTTTGTGCTATACTTGTAGAAAATTTCTCATAGAGAGCTATGTTCTCTGGCATGTATTGCAAATCCCTCAGCTTCTCTATACTTAATTTTCTTTCCAAAATTTACTGCAAAAGGAGAATGGTGTGCATTTGTGCAGTTTGACCAATAACTTCCCACTCACAATGTAGGAGTAAATAGTTGATGTGTTCCCGTGCTTGCAGCCACATGTGGCTGAAGTAGCCACTGACCTGGACTGGCAAACTGAGCTGGGTTTAAAAAGAAGCCTCTTCTTTTTTCAGCCAGATCAGTTTCTCTACACAGTTCAACTCACAGCTGTGAAAACTTTCATTCTAGCTCAGTGCAGAGGAACAGTGTTGACTCCTTGAGACTATTTATGCTCTGCTGTGAATGGCACAGTGATGACCTTCCTCTCCTCGTTTTACTTGACTTGCCACAGAAATAATTGTCTTTCAAGTAGCTTCCTTAAAATACCTCATAGTTCTTACTGAGAAATGGGTTTCTGTCCTCTGGCTGTGATCTGGCTGTAGTCCCTAAACAGTGTAGGAAATAACATTTTTAAAGAAATGTAGCCATGACATTGATTTTCACAACACTGACTCACAACCTCATTAATCTGGCCAATTTAGTATAGAGTCCATGCTGTCATACAGAGAAGTCTTATGTTAAGTGTTCTGCAGATAGATGAGGAATCTTACAACCATAGCTATGGATACTTAATTATGGATTATGTTGGAACTCAGTGTTCATAATCCATGTGATGTAAGTTACTGCTACAAGATACAGTTGCTTCTGTAACCTACCTAAAGTGCACTTAAAACTAAAATCAGTATTTAGACTACAGGGAGTACGTGTGTTTGTGTGTGTATGTTTAGTGACATCATTGTTTTGCCAAACAAATAAATGGAGGATTTGTCTCAGGGAATAAAAAACAGATGTTAATTAATTTCAGGTATATGTATTTTTTTGGCATAACTCTGTTCTTGCAGTTGGCCACTGCATTACTTTCCTCAATATGAGAAAACCTGGGGAGGGAAGCTTGACCAGTGTTCTCCCCAGAAGTTTTTGTTGTGTTTTTAGGAGACTTCATATTTATTTTTATGAAAACTGCTACCCACAAAACTTAGACTAGTTACTGGAGTGCTTTAAAAAGTAGTAGGTTCCAAGAACTTGGCAAAGGTTTGTTCAGATAGCTCAGCTTAAAACAAACTTGCCTTTTTTTTTTTTTAATGAAACCTCCCACTTTTGCTGTCCTGCATGGGTGATGAACATCCTCTATCCAACCAAGACTAAACTGTTTTTATTGATCAGTAGAAAAACTGTATTTAGCCTATTTAGGCTCTGCTTATGCCCTGCACTGGGGTCTGAAGAAGGCTGTGTCTCTTACTAACTGTGACATTGACATTTCAGATGAAGATGTAAGCACAAATCATAGGGAATATGTGTGTTTAGAATGATGGCAGCTTTTGCACTCTGCAAGGGGCTCTTACTGCACAGAGCTGCCACTTGTTAATGTTCCTTCCTCACTTGTCTTTGTTGTTTTCAGCAGTAACAATTTGGGCCTTTTTTGTCCTTGTTTTCTTGACTAAGTAGAATTGCTGGTGTGATGGCAAACAACTTCTTGAATCTGGTTGTTAGATAAGAGACTGGGCTTAGAGGGTCTGTTTAACATAGTTTAAGATAAGTTTGAGATGGTTAATTCTGCTTCTTCAGAAGAAATATGTAAAAAAACTATAAAAAGGAAAAGGTCTTCAGGCAGAAATTTGCTAATGATTCTTTTCCATTTTGTTTCTAGGCTATTTCTTATGAGAGTAATGGACATACCATATCTCAATTTGGAAGGGCCAGACTGTAAGTAGCTTCTTTCATTGTAAACTTAGTACCATTCTGACAAACCTCCTGGAGGAGGAAGTGTAAAGATTAATTATGTGTATCTGAAGCATGGATATCAGCATATCTGTCAGCTCTGTTTAGGTTATTAGGTACTTATGAAATTATTTAAATGTGTCTGCTCCTTTTTTTTTTCTTTAACAAAACAGTAAACCCAGAAATTCTTCAACTTTGACCAGAGAATCTGCATTATAAAGGGGGTTGATGAGCAAAAATTAAGTTATTGTTACTAAATGAGAGAGTTTGAAATTAGCAGCTTTAGTGTTATTTTGGGTTACTATTCTTGTGTACTATATCACATAAAAAGTGGGATCTTAACATTGTCCCCTCACCCCAGCAGCAAATACAGAATGCAAACTAGTGAATAGCAAGTGGTTCTGAAAATCTTGTGGCCACTTTGTTTCTCAAGTGACATGCAGCAGTACCTCTCCTTAACTTCAACCTAAACATCACATGGGATTAGGATAATGGAAAAATGTTACTTTAAAACATTTTTACATTTCAGGTTATTTCAGTTTAGAGTCCTGGAGCTGAAATTAGCTGATAATACATTTAAATGAAAACAGATTTTACTAATCTAAATGTCCTTACTGTTATGGGATGTTTCATGATGAGGGGGAAAGCTTTGGATGGATGAGTGTTCACTGATGCCTTGACTTAGGAAAATGTGAAGCCCTGGAGATCAGTCTGGTCCTTGATTAGATAAAAGCTTAATTTTATATTGAGGAGTCCGATACACAGTGTCTTGAAAATTATACCCATTTGGAAGCAATACTGATGTGGAGATGTTTTCCACTCCTTGCATGGGAAAGCTCAGACTGGAGTGTGACTCTATTAGATGCCAGTGTAATAGTAACAGAATGCAGGTCTAGAGAGATGGAAGTATCTGTTGGAGAGGAAATCCATGCTGTAAGGGCATATATTTAATTTTAAATTCAGTTAGGTGGTCAGATCACTGAGCTCTGGCTCTGTTGGAATGGTAATCTAATTATGTTGCATCTTCCTTCCCCAACTGTTGGATACTGAGTGGAAGAATGGGTAAATACTTTGGGTCATTGAGAGAATGCCAAAGCTACTAATTTGTAAAGATGCTACTTCCACTTGCTGGCCAACTTACAGGATGGTTTTGATACTTTGCCAAGAAGGGTTGCCAAAAAAGAGTCTGCCTCTGAAAGTCTGTCTCTTTTATCTGAAAGCCACTCCTGTAGAACACACTGATGCAGATGTTACAGGACAACCTGAGCCAGAGAGGCTTTCTAAGCCTCAAAACAGAAAGCACTTGTAGGGGTGGCATGTTGGTCTGGCTGTTTTAGACACTTCTGTTGCTATTCTGAGATGTAAACACTGCTGTAGGTTGAGGAAGCTGCCTGGTGGTTGCCTGTGGGGGACCATTTTGCAGAGAAGCAAAGCCACCTAAAGAGTACAGCCATGTTTCTATGGGAGGTGTGCTTGTTTGTTGGGTATTGAAAGAGCAGGTTTCTGCAATTTTCCCTGAAATAATGGATTTCAATAACATATGCTAGGTTAAATAGTATTGAATACGTGGGTGTGAATTTCATCATCCTCTTTCTTTACTGTGTGTTAGAAACAATGAAAGAATTGTGAAAGAATGAAGTTGCTGCACAAAATGACTGCAAAGCAGAAAAAGAATTAAATACTTCTCACTAACTGGAAGTTAGTGATTTTAACAGCAGAGTCACAGTGAATTTAAGAGTAAACAGATACAGGAAGGTTAGGAATAGTTTATTTTCTCCTATATAACAAAATAGATCTCTGCAGGTACCTGTGGAGAGACTTAATTAATGATCTGCAAATAGTTTCATAGGAAAATGTAAAATATTTCAGTATCTTTGCCCCTGAAAATCTTTGCCCCTTGTTTCTTTTTAAAATATGATAGGAATTCACAGGTTATAAAAGCTCACCTCTCTAATGAAAGGAACTTCAGTTTGGAGAAGTGTGTAAGAGTAAGATATATAATAATAATATGATAATTTCTGCTGTACTCTTACCTCTTCCAGGAGTTTGATTTGGATTCACTCTCTGAAATTGACAGTTTAAAATTACTTTCAATATATACTAAAGTCTTCTTCTGTGCTTCTTTAGATGTTTCCATGATAAGCTGTCTTTTTTCTTGGTGTAGTGTTTAGCAATAAGTTTTTGTAGTAATAATAAAAAGTCAGTGTGTACATTTCAGCTTGTACCTAATATTATGTGAAAACCAAGTTGAACATTGTTTCACAGGAAGTTTTTTATTGACAGAAAAATGGCAAAATTGAATCATTGCTAAGAATTTTTTAAAGGTGGAGCATGAAGAGGCTGTTGATTATTTTTTTTTTTCCTTCTGTCCTTGAACTTGGTTTGGTGCAAGGAAGGGGAAGGGCTAGATTTGTGGGCATTTCCCATTGCAGGAAATACTGTTTCAATTCCTTATACAGTTGAGCTGGTAGAATTTAGTATGTCTTTTATGCCTAAGTGCAGGTGCATTCTTGCTGTGCCTGATGTAGTTGCATAAATCTTGGCCTTTTCTATTTAAAAAGGAAACTGAAAAAAGATAGTCTACATGACCACATTAGATGACTGTTCTAGGATATTCTAAACATACTAGTAGTGATTCTAAACATACTAGTATTTTAACAAAAGCATTTTTATTTTGTAGTGCAGCCAAAACGAGATCATGTTCTTCATGTTACTTTTCCCAAAGAGTGGAAGACTAGTGACCTATACCAGCTTTTCAGTGCCTTTGGTGAGTGATGGAGTCTTTCTTTTTTTTTGTTGTTATTATTAACAAGTACTTCTGGTTTGTTTTGTTATTTTTAGTCTGTGGGTGCAGACTTACTCCTAGTGTAGGTAATGATGAATCTCTTTTTGTAATTTTTGAATGCTGTGGACTTTGTAGCGATGTGTTGAAAATTATTGTTCTTATTAACTGCTCTTTAGAAATCTTTATGTGGTGCTTGCTGAATATTGTGGATCTTTTATCCTTTTATTTACAGCCTCTCCTGAAAGGAGGTAAAAGTTTATATAGGTGGATAAAGGGAATGGGGATCAGTGTGAGGCTTTAGGAACAAGATTCATTCTGCATAAAACCAAACTCCAGCATGTGTGAGTCTAGGCAAGCGAGCAAGCTTGAAAATAACCAATTTGATTTTGAGACTGTGAACAGCGCCCAAGCCAGAAGAAACAGCAAAAAGGGTATTTAATAACTGAGGACCAGTAGTCCTGGTGTTGCTCTACTAAGTAGAAGTATAAAATATAGGGACTTGGGGAGCTGAACTATTTGATGGTGGTCTTCTGCTCCTTACCTCCTGTGGCTTGGTACTGTGTCTGTGCAGGGTCTCTGTATAAAACTCCCTCAGTTTCTTCTGACCATTCCATCTTAACTGCAACAGGGGCCAGTGTAGTGGATAAGATTGAATAGTCCCGACTGGGAAATGTAGGATGGAGCATGTAGAAACGACAGGACTGTCCCGGGGTAGGAGCATCCGTTCGCGCTGAGTTCCGCAGCTCTGTAACCGCTCGGCCCCACAGCTTTCCTTGTGGGGACAGGCGGCGCCGCCAGGGGCCGCACTTACACACCGCTAAATGCTCGCTGTGGGAATTGCCAATTCTCGCACTTCTCCGGATTTTAGAGCCGAATGTTTCCGTATTTCGATTTACAAACTCGAGGTTCGATAATTAATCTGTATTTTTGTTTATGTCTTATTGCTATGGCATCTCAAAACAAGCCGCAGATTATTCCTTCCAAAATTATACAGAAGTACCCATGCTTTTCCAGCTGTAGGTGGTCAGGGGCAGAGTGGTGCAGTGTGAGGTTGAGTGATTTGCCAGAAGCAAAAAAAAAAAAAGGCAGTAACGGACCTGAATTATTCTAATTTATTACACCAGTCAAAGAAAAGTGTTTTGAAATCAAGCAGTATTAATCAAATTTTACAGAAAAATTATTTTAGAATGAATTGAGGCAGAGTTATAATCTTCCATGAAGCTGCTAGCGAAAGCAGTGAAACAGCTGAAAGGGCTGCAGTGTCACACTTGGAACTGGTTTACGTTTGCTATTCTAGAAGGGGTGTTCACAATTCTGAAATCCTTCAGGACTGCCTGCATACCAAGTGGACACCTGTTCATGCAAGATGTTTTTATAGTCTGAGGAGTAAATGTAGTTTCACTTGCAGCACTATGCAGTCTCTTAGAACACTTCAGATTCTTAAATTTGTGGTGTTTATTTGCTCATGCTGATGTGAAATATGAAGTCATTAAAATATGATTTGCTAGAATACAGCTTTAGTGTGTAGCTTTCACTTCTACTTAAATTAGTGCCTTTGGGCTTTTAATTAAAACTCATATTACCAAAGTATTATAAAAACTACTACTTAATTACCAGTAAGAGCCATGTAGGAAATGTATTAGAACTGACTATAAAAAGGAAAATGCTTCAATGATGTAATCCATCAGTGTAATTTTATTCTGTGGATTTAATCTTGTTTGCACGTTCGAGTTGATACATAGAGAAATTTCAAATTTATTTATGGAAGAAGTATCTGTTACTTGCACCTTCATGTTGCAGTCCGCCAGTAGCATTCTTCAAAGTATTGAAGACTCTTGATGTATTCTAGAAGTGCAGAGAGAGAAATTTCCTGGTTTATTTCTCTAGAGCTGGTATTCTATTACTTTGCTGTCCTTAGCTTATCTGGACTGGCCTTGCAGTGAGCTGGCACAGGGCTCTGGTGATTGCTAAATATTGTATTGCAGGTGCAGATGCATTTGCTTTCCAGATCTTTATTTGCATTTCACCATACTTTTGAAATGCACAATATTTACTGAATGCTTAGCAGTATTGCTGAATGATACAATTTGTTAATTTTATCTTACTTCTTAATAATGATGAAATGTGGCATAGTCTGAAGAGAGCATTTCTTAAGCATGGAGAGTTGCATAAGAGCATTTGTTGCGGTTGGCTTCAGATTGTAGCTCGGCGTCTGCTATTTAACGTTTGACTTTCTTTAAATTCTGTATTTTAAATGTATAAATTGGAGTATGAAAGCAACCTATGTTGGCAGGCACTGAAAACCTTTGTTAGTTAAAAATACAAGTCAAGAGTCATAGAGAGGGCAGCAGCCTTTCTGACAGTGAGAAAGGGTCTGATACTGAAATGATGTGCCACGAATAGGTTGGATTTTTATTAATTTATTTCTATTTGGCACTTAGTGACAGTATGGACACTGAAGTCCATTTGAATAGTAGCTGAATTCCTTCAGGAGATTTTTTTTTGTCTATCACTGATCCTCTTCCTTATTTTACACTGAGGGCACAATTGCAAGATATTCAGGAAAATTTTTCTTTCTGGTCTTTCTTTCAGTCTTCTCAGGTAGATTGAAATTAATTAACTGTATATATAGGAAAAGGACACAATCTGGACAGCATTTCTATGTTCCAGAGTTATAACAGAATATGGTCTCAGATGTTGCAAATAATTGTCTAGAAATTTTTGTCATTAGTAATACAAAAATGGAGAACGTGATACATGAAGAATTTTGGAGCAATGACTTTTCAATGCGTGTGGAGCAATGTGAATTTGTACAGTAATTTCTGTCCTTTAAGGGAAGCTCAGTGTCAGGGTCCTACCAAATGCACTGCAGATTTGAACTGCAATCATAAGTCAGCTTGGGCTTTCATTGTGTGGTCTAAAATGTTAGTGTCCTGCCAAAAGGATGTTCTCCCTACAGTAAAGACCCTTACCCATAGGCAGCAAAGTTCTATGTTCTTCAAAGACATAATTACTAGAAATTGAATTTATGTGCCCTAGAAAATGTTTTTAAAGAAATTCTAACTTCTCAGTGTAGGCTCATCTTGATATCAGCCTTAGCCCTTCAGTACAGGGAGATGTCAGAAACCATACTGAATTAATTATGGTTTTGGCAATGATCAAAATGATCATAACTTAAACTCCTAAATAGCTGGCTGCTCAAATGTATAGCATGCAAATGAAATCTATCTAGGCTTTTATTTTTTTATAATTAGAAAATCTGTTTATAATCTGGCTGGATTTCAGAAGAGACTTCTATAACCTTGTAACCTGTAGACTAAATTAGATTTCAATAGAGTAAACAACTGAGAATAAATGTATTTTAAGCCCTTTTGCATCATTGTTTTTAACCTTGTAATGTCTGAAGGTTAAATGGTGGTGTAACATTATATATAACTTGATTTTCTAGTCTACGTGAAAAAAATGGCACCAATTTTCAATATTGGAATTGTACTAACAGTAAAGCACTTAGATAAAGACAGGAGATGTAAATGGATTTCAGACTATAATAAGACCTTGTGTCTGGAATGGGAATCCTTTCCTCTGCTTTTGCTTGATTATGAGCTCTTTTAGTGCTAATGTGACATTTTAAGCCATTCACATAGAAAATGCACTAACTGCTTGATGAATAGAGGAACTTATTTCCAGTCACTGTTCCATTGTAACAGCTTCCAAATGAGGTCCATGATTTTGTGCATTTGTCCTCATATTGACTCAAATTAAGTTTTTATTTCACATACAGGAAATTATGTATAGTGGGATTCAAACAAGCCAGAGTTTGAAGATTTAGTGTCCCAATAGTGGAGTTCTCTGCTGATGTGATCAATCTTCTACCTACCCCTCTCAACTGGAATTTATCATCACTCAAAGAGCTGTTATTTATTTGAGTAAAAGGCTGAAATTCCCAGAAAATCACTTCAGTTTATTTAGTAGAATCCTATAGAAGCCATGAAGGGAGGATGTGAGGGTCTGAGGGTGTACAGGATGCCCATGCAGCCCTAACTTCCCGAACAGTTCCAGGCTCCTTGTGCAAGTGGGTGTGAACTACACATCTGTACAGTGGACAAAAGCCTTCTCAGGTGCAAGTTACTCTTAGTTGACTCTTTTATGTCATGGCGTATCAGATAAAAATCTGTGACTGAGTCTAAAATAATAATAGTCATGATAATTTCTTTTGCTTCTTCTAGGTAACATTCAGGTTTCATGGATTGATGATACATCAGCATTTGTTTCATTAAGCCAGCCAGAGCAAGTTCAAATAGGTAAGTGTTACTGAATTTACTTCAGCATTAGGACCTTAGCTGGCTCCTGCAGAATGCTCTGAGCCAGCAGGGTCTGTGATTCTAATGGCAAAACCACTGACTTGCTTGGAGGAGCTGGACTTCCATAACAGCAGCACATGTGTGGCAGCAAAGACAAGCCCAAACTGGACATGGTTTTGTGTTTCATTCCATGATCCTCCAAGTACCTGAACCTGTAGGTAGAGTAGTGATGGTTTCTTCATTTGATACAGTATTTATTGAGGTTTTTTAGTGTTACTTTGCACAGAGTAGAACTATCAAAGACTTTTGTAGTCTTTGTCTCCAAATACCCTTTGGACTGATACATGTTTAGTTAGGTTTATATTTGCAAGGAACAAGTGCAATGAGAAGCCTTTTTGATGCATTGTAGAATACATGCAAAATAATAGTGTCTGAAGAGCCTGGACTGCTAATGTGCCTACAGTCTGTGTATAACAATGTGCAATATCTCCAGACTCAAGTTTTTTTATTTTTATTTGAACATAATTCAGGGTCTGGCTGCACAATCAGTGCATCTCTCTAATTCCTTCTTTACATCCTGGGAGTGTTTATCATACTTCCTCATACATACTCAGCTCTGCAGAGGATGCTGAGAGCTCACCAGCAGCCTCCTTACAGCAATTGCTCCATAGCAGCGAGAGCCATAGCTTCTTCATCTATATATAGATGTAAGAATGATATAACTTCTAACGAGAAGTTCCAAATAAAGAATTATGTCAAATAAAGCCTTCCTAGGTACTGCTACAGTAAATTCCCCACTGCTGTCACCTCAGCTAATTACCTATTGTCTAAAAGCTTGGTGTATACATTATCATTATCATTACTTTTTTGTTGTTATTTTTCTGTTGTTTGGTTTTGGGTTTTTTGTTCTGTTTTTGTTATAGCAGCTACATATTTTGGAAAGAACTAATTCTGCAGAATATTGCAACTGAATCTTTCTGGCACTGCTCTGTGTCTTTTTTTCTGCTTTGACAAACAGGGAGGCTTGTTCTGTGGCCTACGTGCTGGGAAACATGTTATTTGTTTGAAAGCTCAGGTGATTATAGTCTTTCATAGATTTTTTATGAAATCAGGTTAGTAGAAGCTCATATACTAAAAGCAGTGAGCCAGCCAAGCTGATAAACTGTAGCAACCTCAATTACCAAAAATTGTGTGATATTTTACTGTAAAATTGCTTAAAATTCTTGGTGTTTTGTTGGTTTGGGTTTGGTTTTTTTTTCTGTAATAAATACATCATAAAATCAATTCTGTTATTCTATTTCCTGATCTTAAATTCTTTAATGAACTGTTTAGGTAATAAAAGTTGCTGTTTGTATTTGTGATTTAGTGAGATGTGTTTAAGTGAAGAACCTAGGAAAAACTAATAATGTGCCCTGTTTTATAACCTATTTATATAAGTGTATGTATCTTCTGGACTTTATAAAAGGCCTCGGAGGCCTGTGGAACAATATAAATACAAGGCAAGATGTTGCTATTGGCACACTTGATGCTTATCTCTTCGAGAGTTTCTGACTTGGAGCTGGTATTAATACATATAGTTAAGAAAAGAAAGGTGCAACAAAAACATCCATGGATCCATAAATGGATCGAGGACATGAAGAGTGTATGGACGTTTCCCCTAAGGTGTTCAGATTTCCATTACAGATGAGTCTAAGCACGGTAAAAACATCCAGATTTACTTTGCATCTTTTTAGTAAGGAAGTTGTGTGTAAAAAAGCGCTGAAAATGGGACTGGTTTTGTAATTATCTACGTGGAGTGTTAACTGATTCTGGGTCTATCAAATTTTGAAACCCAGTTCATACATGGGAGGTGTCTTTATTTTTCTGTTGCAGCAGGATCAAATACTGAATATTTGTCTGAACAAACATAAAAGTTAGAGATGTGAAAAACAGATCATTTAAAGACTGATCTGCTCTCCTCCCTTGATGTACATGTGCAAGATAACAAGTTAGTGAATCTGCTTGGTTTCTTAACAATTTATCTCCAATGCCCTTTAATTTTGTTCAGCTGCATAGGTGTTACAAGACAACTTGAAATATGACTTGTCTGTATTACTTGTTTTGTGTACCTATATCTTAAGGGTAATACTGAAATTGTGATAGTTGTCTTTCATATTTCAAATAATTATCATGCTTAACCTTTACAAATTACAGACTTGTCAAAACGTGGCACTTTGCATAAGCTGGTTTTGCTATGCTATGCTGTTTCTGTTGCTTCTAACTCTCCTGGCTTCAGTATTTTAAATGAGCTAAAGAATCCTTCATCAGCACCCTGGGAATATGTTGGATTTCTCATGGATTCAAAAATCCACTTTGAATATGTAGGGAATAAAATGTATCTCTTCATCCCCCAGTGCTCTTTAAAACAATGTTCCTGAGTTAGGTAATATCATGGATGGTAACCATTAAAACTTAGTCCAAAACTGATTGTTCAAACATTGGTCCATAAGATTTTCTATTTATGAAGTATACATTTGATTAGCTGAATTCAGCTAATAAGCAGCTCTTCAAATTTCACATGGTAATCAGTAGTGTTTATGTTGCCAGGGAGAATGTGCATTCCAGTTTTTTAATTGTTAAAGTGGTACCCTGAAGGACCTATGAATCTTTCATAATATGAAAATACTTGTTTTCTCTTCCACTTATTTTCCTCTGAAAAACTAAGCAGGGAAAAGGGCAGTATTTTTATAGGCAATTTTGGAGCTTCTCCTAACTTTCCAACTGAATATGGCATGCCTAAACACGCAAACCAGAAACAAGAGTCAAACACCTTAAACTTCTCATTTTGCTGCTTATAACAATGTCTTCATTTTATTTGGTTATTCATGCAACTTGCACATTGGCAGTCTCTCTGCGTTATTATGAGTAGAAAAGGCTTGTTCTTGTATAAAATCATATTGCACTCTCTAGCTTGAAGTGGAAGCTGCAGCAGGACACATGTGAGGGAACAGTTGCACAGTCACCCTGCCGTGCCTGTCTGTGTGAGCTGGACCTGATCCTTGCCAGGGGAAGGTTCTTGGCTCCCAGTGGGCTCTGTGTCACTCTTACCACTGGACTGCCACAATGTCATCTCAAAGCCAGTAACAGGTTTATGAAAGTGGTGGTTTAGGTGGCTCTGATTTGTCTAACTTTTTGCAATATGCTATGCTGTAAACTGATTTCCAGGCTACAAGCACATGAAAACTATAATGGACAATAAACACAGCCTGTTTGAGATTTGCTTTTCAAAGTAGGTAATTAATAAGAATTCGTTAAATGGTTGATATTCCTTTAGTTGGACATCTGGGAGACAAAACTTTCTGTTGCCATGTTGCACTGCAAGTGGTCTCAGCATTTCTGTCAAACGTGAAGCACATAATTGTTAAGTGTGTGGCAAACGATAAATGCTGTGCACTCAGAGCTGATGAACACGAGAAACTTCAGAACTAACTTTTGGCACACAACTTCTGGCTCTTAAGATTTTTGTCTTGCTAGGTAAGTTTGCCTTTGGATGCTGTCCAGCTTTGTGTGTTTATAAAGTTGGCCTTTCATTTAATTAGAGGTTAGTATGGAATAAATGCTTTTTCAATGATCCTGTGACTTACAAGGGTCTAGACTTCATCCAGATAGTCTGGAATTGGTGGGAAAAATGGGAGAGACTTCAGCTTGTCTTATCTGTCAAGTAAATCCAGTATTTTATTTTAATGAATAAATTGGTATAACCTGAAGTACTTAGGTTTCAACCACTTCAGCCCCTCAGCTGTTCTGTGCAGTTAACTTTGAGAGTCCTCAGTTAACGCTTTGTATTGATGTTAAGCTCTTGCTTTTCATGGTTTCCTTGAATTTTGTTGTCATCCAACTTTGAACTGTTCAGGTTGCTGGTCTAAAAAGAACATTGATAAACTCTTAAAGGGAGGTTCCTGTAGATATCTTTGCACTTGAGGAGTCTTTATAGGCGCTCTAAAATGTACTCTTAAAAACCACTAACACTTGGAATGGGTTAATTTTTAAAACATGGGAAAGTCTTATAAATATGTTTAAAATCTTAAAGTGCTTGAAAATAAAATTTGGCTTCTGAGACATTTTACATGATTATATGTTAATGAAACTAATGGGCAAATTTTTCAGTGGTACCTCAAAAATACACCTCATTTGTTTTCCCTTACCAGCCAACACTTGCACTTAATTCCCTTTACCTAAGGCTTAAGTTCAGTTTAATAACATCTCTGTTCTGATCATGAATAACTTCTGCAGTATTTTAAGATTGCTGGTTCAAATTTAGAGGAATTTTAACCTGAGAATCTTCCTGAGAATGTGTTTCTTGCTGTTTTAAAATGCAATAAATTTACTTAACCTGAAATTTTAAATATACGTGGAAAGCAACTGCTTGTCGTAAATGGCAAGCATTGAAATAATGTTAAGTTATTCCATGTGTTGGTGCCCTGATACATGAGCTCATATAGAATTTAGTGTGTGCAGGATATCTTCTTCCTCTCAACGTTGAGAAGCCCAATGCATTCAGACAGCAGGGGAGCAATGGACTAAAGCAGGTGCAGCAGCTGGAATTGTGACGGCCTTTCAATGATTTGTGTTTAAATCATTAATCTTTCTGAACTTGTGAGTTTCTCAGACAGGGCTGGACTTGATGGTTTATAAGTGTTCTCTAAGGTTTACTATAGAGCCTTCTACTTAGCATGAGTGCTTATCACCACAACTACATATCTAAAAAGTATTTTGAGGTTGTATGTATATCAGTCTCTCCTCACTGAACTCAGGGAAAGTGCAGGTAGGAGATTCTGTATTACCCAGAGTCTGAAAAATTACATTTCATGTGACTGTGTTCTCAGCAATAAGTTAATGTGAAATTTATGCCAGATAACCTGGCAGGTTAACTCTGAAGGGAGCTTATACCGAGGTGAGGGCTGCTCTCTTCTGCCAGGTAACAAGTGATAGAACAAGGGGAAACAGCCTCCAGATGCACCAGGAGAGGTTCAGTTTGGATATTAGGGGAAATTTCTTCACTGAAAGGAAGAAATTTACAGTCAAGCACTGCCCAGGGAAGCAGTGGAGTCACTATCCCTGGAGGTATTTAAAAGAGTGGGACCAGGTGGTTTGGAGCAGGGGCTAAGGAGCAAAGCACGGGGTATTCCCATTTGGCACCAAGGTGGAATCGGCTTGGGGCCAGACTGTGCCCATTTCTGTGTGAAAGTCCTGCAGCGCTGAGCTCTCTGAGCTTTGAGCAATAATAGACACAGAGAATTTCTGACTAGAATGGAAATGTTCTGAACACATTATGCTCTTAATTTGTAGGTTCACAGATCTGAATGCTTTACTAGCAATCCTGGGAGTAAAAATTCTCTAGTGTTTATTTAAAATAATTTCTGTAGTAAATGCAGGGATTGAGATTTGGTGAATTTCAGCTTGTGCTGTTCAGGAATCTCAAGTGCAGCAGGAAAATGAATTACTGATTTTACAGTGGAACCTGTGGTATAAACCGTATTAGAGATAGTTATTTTACAACTTCCAGCGTTACTGATGTGGAATTAAGAGGACAGATTACAGACTTGCCTTCAAGGCACCTGCAGCCATATTTTTTTCTCATCAGCTAATAAGTAAACAAAACATAAAACCCCCCCAAACCCCAAGTGCCCTTTGTACTCTATAAGTTTGAATAGGGATTTTTCTTAACATTGGAAGTCTTGGGACTATCTTTTCATTTGATTTGGTTTTTTTGGAATGAGTTGAAACAAAATCTGTGAAATGTATTAATTACTTAGGTAATTAACAGGGTGCAAAGGTTAAGTAGCTTGAATTCTTTCAGTAATTAAATAACTTCATCTGGAAGGGAGTTAAAGTCCTTTAACTGTGCATAGCATGAAATGTCTGGGTGGACTTACACTATCATCTCTCTTCTTTGTTGAGGGAAATATTCGAAGTTTAAGCATTGCATAAGGATCCTTCCTCTTTCTTTGGCATGCTTTGTACTTCCTACTTAATCTTTCTTCTGTAAAACCATTTGCTTTCAGACCACCTGTCCACTTTCCCCTGTTCTCCAGCATGGAGGTTCAAAGCCTCATTTTGGTTTGCTCTCTAACTTGCCATCCTCCTTTGCAAGGTGAAGAGCTGCTTCATCCCTGCATGGATACTGCTCCTTGCTGGGTGTTCAGATACCAAGAGAGATGACAACCTTTGGACAACACTCTTTTATAGGCACCTTCTATCTTAAGCTGATACAGGAGAGGAAAACAGAGAAATGGGCAGCACCATGTACAAAGTGGTGTTACCAGTTTGGGTACAGCCTGCAGATAGTTGCTATTATCAAATATACTTAAGAGACTCTGGTCCAACTAATTAGTTGTGTGTTAACATTTTGATGCCTTGCAGCAGAAATTGTCCAGGTATCCTTAAAAGACTGAAAACTGTATATAAGCTAACAAAAGGGGCTATTAATATTAAAATGAAAATTTCGCTAGTATTTAGTATAATAGTTGAATTCTGCTTATGCCTTGATTATGTCCATGGTTACGTGATCATGTACTGTTTCTTTAGGACTTATGGCATCTCTGGGAATATGTTTGTACATTTGCTGTGGAGGAACTCTTCCCTGAATGTTCTGTAAGGGACAATTTAATTCCATTTAGGTTAACTTAAAAGATGCCCTCTAATTTGGGATGTTGAGTCTTCTGCTTTCTGTTTATAAAATAGGCACACAGCACTGCTACTTCCACTCCTGAGTTTTACTTTGAAATACTGGACTATGCATGTGCAGTGTTGTCATCATGGCAAACTTCTGGATTGTTACATGGCCCTAGTAGTCAATAAATAAGGCTGTGGAACCATACAGTGAGTATTGAGAGTAAAACAAAATACTGACTTTGCTACTCACTAATTGCACATTGTTGCTCTGACTGAGTGGTCCCATGTTTTAAGTAGAACACGATGAGGTAAGATTAATGCAGCATCGATACAGAGGTCACTTAAAGGCTTCACAGGGGAATTTTACTTCAGTATTTCATAAGCTTAAGTGTTTAGTATTGCAGCCTTAATCTGTATAGCTTTGTGTGTTTACTGTATTTATATATTGTGGCTTTTCTTCTACCTACACAGTTCATCAACATATTTGTCTACTTATTAAGAGGCTTAATATTGTCAGTGTTCATCTGTCAGGATGTTGCTCTGCATAAAAGCAAGGACTTGGCAAAAGGGTATCTTTGTACATTCCTCTTGGATCACTCAAAGACAAGTCAGCCTGTTCAATGTCTTCCCTGATAATGAGGGAAGGTGCCATTCTCTAGAAATAATTTGCAATTACTATTATTTTGTGATGAGACAGAAACTTAAGGGCTGCAATTAATATGAAATGCACCCATGTGGTATTGGTTACTAGGTCAAGTTTCTCACAGAAAGATTTGTCTCATCCCTTACAATTTAAGGAAATAAGTAAATAGCCCCCCTGAGTTCTCCTCAGTTTTTTAGAACTCACAGAGCACTCTAGCAATGCATCTCTTCTGCTGGGAGTGCAGAATGACATAACTGTATTTGCTTTGTTAGGCAATATGGACAGCATTCATCAAAAAAGCATCAGAGAAAATGTATTAAACTCTTACAGGGAGCTGCTCTTCAATTCAAGACCATGCAAGATTGATTTGTCTGTGTGACTCCTTAGATTTCTCCATATGCTTTCATTTCAGGTGTTCAGTGATGAAGCAATTTATTCAGCATGTAACTTTTTATATCAAATATATATGCTCTACGTGTGTACACATATATTTGCGTGTATGTGCCATATGAACGGATTGCTGTAAAATACATGCCATATTTCAAGAAAGCAGAGTTTCCTTTGTTCAAAAATACTGAATCTTGCACAGATGTATTTAAGAATTATCTTTAGGCCTCAAATGATTGGGTTTGGTTTTTTTCCTAAAAAAGGGCTGAGTTTGTCAAGGAATTAAATGGCAGACCTAGAACTTTGGTTCATAGTTTGTAACAAAACAAATAATGTTATTGTGTTTTAACAGATGAGTATGTATCAGATGATCCATGGTAACTTTGTGCTTGATTTTAGCAAGTAAAAACATGCTTGAGATTAACTAAACAAATTTTACCCTGAGGAATGTCAGCTGGCATGCAGTAAACTCCAGTGAGCCTTATTAATTCATTCATGAAGCCTGCACCATAACTTCATGGGCAATAAATATTGTCCTAATTCTTACAAAGAGATCCTGGAACTTCACAGTTCAAAACAAATATAAGGAGGGTGAAAGGAGGTATGTCTGACACTTGTTGGTTAATGCAACAATCTCATGGGGCTGTTAATCATAACTACTGGTATCTCTACTTGGGATTAAAATTAAATAGACAACACTCTTGCCTGGTTTTATGTACGTTACAAAGAGATTGCAACAGCAGCATCTATATACCATGGCAGGTATTATAGATAACTCATTTCACTGTTCCACAGTAAATATACAAAATAGATGATCCATCCTGAAGGAGGAGAAAAAACCACATACCTCCATCCTCCTCACCTTTTCTGAAATTTAATGTTGGAGCTTGCCATTTCTAGTGCTTGCTCCAGAGGCAGCACAGAATACCTGTATTTAAAACAGCTCAGCTAGAATCCAAAAGTTGGATATGCATCTGAAATTGCTCAAAAAAATTGGAAGTACATAATAAAATCAGGGTTTTGTCTCCACTACAATTGCGGTATTTTAAAATGTGCAGAAAAACAATCTGAGGTTTGGGGAGGGTTTTTTTGTTTTGTTTTACATTTAAACTGGTTTACTGTTGGTTTACAATACTTTCTTTCAGAGGGCTAGGCTGAAAGCAGCAGAAGACACCAGTTGACAGTCAGTTTAATTTGCTGATTCATCTGTTACAGGGATGGCATCAGGCCAGAGCTTGGCTCGCAGACTAAAGGCTGAGAGCTGTGAAGATGGTGGGACTTGAAGGAATGTTGTTAAATTGTTACCGAGTGGAGGCAGTGAAAGTTTTTTTCTTTAGTTTCAAAGTGCTTCTAATTTTGCATTGACAGAAATCTTTCTACCTTGAATTTGCAGTCTTTTTTAGTTAAAGGGAGATCAGACGTTAGAAAGATACAAGGATGGAACAGCTGGCTATTAGTTAAGTGCTTCTTCCATGGATATCTTGTGCAACCAAAAATGCAGCTCAAATAAGCTTATGTTTCACAGCAATCAAACAGAGTTTTGGCAAAGGCTTTGCAAATGTCGTCTTTTCCTGGCAGACTTGCAAAATAAACCTGCTGGGTTAAGTAATGAGACTAAAAGGGAAAAAATCCAGGAAATCTTTTCTTGCCAACAAGCAATCTGGAAGAGGGTTACGACTGAAGAATTGATCGTTTCTAATTTAAAAGAAACGTCTTAAGTAAATTTAACTCTTTTTGCACAACGCCTGATTTTGAGAAGAGCTTTGAGCATCTAATTCAGACCGAGTGACTTTTGGAGACCATGGCGTTTTGGGTTTGTTTTGGTTTGTTTTTTAATTGCTAACAATGGAACTAGAAGTTGTTTTATGAACAGAACAAATAGCTTGCAGCCTTCTGCTTTTCAAAATAAGTTATTTCAGGAGAGGGCATGCTGTCATTTAAGTGTTTTGTATATAACATGGTTCTTCTTCTCCATAGCTGTAAACACCAGCCGGTATGCTGAAAGTTATCGGATCCAGACATATGCAGAATATGTGGAGAAAAAACATGAAGAAAAACAGGCCAAGAGAAAATGTACAGAAGATAGCTGGAAGGAGATGGAGAGGAAGAGGTTAAAAACCCAGTGCACACCTTACGTTTCCCAGAGTCGATACTACTCTGTTAACAGGTGAGATGTCTGCGCTGCCAGCTCACGTTCTTACTGCATTTCTATTCAAAATCTAGCCATTTTTAGGTAGCTCTTAACTAACACAGGACATTTTTTGGTATGTATTTCTTTGCGTATAAATCAGTAGTGGTGCATCAGCTGTCACAAGATGATGGGTAAAGGAACAGAGGAAGTTTCATCATGAATATGATCAGACAGATTTCTCAGTTCTGGGATCTGGAAGGCAGGTCACATCACAGCTTCTGAGCTTGATGTAGCAGCACCATTTCTTAAAATGAAAAAAAAAATTATTTTCTTTATTCATATGACACTTGTGAATGGCTTGTGTCCTGTGGATACTTAGCTGTCCTTGTATATCCTTGTAAAGACCATGCTGGTTTTGGGCTGACTTTCCATGGTGATAATAGTGCCACAAAGAAGGGTGTAAATTCCTGATGAGCAGTCCTGATGAAGTTGTCCTTATGCTTCAGAACCAGGACAGCAAATGATGATACTTGCATGGCTCTAAGCTTTTAGTATAAAACTTGAAAAGGGTTTTAGTTCATTATTTAAGAACAAAAATTAAGTCAAGACATGCCACTTTTGGTTCTGGTACAGTATGTTTCCTATGTTGCTGTGTGTATTTCTTGTTCCATTTTTACTCACTGATATTAATGACAGATTTTGGATATGATGGTAGCAGGCAGCTTCTTTCTCAGTCATCTGTGTGGCTGAGCATGTAAAGAGTTTTTTAGTGTTAATGTAATTGTATAAATAAGCTATCAAGTTATTGCCATTCTTCCCCCTCCCTTCTCCTGCACAGTCCCACCAGTTCTATCAATTCTATATGAAAATTAGTTTGAGTGGAGTGTATATTACATTTCTCTAAGCTGATGTTTTGATTTGGTTTTGTGAGGTTTTTTCTCTTCTTTTCTTCCCTGCCCCATGGTTAGACAAACCAAATACAGTGGTCATAAAACCAGTGCTGAGGTATTTCTGCTTTATCTTTCTTGGAAATGCTACATTAATTTCTAGTTCTCATTGTATCTTCCTGTAAATGTTAATCCATCGTGTAACGAATTTGCTAAACTTGTTCTGTTCTTCTCATGACCTTATGATTTTGCAGGTGTGTATTTTGGCAAGCTGTCAGATGTTCATGGCTTTTGTCATGGTGGGAATTCTAAATGTGCTATAGACATGTTAGATTCAAAAAAACATATGGAGGAAGCTGATGTTAAAATCCGTATCAAATGAAGTTAGTTTAATTGCATTGTTGTACTTAGGAAGCGTGGGGTGTACATGCTGTGAGGAGATGAGGAGCCTTAAGGATTGTCCTGGCACCAGCCTGCACGTGGCTAAGGCTTAGGGCTATAACTAAGGCAGTAGACTATTAAATAGTCTGAAAATACTTACTGCACCTTGAGTTTGCTGCAAAGAAATACTAAGTCCTAGTTTTGTTTCTGCCAGAGAAAGTGTCTCCTCTCAATGAACATTGGGGTTTGGGTACCTCACAGGTTCAGTCAGATGGTGGCGGTGGAAGTTTCTGGAGAACAGGAAATGCAGAAACCTGATTTGCTGTTGTCTTGCAAAGAAGTTTCAGGTCCACCACAGTTGTGTAATTTGGAAAATTGCTGAACAAAATTTTCAGTAAATTCTTCTCTTAGGAGTTTGTCATACCCCAATGAGTTGTTTAAGCACTTATTCTCCTTAAAAGTTTTTAACATATTTTTTTCATCTAGTGTTGTAAAATTCTACAAGAAGTAGCTTTTATTGTTTTTGCATGATCAACATTTTTATAGCCTTGAGTAGCAGTGTTTATTTTGTTGAGAGATCTTCTTTTGTAATTGATGTTATATAAATTTTTGTTATTTTATTATTCCATTAATAAAGAGATTTGGTTCTGTCCCAGATTCCTTCTCATGCAGGTCTTTTGACATGTTTTTCTTAATTTATTTTTATTTGNACAATCAGGACAAATTTGCATGTGTGCATGTATAAATGTATATGTTTTTCATATAGATTAGTTGAAGTCATATCTAGCTGAGCACTCAGTACTGTGATGTATGTAGCAGCTGATCCCTTATAATAGCTTCATGTTACTACATCCTTTATTTATTTATTATTTAATAAGCTTGCTGCATCAGCTTCTGCCAAGGAGCACAGCTGCAGAATAGCTGTTTGTCTCCATGATGACAATGTGTCCTGGCTACTTTTTCATTCAGTAAGGAATTTGCTGGGTATTTCTTGTAAGGAACTTTTGTCTTAAATTGATAGATAGAAAAATATGTAACAAAGGTTCTTTAATTCTTGTCTTATTGATAAAACTGTAATCCTATATTGCAGAGGACCTTCTCTTCAGAAAATAAAGTTTAATAATATTAATAGCAGTCACAAGGTAAAATTAATTATAATTAATATCTATCCCTTGCATATAACTTAATACTACTGCTAACTATAAAATTTTATTTCAATGGAAATATGCCAAATTATTCATGTACGATGGAGAAGTAGAGGAAAAACTGCTTCATTTGACAAAACTTCAAATAGTAAATAAGATCCCCTTGTCTAAAGCTGTTGCTATTCAGAACACACTTAGGANATTTTTATTTGTTTCTAGTTATATTTTATTCTTTTGTCAAGTTATATTTTTTAAAGGCTTCCTCTGAAGTGTAATCTGATTAGGTAGAACATGGAACTGTAGACCATGGTCTTTCATTTCACTCAAAATGAACACTTTATTCTTCCAGACAAAGGTATATAAAAATACTTATATTAAAAGGTATCTCAAATATTTATATTTTTGTATANAGAAAAATATGTAACAAAGGTTCTTTAATTCTTGTCTTATTGATAAAACTGTAATCCTATATTGCAGAGGACCTTCTCTTCAGAAAATAAAGTTTAATAATATTAATAGCAGTCACAAGGTAAAATTAATTATAATTAATATCTATCCCTTGCATATAACTTAATACTACTGCTAACTATAAAATTTTATTTCAATGGAAATATGCCAAATTATTCATGTACGATGGAGAAGTAGAGGAAAAACTGCTTCATTTGACAAAACTTCAAATAGTAAATAAGATCCCCTTGTCTAAAGCTGTTGCTATTCAGAACACACTTAGGAAACAGATGGAACTGGCTGTGTTGTGCTTAACAAATGTCTGCCTGCCAGCTCTGCCATGACTGTTAAATGCATGGCTTTAAGAGCTTTTCCTTAGCAAAATAGTGTTAAACTGTAGCAGAAGAAGTCAGTTAGGGTATGCTCTATGGAAAACTAGGTGTCCTGCTCCAGTTGTACTTACTTATTCTGATCATCAGCTGGGAATATTTAAGTAGGATAAAGCCAATGGCAAAAGGCTCGTATGAAGTACAGGAAAGGGATACATCACTTTGCCTTACAAATATTCCATCTAAAACTATGAATGCTGCATCTTCTGTCAAGTCACAGTGCTGTTTGTAGCACCACTTCCTTGAATGTTTTCATTTTGCCAGATATTATCTAATTTTTGAAATGTTCAAGTCTTTCTACTGACGATTCTTTTGGTTTTTTACAGAAACGGTTGTTTATAGTGGTCTATTACCCACTAAAGAATAAGAATTGGTAAAAGCTGAGGTATTAAGGGTATAGCTAGCAAATATTGCAAGCAAGTTATTGTAGTATTCCTGCATTGTAGTGTTATTTCAGGTGATTTCACCTGCTCTTAAGCTGAAATGACTGATTTTTATGATGGATCAGTATCTACTCCCACCCCTCAATGTTGTTTCGAATATCAAGAGAACTTATGTTTTCGTGTAAATGAAATTTATACAAAGTTGTAGGTCCACATATATCCAGTCCAGTTCCAAATGCCTTGTTGAGATGAAGTGTTTCTTCTAAAACTCAGACATACTTTTCCAAAACAGAAAATGTTCAATACTACATGATCATAATTGTTTTTCTACCTTTTGCCTCCCTCCAGTTGCTGATAATATGCCTGAAAAAATCCTGAGATCATAATTTATGGCTCCTGAGTTTTTTCTTTCTAACATGCTTTTCAGAATGGCTTTCCCCAAAGTAGAATTCTTACAAGCTTTTCTCAACTATATTTTTAAAAAATAGTAATTTTTCATTTCCTAAATGTTCCTTCTTCCCTAGACTTTTTTCTTTCCAACCGTAGTTTTTGCCTGTTTTGCAATATTGAAGTGTGTACATAGGATTAACAATTCTATCCAGCTTTTTGGCTTCCATCTTTTTATTGGTGGTGGTTGTGGTATGACTCACAATGATGATTTGTAAGAAATCATGCAAGAAGGCCTTCTGTGTGTGAATGTTTGGAGCAAAAACCAGCTATTCATCAAAGTAAATGGTGTTTGTGCTCCTAAAGTGGAAGCAAGAGCATGAGATGTAATCATATGTTTCATCTTTGTTTATTGCCTTTGGACATCCCAGACAGAGTCTGTTTTAAGTTGCAAAATGTTCAGCTGAAAAAATTCCATTTCAAAGCCAAAGCTATACTGCAAAATTTAACAGTTCTTCCTTTAGCTGAAACCTTATTGAAACGCCATAATTCCCTGCTGTTCATTAAAAAGAAAAAAAAAACCTTGTAAGGCTTTGTTTTATAACTTAGTATTAATATTTATTTAACTCACAGAATTGAACATGGTTTAGATGCATATAGCCATGTTGTGTAGTTGTAATTAAAAAGTGAAAGTTTCTAAGTCTAAAACTACATTTTTTTAATTGGTTGTTCTACAAGCGTTATATTAGACATTTAAGTAGCTGGTGTTTACACATCTAGAGGTTCATAATGGGAACTGATTTTTTTAATTAGCCCCCTTGCTACTGCATTCTTTTTTTATACTCATGCTAATTTGATTTTAATATTATTTGTCTTATAAGGAAATTTAACAATAGCATTCCAGTGGAAGGAAAGCCTATGCTGGGTTATTTCAGTGTGTGCTGAATGAAGTGCAGCCCTAAGTTCATCTTTATACTGTGTTAGTCAAACTTCATTCAAATGCTACTAATGAAATGAGTGTGCAATTTTTGTGCTTTTTATTTTACCAGCCCCATGAATAATAGGATCCTTAAAGCTAGATTTAAAGTTTATATATGGAGCTTGATGGTTTTCTCTACCTTTATTTAGAAATGCTTTTAAAGCTATCTGTAGTTCCAGGACAGAGGGTGAAGTTAGCATGTAGAATCCTTCAATATCAAGATGAGGTTTTGAGGCTTCGGTTGTGCATAATTTGGTGTCTATTGACAGTGCTTTACAAGAGCTTGTGTAACTATGAGAATAAAATGTAAAACTGTGCAGGGATAGAGAAGTGATTTAATTACATTTCAGATGCGTGATCTCATCAGAATAGCAGCTAAGTCTGAGACATGGATAGCACAAAGAATGAGTACCTTGATCTATATAAGATTGGATTAGATAGCCAATTTATGGAATTTTATAGTTTAGATTTTATCAGATCTACCAGATAATGTAATTTCATGGTACACCACTTATGACAGTTTATTCTTCTACCTTCATAAGCATTTAATAGATGTACAAATACATGTACCTAAGTAATAGTTACTCTTGACTTTTCATAATCATCTTTCTTCTGTGTTCCAGTTTTACAGGTACCAGTACCGTGGGAAAGAGAAGCATGAGTCCTATTGAGGAAGAAACTGGTTCTGATGATCTGGAAGAGGGGGAAGGCCAAGATCCAGAAAATCAGACAGATTCCTGTGCAGAGTCCCTTCCAGATGGTAAGAAGAGAGTCAAAAAGTTGAAAAAGATCAAGACAGAACAAGTTCCAGCAGGTAAGTGCAATGTTCATGCACATGGTTTTCTGCTCTGTTTGAAACTGTCCTAGGCCTGAACAGAACTGAAATTGTTTTCTTGAAGGTCTTCACTTCGAGCAATAACTTATTCCATTGCATTCCAAGTTCTTCTTGAAATTGAAGACTGCTCATACAAAAAACGTAGAAAAAACTCAACAAACACAAAACAACATCAAAAAGCAAAGAACTCACTCCAAACCAACAAACTCAAAACCAGCCAAAACCTGATCTGACACCAACCAAAGAAAGGAATCAGAATGTAGTTGCTTTATTACTTCTGCTAACTTTCTTCCTTAAAATAAAACTTTTTGGGTATTTTTTTAGCTATTCTTAACATTTTTTAATGTGGTGTTTGTAACCACGACCTTTATTGTGCTTTATTTGGCTGAAGACTTTTCACCTAGGGTTGATGTGAAGATGGCTGTTTTCAGATTTTAATACCTATATATTTTTTCAGCCAAATACCTGGAAGTGAATGTCTGACTAAATGCAGGCAGCTTACAATCAGATGATGTTTCTCACCTGTTAATTTTTGCTATGTTTTGTGAGTTAATACAGCTTGTACAAAAAAAGGTAAATAACTAACCTTAGGTCACATGAATTTAAACAGCAGTAGATTTTATTTTTATTGATCTATTTATTGTTGATTCTATTTCAACATTTGTTAGTAATTTCTTGCAGAAATCGGACTATAATCAAAATTAAATCTTATCTTAATTTGGTCCCGATGACCATACTGTATTAGTCATCTGGAGCACTGCCTGCATTGAAGTATATTCAAATATTCATAATTAAAGCTTCATTTCCAGATCTGCACTAGCAGCTTTTATCCAGAAAGTGGTATTGTATACCAAGCATCCTTTCTCCTGATTTGGTAGAGTAGAATCTTTCTTAGCTGATGCAAAAGTTATGCTTGGAAATTGTTTTCTTCTTGTTATTCAGTAGGGCAGTTAGGGCATGTAAGGATATGCAAAATGACAAGAGTGTCTGCTGTAATTCCCAATATAAAATTCAGGCTCTGTATTTGGCATTATGGGAATATGCATTATCAGTATTGGTGTGATTCATCTTTATTCTCCAATTAATTTGGGATGGAAATATTCTTCCCTGTCTTAACAGCCTAAATAAAAATAACAAGTACACTTGGGAAAATAGTGTTTAACTTTATCATCCCCATAATTGCAAAGCCAAAATTTCCTAATTACTAGGGTTAAAAATACAGTATTTACCTTTATGTAAGGAGCCTGAGATTAACCTTTTTTTCCCCTTTTTCTTTTTTTTTTTTTTTTAAGTGCCTATTCATAAACAGTCTCTTGGTTTCCCTTTGTAAATATTGACTTGCCAGTAATGTATCTAGAGCCTCCCTCTACAGGAAAATATGTCTTAATATCCTCTAAAATTAAAAAAAAACCTCTTGATTTAATATGTATTCTATGATTCTGTCTTTTAGGAAGCCTCACAACTAGTTCCACTGGAATTTTTGAGGTCCCTGAAACATGGTAGGAAACAACTGCCTTAACAAGTGGAATTGATTGAAAGCAGTTGAGAGAATACACCTCTTGGAAGCCATACTTTATTTAAATAAAGTGGTGTTAACAAAGCAGTATGTGTCCTGAAAATCAGTTTAATTATTTTAAACTGTTTCTTGAACAATCACTGTCAATTTTACTCGTGTGTATGTCACCTAGTATATGACTCGTTGTTGATCCTGTGAAATCCTTGCTGTTGTAACTGATGTTAGGTTTAAGAAGCAAGACTCAATGTCCTTTGGTCACCTCCTCTGGCATGCTGGCTATGAACTGTTCAACAAGAACTGGCGCTCTGTGATTTTGTGCTAGGCTGTTTCCTCTGCTTGGGGAGTTACTACAGCTCTCCTAATATTTAGCTATATTTTCAGGCAGCATCAGTGTGCTGTCAGCATTCTGGAAACAGGTAGAACTGCAGTTTCACATGTTGCTTTCTACCCGTTACTTTATCTGGGAACATTTTTTGGAATTTCTGGTCTCTACCCCCACCCTCTGTGCAGGTGGTATTCATCTAAATACCAGCATTACACATACCTTACCCTTTCAAAAAACTGTAACTTAAAAGTTCCTCAAACATGAATTTCCTGGTGGGAGGTAGTTTTTCTTTGTTTTCACATCTGTTGTTGTTTCCACTTTTAAATCCTGGTTTTGTAAAAAATGTTTTTTGTACCTGTGATAAACCTGCTAACTGCACCAGCCCTTTATTTGTTTAAAAAAGGATCTGCATTGGTAGATTTCAGAAAATGTTTGATATTTAAATTTTTGTATAATGGAAATAAACCCAAAATATGTATTTCCATAACATGAAAATTAAAGACATTTTCTTAGGAACTGGCCTGTTTTTATTTATTAGCACCTAAAATGGTTTTAGTGAAATGGTTTTTTTTTTCTTTCCTTCTTCCTAATACAACAATTTTTTGGTCATCCTGTGAGTATCAGACCCTTTTGTTCCATGGACTATTTTCAAGATATTTGTGAAATGTAACCAAGAAAAGCAAGCCTGCTGTTGTAAGATTTAAATCACTCTGTGTTTCCCTTGGAGGGGTGAAAACAAAAGAGAGTTCTACAAATCAGCAAGTTCAAAACCATTGATGGGGAAGAGTGGAATATTAAGAAGGCTTCATCATATGGTATTCACACTAGAGTGGGAACACTGTCACTTAAACATGGACTAACCTGTTTGAAGGTATGTGAAAATTCATGGGTTTTTTAATGATTGTGAACTTGCATTGCAAAGGGAAAAATAATTTCAAGATGTTAAATGTGAAATGTTGCATTGGTAACCTTAGAATACTCCCAGAAGTACTATAATTAAATTGTTTAATAGCAGCTTTATCATCACATTCTCACACTAAAATGTGGGAAAGAAGACTTGCTATTAATGATGCAAGGGAAAATTAGTAACTGAACTCTTCTGCTCTCAAGGATCCAGAGATGATTTTCTTCCCCAAGACTCATGACCTTAGGACTAAATACTTAAATGACTTTCATCTTGAGTATCCAAACCAATTTGCAAATTTAGTTCTCAGAATATGTGCAACATCTAATAAAAGTTGTATAGAGTATTCATCTCTCGTGGAGGTGATTCAGGTACATCACACAAATGTTCTCTCCAAATGTTGGAGTGAGTTATTAATTGTATATCCTGAAGAACTAGCATAACATGATTTGGGACAGAGCTTAAGAGTAATGATGACAGAAGGATACAAAAGCATTTAAAATGCTTGTCAGAAGTAAAGGTTAAGGGGCAAGGAATTAGCTGCCCAAGAGACACAGAGGCCCATGCTGCCACAGAGAATCCACCTGGATTAGGATCTTCTTCACTCTCATTCTCACAGAGAATCCACCAAGGCCGTTAGGATCTTCTTCACTCTTGAACAGCAACGTTTACGTACCTGCAGTGAAAATACAAGTCTTAATTACATCACAATACAATCCCTTAAACCCTACTTCTTCAGAGTAGGCTCCATCCATACTTCACTACAAAGGTTAACATCTATACCCACTATATCTACGCACTTCCTCTCAGTTGTCATTTTGAGAAGCAGGATGTTACTGATCTCTATCAGTAATTAATACTGCTTAAGAAAGCAGGGTTCTTGCAGTCTTAGTTCTTATGTGTGTTTGATTTTACCATTTGACACCTGGGTAAGGTACTAAATTTTGCTGGAGGGGCCTGTAATATTCCTATCACTAAATTTGGGTGGACAAATGTCAGAGGTGAGGGATGGTGGTGTCCTAAGCAGGGACTGGCCTCACTGATCCCACACCAGCCCTTCGCTGTTGTGTGGGGTTTGGTCCACTTCCCTGCGCCTTAAATGAAATCATTAGTCCTAGGAGGGAAAGAATGTGGCTTAAATTAGATCCACATTTATTTCATAATGTATGTTTAAAATATGTGCATAGAATTTGTTTTGGGAAGGCAAAGCTGTCATCGCTAGTTGTGATGGCTCTGGGGGTTCCTGGTCGCTGGGGGGGCGTTGTGCTGTTACTGATTTGAGAGGTCACTGGATCACGGAATATCCTGAGGATCGTCGAGTCCAGCTCCTGGNGGCCTGGGGGGTTGTGCTTGTGCCTTCCGATGGTCTGAAGGAGCCGGCATTACCCTGCCCTCGGTAGCGCTGACGTGGAACATTTTCCTCAGCAGCCGTGCAGCGGCTTTGCTGTGGCGGAGGGTTCCCGCGACCCTGCTTGGGGCAGGGTCAGGAGCGGCCAGTGCTCACCGCTGCCTCTGACGGGACGGAGCTGGGGGACGGCTGAGGGAGGTGTAGGAAGCAACAAGTATAGAAGCGCTGGAAGATGGCGTTGAAGGAAGTGAGGAATTGCCTTGAGAAAATATGGGAATTTTGTGAGAAGTGTTTAAAAAAAAGGGCACTTGGGAGTGTAGGCCTGAACATGGGAGTATCTGAGGGAATGGTGTGGAGAAACATGAGGGAGGTCTGGCTCAGCAGCAAATGAGGTAGGTGAGCTGAAACCCTGCCACTGCAGAGGAACGAGAATGGTCTTTTTTGGCTGGAAGTTAGACTTGACAGTGATAATTTATCTGTGGTGATGGAGTACTTCATTGCTCGCCTCAGAAAGCACGTTAAAACTGTATTTGAAGTAATAATTTTCAAATTCATCTCAAGTATTTATGGGAGAGAAGTGTTAACGTGTCATGCACAGGATTGCAGCACAGAATATATGAAATTGCTAGTAAATGAGAAACGGAGGTAATTGTGTGGTGTAGACTAAGGGAAGACTGTATGTGTCCCTAAAGCATGGATTTGAATGGGGACAGGTAAGAGTGAATGAATCCCATGTGAAATTAAGATTGCTGCAAGTGTAACAGCCTGGTTTTGGTCTCAGATTTGAGCTTATGGTTTGGAGCAAGAACTTAAAATCTTGAGATTATTTAGGTGGAGAACTAGATTTTATTACGGAACCAGTGGTAAAACCAAGAGAGAGATAGGTGATTGTTGTAAAAAGTAAATGTTGTAATTCTTTATTTCTTTAAACTTTTGAGTTCTGTCATGGTGCCCAGAAAACGTCTGGTACGCTGGATGTGTTCGCTGTCTTTAAATCATAGTAAATGTAATGCAGACAAAAATGTCCTCTGCAAATCAGCATCAGAGCATAAAGAAGACTCCTGATAATCAAAAGTTCTTGGCTTCTGATGTGTTTAGACTACTGCCTGCTGAGCAGATGTGTACATTGAAGAAGTTTCCTCAAGTTACTCCACAGTACATTTAGCAAATGAATAAACATTTGCTTGTTTGTATTGTACTGTTGTAGCTTTAAACTTACACTTAACTAACACTCCATGTGGCTTTACAGAAATACTTCGGCATGCTCATTGGATCATGAGCAATTGATGGTGCATTAGACTGAGGTTTATGGGGTCATTGTATTCATATTTAGGGTGTCCTGTTTTCTTTAACAGGTATGCAGGAAGCTCATTTTAAAAAGGTTTTTTTTTTCTGTCAGAATAATAATTGGCAGTTATGTGCTTCCATGAGTACTATAGCAGATCACAAGTTGGTCACAGCACAAGACAAAGTTATATGCAACCCATCTATTAAGAAATGCAATATAGAAAACATTCAGCCAAACTGGGAAAAGTTAGATTTCCCTGTGCTTATATTACTTTTCTTAAAAGAGCTAATAGATGTATTGGTACATGAACCAGTCTATAGCCTGCAAGTTTTTCAAACAATATTGTAGTTTATTACCAGAGTGGCCCTGTATGATGGGGTTGGTAGTGGTGTGCAGCTGAACATGAAAGTCTGGAGGTTGTGCTGAACCAGTTGAATCCTAATCTGTGATCTGTTTTCAACCCATCAAGTAACTAAAAATACAACTGTATTAAAGCTGATTGCTTCAAAAAAACCTTTTGAAGTTTCCAATTTCTTTTATAGGTCTCAAAAAGCTTTGCACTGTTACTGAGGTAAGAATGGTTATATTGTTTGATTCTGAATACGTATTACAACTTTGAATATTTCTTTCAAATGGGATTTTAAACTTAAAATGTTTAAGGATGACTGAACACCTTTAGTTCATGTATATACTCAGGTGGAGTTTTTTAATTTGTTGTGGTTTTTTAAATTAGATGTAAGATTACTTAATTGTAGGATGCTTCTTACTTCAAAGACAAGTCCGCTCCAAGCGTATTCATGTGTTCATTTAAAATTTTTGCATTAGGGGAATTTGCTTGCCTCATATGCAATAAATAACCAATACATATTTGCCAACAATACCACAGTAGTTTAAAATTGACCCTCCGTTCTGTTTAGAAAAGGTTTACGCTTCAGCCGTTCCTTTCAATTCTCTCATATGCTCGATTTAATTTCAGTTATCCTATTTTTGATGTGCTGTTGAGAAGCTGCCAGTTACCATTAGAAACTTCTTAATACAATGGTGTATTTCCATGAAAGGGGAAATAATAGTTCAGTTGTTTGGTCCTGTGCTGAGCATGTTGTCGTCAATGAATAACACAGTGTTGCAAAGAGATGTTTTACCAGCGAATTTCACCTCAGTATTACTGGACTCCCTCACCTGTAGGCTAATAACCCTTTCTGCTGTGTTATGCCATACTCCCCTGGAGTTTTACAGTCATTGTTACTAAAACAGATTAAAGGATGCTCGTACTAAATGATGAGTCTTCATTTAGTTGTACTAAATGAAGAAGTTAATGGGAAGTGTTTATGCTGGCAAATTTTAGGAAGTAAATGAGGTGTTGCTTGAAATGTTTAGTGTTCCATTCTCATAGAACGGATCACTGTATTTTTAGTACTTCAGTCAGGTTTCTTGATTGAAGTAAATTCTTCTGTCTCATAGAGGGTGCAGCTCTAAGGTGTTTTAAAGTGTTTATAACATTTTAATAATAATTTTTAATGGATATTTGCAATTATGCACAGAGGAATTTTTGACACTCACACCTTTGGTTTCAATAATGTCCAAGAACAGGGATTTAACATCTAATTGTTCATCTAATTCATGTCTAACATGAAATTTGGGATGAGGATGTGTTTTAAGTAAAATGGAGATTCAGTGTCAGAATCACTTGTTTAATATCTTTCAGCCTTTTTATGCCTTCTTTTTGCTTTTTAAAAAAAGAGCTAGAAGCAAACATAAAGTATGAAAATATTTTAGACTGATGATTTTAACAAATACATCTTTTCCTTACAACTACTCTATAAGACATTTTGAAACACTGGTGATGACAGTAGTAATAAGTCAATTCGCTATGAACACTAGCTCATACTAAAATCTAAATTAATGTAGTTTATCCTGAAAAAATTATAGCAGCAGCTGTGCAAACTCTGCCAAACTGTTGAATGTGTAAGAAGACTAAAGATTGGAAGGATGCTCAATTTAAGGTATTTCCAAACTAGTAGCAGTCAGACGTTAGCAGGTAGAGCTGTTTCTTTTGCCTCGGAAGTAATCTGTAAAAGACATGTCTGAAATTGCTACTCCAACATATAAAATAGGTCTAATAAGCAACAGTAAAAAGTAGCATTTTCTAAGGAAAGTGCACTATTTTTCATGGCAAAAAAAGGCTTCAGTGTTCCGAGAAGATTCCCAGTATAGTCTGGCAGTTTTTGAAGACTTGCTGAGTACAAACTCATATTTGAAAAGACATTGTCTGGTTTCTTTTTGTATATATGATACCTAATCTTAGGGTATGTGTGTTATGAGCGTGAGCTAGAAGCTTTTGTGCACATGTCCTGATATCTTCAAAAGCATACAGACCTTCCTATTCTGGCTTGCCAAAACAGGCACTCGGGCCCGTGTATTTTGGTGAAACAGAAGATTTTCTGTCAGTAGATGCTTTTCAATCTAGTACAGATGTTTTCTCAGTTCAAATACAGAATTTGGAAAGTTCTGTGTTTTGCTTCTACAGGACTTCGGACAAGACAAGAATTGTGATATGTTCAGAATTCCAGTTTCTCAAATAAAGGTACCTCCCTGTGTTCCTTCCTGAGCATATTTCAACAGTTTAAGGTAATGCACAACAAATTTAAAGGCAGCTATCACATTCTCATGTATTACTGTTTACAAAATGCTCACTTATGTTAAATAAACCAAACACTTTCTTGTTTCCTGAATGCATTTTTGAAAACAAACACACGCATGAACACAGCATTTAGAAATGCAGTAAAAAAACCTTTGAAAATGTTGAATGTATGCATTACATACGGTTTTACTTGTGTGTATTTTACCTCTATATTTAGGAATAAATTACTGAGATAAAAGTTCTGCTTGGAATTGAACATGAAGTACAATTTCAAATGTAATCTCACAGTTTAAGGTAGATTTGTGAACTGTAATCAGTATTTATAGCTCCATTATTAGTTTTGGCAAATAGGTTTCATGTTGTTTCTCTCTGCAAGAACTGAAATTATCCCTGTGTTTGAAATTGCAGTCTCTTTACCTCTCACAGGCTGTTGTACGACTCAGGCAATCCATGTAATCTCAGTGTGTTCATGGGCAGAGCACTGGGTCTCCACATGCAGAATACTTACCTGAAGTGGAACATAAAATGAATAATCTGGCATGATGAGTGTTCAGTGTACTGCAAGGATTGTGTTCAGCCATGCTGCCACCAGTGCAAAGGGATTCCTGCAAGCAGGAAGGCTGGGGGCACTGACAGCTCATCTCACAGCCTGAGAACTGTACATTGTCAAACATGATAAAAGCTAGAAAAAACTGCAGGAGTTTGGCTTGGAGGCTGAAGACCTAATGCAAAACCAAAAAGTCCTACAATAGCCGAAAGAAAATGGACAAAGGTTATCAGTAAAGATGTGAAGAAGTTAATTAGTTGTTGAACTCTTGCCTATGTCTTCACATTTAATGTTTCTTAAACAGAACTGAGAAGTCTTGTGCAGGTGAGATTTTGTGCAGGTGATGCCCTTTGAAAAATGTGACACTAGAGTGAGAAAAGATAAAATTGTTCATCCTGTCTTGTTGAATGGCCTTCAATTCTGTCAATACTTCCACTGCCTGGAAGAGCTAAGCACTCAGCTGGAGCACAGGATATAGATGTTTCACACTGGGGAGGGTTTTATGTGTCTTGTCCTTATTAGGGACAACTAATTCATAGTCGTTGAAATATTACTGTTTAATGGTGTAACCACCTCTAAGATTACTGCTACTTGTTTGCACAGCTCCTCTATTAAATGCCAATACAGTGGTATTTTTAATCACAAATCTTTACAAGAACCTACTTTTTTTTATATTAGCAAACAATACACAAACATTTAGTCAAATAGACACTGGAAAAGTGTAACAAATGGTTTGTATTGTACAAATTCCTTTACCTGATTCTTTTTACATCTTCAGTAAGAACCCTGACACCTCATTTAATGATTTAATTTTAGTTTGTAAGAGTGAGAAATATTTTCTTATCAAGCATTCCTAGTAGGTTTACTATCTATATGTTTGAGACAGCTGGAAGATGCTAGGTATACTTTTAAGTTTTTCAGCTTTCTGCTTAGTTCTTCTGTTTAAGTTTATATGTAATTACTGAGACTGTAAGCAGATTTTGCTGAGAAAGACATCATGCAGTCCTTGAAGAGAATATTCACTTTCTATTCCATCCTGGTTTTGGGAGGTCTTGGTTGTATTGCAAGGCACATTCTAAAAATAAAATACAAAAATGTGTTGTCTAGCTCTAGATGGGAGTATGTGATGACTTCAGATGTGTATATGATATGCACAGGAAGAATAAGGCCAAGCATTGGCATCTCAGTACTGTGGGAAACAGAACAGAGTAAGTGATCTTTCTGGCCCATAAATCTGACTGGAGTTATATTTGCTAACAGTCCAACTGTAGAAACTTCTGGGAAAAAACAGCAGGAAGCTGACACTTGTCTAGTGTTCTGAGTAATGTAAGTGCCAGCTAACTCATGTTCAGGAAACGTGGGGGTTTGTCCTTTTTTCTTAATGCTGAAACGTATTTGCATCTCAGATAGGTTTAGAGTTGAGTCTGGCAAAAAGGTCAGATGATTTTCAAGTTTCCTCTAAGGAGAAGTGAGTTGCTTGCCAAGTTCAGTGTTGTCTAACCTAGAAAAACAGAAAGTAAAAATGTTTACTGTAGTGAGATGTAAATACAAGTACTTGTAGTAGATCAGAAAAATTTGCAGGACTTGTGACTTTTATATATTTTCCACTGCTGCTCTTTGTGTATTCTGAACCTACCAGACATCAGTGTTTACTCTATAGATTAGGAGAGCCCTACTAGGATCTATCCATATTCAAACTAAAAAAAAACCCATCACACTGAATTTTCAAAGCTTTTAGTGTGAGCAGCACAGATTACTGTAGATAACAAGCTGAGGGTGCTGCCATGTTCCAGACTTTTTTCTGTGGAATAGAAATCAGTGTGTGAATGATTCTGAGAGAAAATCAAAACTCTGCCAGTGATCCGTCTGGTTGGGTGGATCTATTTTAGCATGCTCTGCCTGGGTTTTAGGTAACTGAAATTAGTACTGGAAACTGGAATGGAAAAAATGGGTAATATAAATAAGTTAAAGCATCCATAATCGTAGATACACAGTATCTGCTTAATAATAAAACCAGGGCAGGGACTTAACAGCACTTAAAAAATGTGAAATATCTAAAAAGAAGAATAACTGGAGAATTGGCATAGTTGAGGTAAAAATCATGAGTGCTTTACTCATATTTTGTTAGAAGAAGTTAATGGCTTGGTGATTAAATAATATTATGCCACATTCAATATCAGTCTCCCACTCTCCCTTCATTCCCTGAAGTTTGAGCCCTGTTGAAATCACTGTAGAACTGCTTGGCACTTAGTCATATTCAGATATGCCCGTTCATGCACTTCTCTGTGATCCAGCTCACTCTCACGTGGCTGCAACTGTCTCGCACCTTTTGTGCTCTGCAAGATTTTTTTTTCCTTTTAGCACTGAGTTTGGGTGGGACCTACAAATTCATGACTTGGAGTTTGAGCAGCTGCATGAGTTCCCTTGTACAGTGCCCTATTTTTATGCCATACGTGCTACTGAATATTATATTCTACATATTCCTGAACTTGGAAGCTGAAAAGCCTCTAGAAACCATTTGTCTGAAACTAAAGCAATTCTTCATAGAGTGATTTGTCTCTCTTCCAAGCTAGGATGTTTATCACAAGTTTAACACTGAAATTCATGGTTGGTGGGAATCTGCAAACATTTTGATCTTTTTTTTATATGTACTTACTAGGGATTTTATAACAAATACAAGTAATAAATTTTTCTTCTCCTTTAGTTTATATGTATTTCCACTGCTTTGTTGAAAATTATACAGCAGCATACAATTTAACCAGAACAGTTCACAAATGTGTTTTCAAACTTAGTGTAGAATAAGATACAATTTAAGGGATTTCTTACTTCACAGTGCTTTTTATTCTTGCAACACAATCTTATTCTCAAAAGACAGAAATCCTTAATTGGAACTGTATATAAGTAGCTATGGCTGGGAGACTCAACACTGAGTCAACCTGCAGAGGTTTAAAGTATTTTGTAAATGTGAATTTAATACTGTATTTAGCTGAAGTTTTTAGTTGAGGATGGTTCTTCAGGGAAGCTGCGAAGAGTCACAGCATTGTAAGGGGAAACAGCACAGTATTTCCTGTCTTTGCTAGCTCTAGGTAGAGCAATTGCTCTGGCAATTTTACTACTACTTCTTTCAGTTTACTATAAAATCATATCACCATAAACATTTCTCCAACAAAATCAAACCAGAAAAATGAATATTTCAATAGATCCCAGGGCTAGAACAGTTCTAGCACTTACTCTGATGGTTGTTGTAGAGCTGTTTTAATGCTACAAAGTTACTAGAGGATGTTCTACTTAACTTCTGTTTCATTAGTGTAGTGTAAGTGTGTTCTATTGTCTGGTTTTGTTCTGTTATTCTTCCCTTTAATAGCCACCTAAAAGGAACAGCCACTGAATTGCTAAAAATGAGGATGAATGACACATTGTAAGGAAAGAGGCTCTATGCCAAATTCCACACATTTACACTGCCAACATTTATCCACAATGTTGGCAAAGTGGAGAAACACTTCTGAGCTGCTCTGTTATTTATGAGACAGATTTTTTTTTTTCCCTGGTAGGATGGCGCTGGATAATCTGATTTTTGTCACTGTCAGCTTAGCCACCAGTTTTTAGGGTGACATTGGGAAACACACTTTAACCCTTCTGTGTTTCTGTTTTCTCCATCCGTAAAGTGGAAGTGATAGTTACATATCCGACGTTACTCTGAGATTGAATTCAGTTAAGCTCCATAAGTGTATTTTATTTTCATGTGAGGCATTATTGCAGATTAAAAGAATAATTGCTTAAATGAATTTAGTTTTATTTACTTGTGACTATGTGAATTTTTTCCATGAAAGCAGTACATGGTGAATTAACTTGTTTTACATCTATTATCAATTGTTTGACAAAATCAGGTATGATAGTTTTCTTCAATTTCATTTTACAAATATGACCATAAACACTTAAAGATATTTGTTCTTTCTGAATACATTCCAGGATCTGTCTGCACTGTGAAACACTATGGTTTTGTGTCTTCGTCCTTTCCCCTTCCCTCTGCTTCCATAGTGTTTTAACTAAACTGTGTTATTTAACTAAACTCTGTTATTCTGTATTTTAATTCAATGCATAGGGACAGTGTTGTTTTATAGAGTCTTAGTTTATGCAGTGATCTCACTCCCTGCCCCCCCTGCCTTCTTGTCCTGAAAAGACCTGCAATGCAGCTTTTCCTGGTATTGTAAACTCCCAGCACAGGGCATGGAGGTAGAAATGTGTGTTCATTTGGTGAGGATGTTCGTTTGAGCAATGTGTATGAAGGCTTTGAGCATTTGGAACTTAATTACTGTGTGAGAGATTTCATATAGAAGTTCATTCTGAGCAGTTGCCTTAGGCAAAAATATAAATTCTTAGTTTTTGAGATGTCTTCACAACAGTAGGCACTGAAAGCATGCCTGAGGTTCCACAGATAAATATTCACTGTAGACCTAACCTGGGCAGTTACACTGCTAAACAGAAGCTGGTTTTTAATGCAACTTGAATGCTTCACAGGAATAATGCAGCTGGGAGGAGGCAGGGGAAATGAAGTAAAAGAACAATTAGAATAGCTGTTCTTCGAAATCATAGTCCAGGTTTTCTTGGTTAAAATTTCTGTGTTCGTGTAGGAATGGAGGTCTGTGGGACAGCATAGCATTTTCATCTTGATATCTGTAGGAAAAGGCACAAAGTTTTTAAAATTCCTTGAATAAATACACAAAAATACTTTCCGGTGACATTTAGTATCTGCTACAGTTCTTTTCAAATATTTTTCTGGTGTAGTTTAAACATAATGTAAGCACAAAGAGAAGGGTTTATCCTGCTGCATGTGGTCAGTGTTGTGAGGCATACTAATTTCAGTTCATATTGGGTGCATTCCATCTTCCCTAACAGACAGACCAGGACTCTAAGGTCCAGGCCACTTATTTGTAATGCTCTGATTTGTTTTAATAATCTAATTACTATTTTTGCTTTTGCGTTTGTGTGGAAGACAGAGCATACCAAAGAAGAAACAATGCTTCAGTTTATTTTTTATTTCAACTTCCATATATGTTCTCTTTGTATCATTAGAGTTTTATTTTTTGAATGAAGGCTTTAGCATTAATTTCACATTCAAGATTTTTTTTTTTAAAGCTTCAGTGAAGTCTTTCTTTAGTTTTATTCCAGTACAGTGTTTTCTCTTGTGCTGTGTTTGGACTTAGAACATCTAAGCAAAAACTAAAGGTTGCTTTTTTTAAAGGTCGTGTACGTTCTGCCAACTACGCACATTGTTGGAGAGCCAGATATCTCCAGGAGAAGGCTTATGAAAGTGTCTGGGATTTAAAAACCACGCAGAGTAGAAACTCATAAAATACATTATTTATGCTGAGAGAGTTCTTTGAATGTAGAAAAAAAGTCTCTGGGGCTCACAAAGAAAGGTAGCAAACTATAAAAAATATTTTTAATTTTCTTAGGATATAA
>VZTN01028541.1:8964-187136 GCA_013400515.1 Erpornis zantholeuca
CAGCAGCAGGGCTGGGGCGGGGGGTTCCTCCCCGCGATTGCGGAGCAGGGTGAGCCGGCGCTGTCGGTGCCTCGCTAATTCAGATGGGATGCGGCGGCGGCGGCGGCGGCGGCGAGCTCCGGGAAAGGCGGGGTCGGCGCGAGCAGGGAGTTTCGTAAAATTCCGTCTGTTCAAAGAGAAACTGACTATTTTGCTTAGAAAGAAAATAACTATATTGTTTAAAAAGAAAGAGGCGTGCAGGGGTAAGTGATCGGTGTTTATTCCGCCCTGCGGAATGCCGATCCATCCCCTCGGGCCCGGGGGAGGCTGTAGGGAGGCCGTTTTTCTCGCCCCGTGTTTAAGCTGGAGGTGCCGCAGGTACCGCACATGCGAGGCGAACGCACACCGCGCTCGCCCCCGCCACCGCGGGGACCGGGAGGGTTAAACCCCCTCCCTCTGCGCCCTCCGAGGGGTGAGTAAGGCGTGTGGAGTCTTAGTGACACACGCTATCTCTCCTTTACAGGCGTGGGTTGCTTGTTGGGGGCTAAAATGCAAAAAAGCAATGCGAGATGATGAGGCAGACGGCGCTCAAATGGGTGTTTTGGAAGAAAAAGGCAGTTTCTCATTCCCGTTTGTGTCGGGAAGTTCCGAAGCTGGTGTTGGTGAGCTGGTTTAGACAGTGATGAACCGGTGTGGGTTTTAGGCTTTTGTACAGGTGACAATAGCGCGACGAAAATGGAATATTTGGAGAATTTAAATAAATTATGGAGGCTAATTAGCACTGCGGGGGAGTGCAACGTAGCTGCGGTATAGGAGCGAAAGCAAATTAATGTTGGATTGAGAGGAGAAGAAGAAACACGGTGAACGTGCCGTGGAGAGCAACAACATGGCCAGGAGACCCTGCCAGCAGCAGTGCTCAGGCTGGAGCGTGGAATGATTCCTGCAAAAGGCTAAAGGTTGGGCGTTGTCCGTTTTTCTTATTTAATCCAAAGGACTTTAATTCCATACCTGCACCTGGAAATATCGATTCTTAAGGCATGAACTAAAAAGGAAAAAGGAGCTGGTGTAATAAGTGAGAATGTTTGAAGAGGATTTGCCGGCGACAGTCACGTGAGGCTTTTTACTGCGTGGTGAGAGACACCTTAGCAGTTGGTGTGGAGGAATGTTTACCTGGGAAATGCATGACAGACCTGTGGCTGTATGAAGAAAATACAATATATTGCCACTTGCCGTAATCAAAATCTCATTTTTTGGCTCCGCAAACAAGCCGCTGGTGGAAAGGGAGCAGTAATGCTTAGGCAAAGACTGTCTTAGCCGGTTTGAGATCTGTGGCTTTTATCGCTCTGGGGCTTCTAAGAAAATAAACGAACTACTTAAGGGTCATGCTTCTTTTTTTGTAGTAACTCATCCTGAAGGCATCGTGAAAGACCGTGCATTCCAAATTTACCCCCATTTCATTGGAGCGGCAGGGTCGTGTCCTGTTTGGATCTCTGCCGTGGCCGTAGAATATTGGAGCGTGCTGGCCTGCAATTGTTGTGGACTTGCAATTACAGCGTGAATTACTGGTTATATATTCAGGGTAACTGGATGACTAATATAATTTTATAAACAAAGTCCAAATCAGTATTGGTTGCCTTGTAGCGATTCCTCTCTTGTTCTCATCTTTCTGTCTTTTCCATTGGTTTTCCCATGATCCTGTCCGAGCTTCTGGGTTGTTTTAAATTTCAGGTTGCATACACTAGATTTACTTTCAGTTAAACCATTAGAAATACCAGTGATATATATGTCGATCTCGAGAAACCTGCGAGCATACCTGTTATGTGCAGGGAATTTTTACGAGATGAATTTTTTAATACATTACGGACGAGCACCCCTAACTTCTTGCTTGCAAATTCTCACTTATTAATATTAATGACCATAAATGCAAATGGTATAAGGCCCAAATGTGTATCACGCATGGCATCATGCACTCCATACTCTTGAGTTCTGCAGGTTTGGGTTTATATATATTTCCAGAAGAACTCTTTAATGCCAGGCCTGCTCGTGGCACATTTATTTATACTATGTATTCATTAGGTTATAATCTCGTATTTTTTTTGGTTTCAGAATGCTTGTTAAAATTCACAGTAGTATATCTTACTTTGTTGTTAGACAGCAAAAGAAAAACAATAAGAAGGAAGCCAGAAGAGGAAAAAAACCCCTTGGTACTTTACGAAACAAAAATAATAGACTTGTGACCCTCCCAAATTTGTGCATGGTTTTTCTCATTAGAAAAAGGGAAGCATTATGTCCTTCCTTATGTTTTACTGAGGTTTGCCTTTTCTAGAGGTGGGTAAGCGTGAGATCAGCTGAGAGTCTGGTATCCCCTGTAATCCCATGTTCTGCAATATTAAAAAAGTCTCCTGCTTTTAATTTTTTTCAAAAACAAAATCCTTATTTCTTGTCTTTTTAACGTAAAAGCATTGATTCTTTCAACTTTCGAGGATGAATTTTCTTTAGAGAACTATGGTTGCTTCCTTTGACAAGACAATTTCCTTTGACATCAAGACAAGCAAACGGCTTGGAGTGTTGTTTCTTGACGAGGTTAGGCAGATTTTAAGAAGCGGTGCCAAATCAGTAACCTCTCATCCCCGTTCTCCCACCTGCGACGTCGGGGACCCTCTGTCTTGTGCCGTGTTGAACTTTTGAGCAGCTGTTGTGTAAATGACAGCTATTTATTTTGTGGAGTTCATTTCTTGCTGGATCAACAAACTCAACTTGACCTGCGGAACGTGAAAGTGACGGGAGGAGGATGCAGGAGTAGGAAATAGAGTGGCCGGATCTATCCTTTATGGCATCCGTGAGCTCTCCGAGCGGTCGATGCCGGTTCGGAATTTGTGTCCGGAGTATCGCACAGAGCCTTAAAATGGCACCTTCTGGCGTACGGGGAAGCGATCAGTTTCTGTTCGTTACTGCGCAAATACTCGTAGTCTCGCGGCCTTTGATATGCCATCAGTTATAACCCTTGCAGTCGGCCCGATCGGTAATTTGAGGTTGTCTCGTGCTTTGTTTCCAACGTGATAAATACGTGCCAACCTCTAGAAGTTCTTTCAGCGTCAATAGGACGCACGAAGCTCCGGTGACACGGGACATGGTGACGTTGCTGGTAAGGGCTCTGGGAGATTACCGTGGTCGTCAGTGGTGACAGAACTGGGCCCACCGGTTGTTTTTGACTCTTGTAGTTCGAGTCTTCGACCAAAACATGGCCCTGTGTGAGCTACCGTGAAGAAAATTAGATCCGGCCCAGCCCGGAATGGCACCTTCATTTTAACTTGAAGGTGGGGAATGTGCCTGTTGCATGTTGTTTGGAGCTCACTGCACCTGCAAATAATTGATCCAGTGAACTGGGTCATTCATCTCTGATTTATTTGCCAGTTGGATTTTACGACCTCGGAAAAACCAAATTCTAATTATGTTACTTAGAGCGGTTCCAGTCCCGTTATTGTGTGGGGCTAAAATGCCGTTGTTTGTTTTACATTAATTTAAAAAGTAATTTCTTTAAATACAAACTCTACATAGAGGAAATAGTGCTTGTTTTGTGGACTTGCATTACAAAGGGAGAAACTGGGAATTTGCAGCCTAGTCTTGGAATTGTCCCTTGTGAAGCTATCCTATCTCGGGGTTCCTCAAGTTTCTACTTCGGCAGTCTGCGATGAAAGGATCTAGTTTAACAAGGATGCTGGATGCGCTGGAGAGGAATTGAGCCACGGAATTGCCTGTGGGATTCTGATGAGAGAGAAGTCACTTTACTAGGTTGCGAATAAAAATGTGATACGTTCTGGGTGCTGTGGTAGTGGGACCGTGGTGTTTCAGCGCCTCAGGAAGAGAGATCTTTAAATAATCCGTTGAGTTCTCTGAACAGCCTGGCTTTCTTCCTGGGTAGCATTTATTCCCTATCCTTCCAAAATTCATCAAGTAACAGAATTTATGCTGTGGCATGAGAAACTCTATCTTGAAAAATACCCTGTAAGAGAACATTAATTAGTAATGGTAGAACATAAAAAGTACCATGTGCTCATTTGACTCAACTTTGGGTTTGTGTCGTGTCGCGTCATTATTTGATTTAGAAGGAGTCATTACTTATTCATGGTTTTTGCAAAATGTGTGTAATCGTTGTGTTTGTATGTATTGTGCACAAAGCAAACTTTCATCTAAGTTTTGCTTCCTCAGTCAATTTTATAAAATTTCGGTAAAGTTTTTTTCCACTCTAGGCGAAGGGCTTATTTACTAAAAACGTTGCTTTTTTTGAAAGAAAAAAAAAATAGAGTAGCTTTTTTTCCCCCCTTCCTCTCCCACCAGTCCTGTCGCTTTGTAAAGATGAGGATTATTTAACTTTACTGAATAAGTAACCTGAGGTGGGAATTCTTAAGAGCCAATTTGGCAGAGGCACGCATAGATACTTGAGGAACGTACAGGATCCCGGTGAGTTCGTGTTACTATTCCTATACGGGCAGGTCTCTGCATGCTGCCGGAGCCCTGGTGCTGCTGAGGAGCAACGTTGTGTGAGCTAATGGCAGGGAAGTAATCTGGGAGAGTGGTGTTGTCTCTTGAACTGGCATCACTAATGAAGAGAGTGATGAATCATGCATGTTGACATTTCACTCTAACCAGTATTTGTTATTTATTTGTCCTTTATGAAAAGAACATATTTGTGACTGAAGGAGCATCTTCCTGAGCAGACCGGGAGCTCTGCAGGGTGAGAGCAGGCTCGCTGTTAATTTTGCTGTTTGGCTGGGGAGGGATTTGCTGTTAAAGGTCTTTCAGACACATAATTTCAAGAGTCTTGGAGCAACTTGTTGCTCATTAGTTGTTCACTTGTACTTAATGAGAAAGAATCGAAGTGGTATGTCCAGAGCGGAGGTGCTGGGGTAGATGAATGACCCTTTCTTGCACCACAAGCAGTTCCATTCATGGTGCCCCATTTCACAGAAGTTACCAAAAAGTCATCCGACGAGCATTTGTGACCCTACTGCGCCGATCAAAGCGGAGCAGGCCCAAAGCCACGTTTGTTCCTCGCTGTGCCGCAAGCGTACGCAAATACCGAAAGTGTGTCTGCCGTTATCCCGGCCTTCCCAGAGCTTGGAAGGATGGAGACAAGCCTTCTGGCTGCTCTTTCTTCAGGTTTTTAATTTGTAAATTTGCGATCATTTCTTTTAGAGTAGGTCGCACGTGAGACAGCAGAGGTCTCCTTCATCGTTTGGAATTATTTTTCTTTACGTCCGGATTTCCATACGTTCTGGTTTTTTGCCGTTGGAATAGCTGACTTGGTTTTCAGAGATCAGTGACCCTTTGCAGATTTCCAGTACGTAACACTTAGAGCCTGAAGCTCGTATCACACCGCTAATGAAATTCAGCTGACTAGTCGAACTGCATCTCTGAGGAGAAAATACAGGGAAAACTGGGAGAAGACACTGAAGAGAAACAAATGTGAATTGATTTCTGGTCCTGTATCCGCAGGTATAAATGTTGGAGGATTTCTTTCTGCATTTGTTAGATGGGAATATTGCTTATTGGCTTAATTATTTTACAGAAGGAACACAAAAGAAAATAGGGCTTATCTTTTATTGCTCTTTGAGGAGGTTTTGCCTGCCCCGTCCCATCATCCAGCTGGTGATTGCTGCTGAAAGCTGGTGGTCTCTCCGCTGTGATGAACCAAATGTCTGGGTATAAGGTAAAAGGAATAATTGCATTTTACTGCCTTCTTCCTGGTATTCTTGCCCTGAAATTGCTCACCGGTAGAGCTGATTACGGAGAGTTAACAGTCCTGTTTTGTCCCACTGGTCTGGCACACGAGATTCTGGTGCTGCCTTTTTCCATTGGTAAAAGTGAGCTTTTGCTATTTTACCTTCTCGGTCTGGATCTCCTAAAGTTGGCCTTTTTAATGAAGGTATATAAGAAAGTGCAATGTGCAGCCAGAGTGTGCCGAACAGTGAAGCGTGCGTATTCCTGTGGTCGGTCCTTTTATTTACCTCTTTAATAACAAAAAAAAAGGGATGATTTTCTCTTTCGCCTTATCTTCCGTTGTCTCGCGTAGGATTATTCTCGGTCTAGAAATTATTTTAGACAGTAGGATGCCCTTAATGTTCCAGATAGCGGTGCGAAGAGGCCTAGTGACGAGAAGATAAAGATACAGAGTGCTTTTGTAGAAATGAGCTCCGTGTTTTTAATGCTGAGAGGTACCAGTGGGAAAGGCCGGTACGTTCTGTAGTTCACCGATGCTGGGGGACGGATGGATGGCAGCATTTATTTATTTATTTATGGTGCTTGCAATTTGAAATTGGTCAAAGAAGTGTTATCTTTTCAGGCCTAACACCCCTGTGCTACTCCTGTTTCTCCAGGCTCCTTCAGAGCAGGCACGTTCCTGGTTCCCTGTCTCGGGTCTGCTCAGTGTCTGGTGTAGATCTGGGAGCAGAAGGGGTCGGTGACTGAGTAGATAATTGGAATGGGCTTAGCCAGGCTGTTCCTGCAAGCGCTCCAGAGGAAAGTCTTCAGCAAAGGGCAGATTAGCAGGCAAACAGATAAACAACTTTCTATCCTCCAGAGATTTTATGGAATAGAATATGGAAGGGTTCTGAGAGAGGGAAGACAAAGTAAAATAGCGAGGATAGATTTTTAGGTATCAGCGATGCTTGGAGAAGAGAGACAAAAGGATGCGTGCGTGTGTAACTTTCGTGACAGTTGTTAAACTGAGCCTGTGGAGAGGTGCAAATGCAAGTGGATATTACGATTTGAATGATCCAAGTAAATGCTTGCGCCTTCGGATTTTGCTGGCTTATCCCAGCTTGCAGGCCGCGGTGTTCTTCACGTGACTTTATTTTTAAGGATATTTGCAAAATGGTCTGGGTTCTGGGAGGTATTCTGTGGGTGTAGCTGTGTGCTGCTTGATCTGTTACTTTCTGTATGAGTTGGGGTCTAATGCTGATTATCTTTCCCAGCAGCTTTTCCAGTTCTACATGATCCTAGTTTAATAGATAATTTATATTTTATGGAGGGAAAAATCCCCCACTTTCTTATTTAATGGGATTTTCTCCTCTTACTCAAATGATTTTCCTATTTAATTTTCAGTGTAAGATTTGATTAGAGGACCCCAATTCAGTTTCCTCCTGCTTCACGTAGTTAGTATGAGATACTCGGCTTCACGGTTCAAACATCTGCGTTCAATTGAAATCTTTCTGAGCAGCTTTTCATTGGCACCAGCCTTTGGTTAATACCTGCACGGGGGTCATGATGTCCCTTGTTTTCTTGTCTTCAGGAGTGGGGATTTAGTGTACCAGGCACCCTGAAAGAAAGGACTATTGTTCTTTGAAGGCTGAAACTGTAACGGAGCTACATGTGCCCACCCACTTTCTCTTCAGACTGGTAATATCATCTCTGTCTTGACTTGGAGAAAATGAAGAAGCTGTAATGCTGACAGCAGGCAGTGCTGCTCCACCTCCTCAGCAGAGGTGGAAGGGACCATCTGTCACTACGTGGGTAGCAGTTATCCCAAAAAGTAATAACAGTGGGAGTTCTTGCCAGTTACAAGTTGTGATCGCAGGCCAAATGGTGTCATTCTAAATCAGTGTACGTTTTCAGAGAGAAAGAGATGAAAGTATTTATTTTTGCCAATGTGAGAAGTATTTTCCGTCACGGGGGGGCTCTGCTGGGGTCTTAGTCGCTGGCATTTGAGAAAAAGTGTGAGGGGAGTAAGTCAGAGGAGTACGGCTGTGATGCCTGCTAGACCAGCTCCTAGGCGCTAAAAAAAGTTGGCTTTTTTTTGCTATTATGTAAGCCTCAACTTGATTAATCTGTGAAACCAAGGAATTTTTTGTAAAGGCTGTGGAATGGAGCGGTCCATTGATTCAATTTAGACTTTGCCCAGTGGAAACTGAAGATCTCAGTCCTTACCTTTGGTAAGGCTACTAACTAGTCTTGAGCAAATTGCTGCTCTAGAATGATAAGAAAAACTTTGCAGCGAGGTGAAAAATTCTCTAGATTGCTCTTAGAAGCACTTCACTATGGTGGCCTGTGGTATTTTTGTCTGGAGAGTTGAATGTAGCATAATCAGAAGCGCTGTACAGTGGATGCAGAGCTGGTTAACAGGTTGCTTAGTAACACAGATGGAGGAATTGAGAGTGTACTGGTAAAACCTGTGGATGGCATTGGCTTTCAAGGTGTCGCAGGGATAGAAAGAAAGGATTCAAATGGATCTTGAAAAACTGGAAGCTTAGAGTATGAAGAAGTTAATTTCTCAGCATTTAGTCTTGAGTAAAAATGGTCAGCACTATCAATAGAAAAAAACAGGAGCAGCACAAAATGCTGTAAAACATATGAAATGAAAATTGAAAAATACCATTTGCATGTACACAGAGCAAGGGAAATTTAGGGGGAATTGTGAATTTGTGCCCTCGTTCAGACCTGCTCAGATCCTGTCAATACTACGTATTAGTGTGGAGAAAATTTCTGCGTAGGCAGAGATAGGTTTTCAGAGAGGGCTTTCATTGGTCTTTATCAGGTTTTCTGGGTAGATGAAGCTGCTTTCCTGTCAGCATGCATTGTCTCTGCACAGGGACTTTGCCAGGATCTTCCCAGCCCCTGCATAGCTGTAGCTGCAGGAATCCTCACAAAGTGTCTAAGCTTTGCTTCGGACTCTGATTTCGCTGATTTCTTTGTGTGGGTTTTGTTATTTTGTTTTGTTTTGTGTTTGGTTTTTTTATGTGTGTATGGTGCTTGTTGTTGTTTTGTTTGGTTTTTTTTAACTGCTTCTGGCAGTTTTTTTTAACTGCTTTTTTTAGCTGGTAAAAGTCCAGATGTCCAGCCTGCCAAATCTGGTCAATAAGGACACCGTCCAAGCCTACCGAATGCACCGAGTCAGTTTTCCATGTTTTGTTACTGTAGTTTAGATCTTTGGGAGTAGAAATCGGAGTTGAAATTGGTGGGTACACGTACAAATTTTTAAAGCCAGTTAACAAATGTTACTTTGCGAGTGTGCGCGTGTGGTCGATTAATCTGTTTACCAAATTATTTCTGTTAAGAAATATAGTTTTAAGTCAGATAGGAAGGCACCATTTTGGAATAGTCACCTCAATTAGTTAATTTTTTTGAGAAGTTTCATCACTCGCGTAAACCAAATCCACAGTATGGCTTTTAGGTACCCAATGTAACCGCATGCTGCGTGTTCTCTCACGTTGTTCGGTTGCGGTTAAAATTTTGCGCTGAGAAAGCCGTTATGATTAACTTAAACTTTTGCGTTGCTTTTGTCTTCACAGACGTGCAGGCAAAAAAGCAAATCAGGCCCTACGAGGGGCTGGCTGTCACCTTTACTGGTGACACGTGCACGTGTTGTTATTGTGTACTCGGTGTTTTTGACTCCAGCATTACCACTAAAAAACAGTTGCAAATAAACGTTCTTCATAAATGGAGGCAAGTGAAAACCTTTTCCAAGTTTGGATGAGACAATCTTTAAAGGAAGATTAAATCATGTAACATAAGCTTATTTAGCTGCTCATCGTTATCCAGAAACTGAGAGACCGTACAGACCGTTCAAGTGATGAGTCTGTCTTTATGTACCGTATGCTCTGGGTTGGTCTTCCCCAGTTTAAGAGTAATATAATATGCAGAGTAATCTTGTAGTCTTAACGTTTACCCGTTTAGCTGTAGATGCAGTAGAGCCGAGTGCGGATGTGGGGATTTATTTACCCTTATCAGATGTCACATTCTGCCACCTGTGCTCTTGTGTCTGACGGACTTGAGTGCTGACTGCGCGCTGCAGTTTTGGAATTTGGGCAGCATAAAGCTCTCCTGTCGACCAACTGTACTACAAATCCCCAGATTTATATCTGCTGGCACTTTGCTCGTAGTCTAGACACTCGTGCTGAACTTCTGTGCAAAGCCAGTCCTGCCTGCTTGCATTCGAGAAGTATCTTTTCTGTATTAAGTATTAAGAGCTTATCCATATGCTTCAAGCTTGGAGTGCAGGAAGTCTGCTGGCAGCAGGCCTGCTATTCCATATTCTGAGTTCAGGTTCTTCGTGAATAGCCAGGAAGAAAAAAACCCAAAAACCCAACCGTAAAGCACGACAAGTTGTTGACTGACTGATTTCTAGATACGTTTTGCAAGAAAATTCAAATAAATATTAATGTTATGTTTAAGAAATGATGCGGCGTGGCCGGTTGTGGTGTGAACTGCAGGATGTGATTAAAAATGAGACTGAGCACTGTATAGGGGCTCATTTGGGGAAGAACAGTCTCCGCTTGGGCCTCGCTCACTGTGGTTTAGGAGTAAACATCACGTCTGTCAATTGGAACAGGTGTTGATGCCATGAAAAACTATATATGTATTTCCTTTTGACACTGGATACACTTAGTCGTTTATCATTTATCATGCGAAAGAGCATCCAGTCCTAATTTTTGCAATTAATTTAGATCAAGAACTATTTTTTATGTATTGTTCTATTTTGGAACTTTTAATGTACACTATATAATGTTTTTTAACATCATTATAATCATTTAACAAAGATTCTAACTTTTTTTTACCCCTCAGACTCCCTTCCGGAGAAAACAATAATTTTGGTTCCACGTAGATTGTATATAGCGACTGTTGAGTCCTCTGTAAGGAAAAAACTATTTGTTAGCAGAAAATAAAATGAGAGCTCCTTAAAATTTTCGTATAAAACCAGGAGTCTGTGTCGTTAAGACCAGGATGGGGATGTCATCGAGATTTAACGCACAGGGTGTTGGGTTTTTTTTTTTAAGGCATACGTGATAAGGAAAAAAATCTTTATTTAAAGCATGGTCAATTTTCCGATTTTTTTTTTTTTTTTCATAATTCCATTGATTTCTGGATGCTTTCCCATAGTTATTTAGAGTGACGGTCATGAAGAAACTGTTGCCAACTTAAAATATGGTAAAGTGGATGCTTGCTTAATACTGTTGAAAATCAGCCAAGACCTATCTAATTCTGGACTGGAGTGTTATGTTGTATGATTTTATTTGTGGAATTCTTGATTTATCAATGGTCTACGTTCCTCTGTAATGAACTGTATAAGTACAGTCATTATGTGCGGTAACATATGATTCAAATCTTACTTTTAATTAGAGAATATGAGGTTAAGAAGACAAACTCTTTGTCAAGATGGAAACACGAGACTTGTTTTACAGATTAGTCCCTAGTAAAATTAGGTCAGTCATATTTACGTGACAATAATTTAAAGAATGTTGTTGTTTTCCTGATCTTTGATTTGTTATGTGAGACATCATTAAAACACACGTTTGGCTTAAAAATTAATTTAGGCAAGTTAGAACTGGAATCAAGACTATTTTTAGTCAGTATGTATTTTGTTTTCAACATGTATGTATGTGCAAGGAGTTTAAACTGTGATTTGGTTTGATTTTAGAATACCATCCAAGCTTACTCAATTTATCAGATGAATACCAGCTGGTGCATCTGACAGCCAAAACTAGAAAAATGACCTCATTTAAAGATGGAAATCCCTATTCATGAGACCATTGCAGAGACTTTGCTTTCCAGCAGGACTGGTTGAGCAGCATGTTCTGATCGTTGGGGTAGTTTTGGTTTTCGAAGACAGATGGTCATTGTGTTTGATGCCTGTGTATTAGTGTTCTGTTGATAAAAGTATGAGTAAGTTGCTAATTTTTCTGGGAAAATATAATTAAACTGTTGAGATCGGGATACACGTGACTCGTGCTATGTTTGGTTCAGAGGCTTCAGATTCAGTTAGCTTTGCAAAATTGCTGTGAATTGTTACCCGCTTGCCTGGATTGAGGGGAGAAAAAGGTTCCTTTGTTTACTCTAGGACGAGCAGAAAGCTAGTTTTATTTCAGCCTTTTACTTGGGTGTTGCTCGGAATTAATGTTCAATATTTTCAAATATAGGATGGGTGGTATTCATCTCAAGATATCTCAAGAGACTTCTCAAACTTATTGCTGCTGCAAAATCTGATGTTGTGATATGATTTCAGGCTATGCAGGCTGTGTTACCCAACGCCCACCTCGTGCCTGGGAAGGAAACCAGCAGAACAAAGCGGTGACTGATTGGCTACTGGTTTGGGAGAGTTAAGATGTCGGACTGTTAGTTCTCCCTGCCAAGTCGAACAGAACTTGGAAAAACAATGCTTTATAATAATAATAATAAAAAAAAGAAAAAATTATGACTTGCAGCCACATCACAGGCCAGAGGTTTTGACCCTCTAAACTTATAATTATCTTCAGAAACCCTGACCGAATGTTGCTTCTGATTGAAACATGCCGGTTGTGATTTGTGTGTTTAATCAAGAGGCAATAATTCTAAAAGGGATTCTTTCCCACCAAAGCTGTCGGTATATTAGTCTCTAAGTGTATTTGTTGTGATACAACATGTCAGAATTTATAACTTTCATACAGTTCAATAGTAGAATTTACAGATAGAATTATGGGGTTAAAGGCATTTAAAGAATAAAAGCACTTTAATGACATTCCGTTTTTATTGACAATCCACTAATATCTGCTGCATTCGCGTAAAGATTTCTAATGTAATCCTGTGAACAGATAAAAGCTCTGCTATTTAAAAGCTCCACGCAAGGCAGATTCGTTGGATCCGCTTGCGGAATGCGGATGGGGAGTTCCTGAGTAGATGATGGGTTGTAAGTGCCTGGCTGCAGCTCACACAGCACAGGCTATTCCAGTTCTTTGTTTTACAGGGTATCACATTAAGAGCTGTATTAAGAAGATAGATGGCAGCAAACTGAAGTATTTATAAGGAGTTATTTTTAGTTACTCTATTAATGTTTTCCATTTTCCAAAAATTGCAACATTGCTGCTTTTGAAAAAAAAAAATTCTCTCCATTCACTCACCTGAGGTGCTTGCAAGTACTCAGATTTGGACTGTTTAAAAGAATTGTGGAGAATGCCAAATAAATACTTTAATACCAGTTTTTTCTTTTGTCTGTTTAGGATCTAAGGAATACAGGTTTTTTTAGAGTCATAGAATCCCAGAATGGACTGGGGTGGAATGGACCTTCAAATTCATCCAGTTCCACACCCTACCGTAGACAGGGACACCTTCCACTAGACCGGGTGGCTGCCCCATCCCTGGAAGTGTCCGAGGCCAGGTTAGTTGGGGCTTGGAGTGACCTGGTCTGACGGAGGGCGTCCCTGTCTATGGCAGGGGTTGGAACCGGATGAACTTGAAGGTCCATTCCAGTCTGGACCATTCTATGATTCCAGTTGTAGGAAGTGCCCTAAAATTCCTTCCAAGGCAGAAGACACAGCTTGTGCAGAACTGTACCACATTTTATTTCAAGCTTAAATACCTGTTCACACGATTGTCGGTGGAGGCAGCTACTAATAATATTTAAAACCAAAATGATAATTTTAACTGTTTTGAGCAATGCAGAAGACACTAAAAGCAGCACAGATGAATTGATGAAAGTGAGCTGACGGCATTTCTAACTTTCGGTTATAATTTTCCTCCAAGGCTGGATAATTGACATTGTATATGGAGAACTGAAGTGTCCTTTGGGAATTAAGTCTGTATCATTAATCTAGAATTAGAAACCAGGTTATTAAAAATGACAAAGCCTGGTTCAAAATTAAATTTCCTGGATTTCAAGGTCATCACATTTTCACGTTGAGGAGAGAACTGACTTTTGACTTCCTCCTGGCAAGTGATTGCATTCTTTCTGCAAAGTTTCTGATCTCATTTTAAATAGGTGTTGTATTTCAACACTGAAATAAAAGCGCTATTAATAAAAACACTGTTGCTGGAGAAATCTTTTTCCTAGAAAAGTAGATTCAAATGTTGACTGAAAAGTTACAGTTACAAAGTCTGTTAGTTAATAATCTGTGGTTGACAGGGTTATCTGTTGAGGATTGTTATTGCTTGAGAGTAGTGAGTTTCTCCGGATTAACAGTGAGTCATAAACTGTCTGTCAGTGCTGTCTCTCTGTGAGAGCAGTTGTGCTTTTATTCTCGATTGTCTTTGCTCGATGTATGACTGTGTTCCAGACAAAAGGAAAAACAGTCTCCCGTTAACCGAGAACGGGAAGCTCAAGCCTGCCCGGAGCGCGTGTACGTTGAGGGATTGAGCCTCGCACCTTCCCGGTGGTGTCCTTCTGCCTCACAGCTCCAGGTGCGAACAGCTTCACCCTCCGGAAGTGCTGTTTTCCAAGCATAGCAGCAAAATGAGCTGTTCCTCTGCTAAATTTTTTGGGTTTCCATAACAATACAGTGCTTGTCTCCTTCCTCCCAGGCTATAACTGTGTAAAAATTACCTCTGAACATAAATGCCCCAGACTTTGAGTGATTATGTTCACAGACATATGTTCACAGACTCATCAAGAAATACATTTGGCCACATTCACCTTCGGAATGTTGTTGGGAACTTAGCAAACAAGGGAATATTACTTTGTTACGCTCTCAGAATTGCTTTTTAACTGGAGCATGAACAGCTGCTTCATTTGATAAAATAGAAGCAGAGATCGAGGCCAACTTCCTACTTCCTTATGAAACGTTACATTGACCTGCTGCACATGTTTTTCCAGTGGGAATACTGTTGGGTGTTCTATGGGTGTATTTTTACGTATTTCTGTCGAAGAGAAGCAAAGACAGCGGGGTTGTATCAGGAGGACAGGAGAGAGCACAAGTGTGGGGGCTCTTGTGGATTGTGGGAGTCAATGCAGCATCTGTAGGAAAGGCAGTCCAGAGACCTCCAAGTGTTTTGTTTAAGAGTGGATTGGCAGATTGGCCTTCACATCAGGCCTCCCGTGATAGTTATTAGTGGTCAGGCTTTTGAGAGGGAGCATAACATCAAACAATTGATTTTGTGAATCTAAAGCCTATTAGAGGACTCTGTTTCATAAACTCTTAATTGCTTAAAGACCTCTAATTGGGACAGTTTAGTGCTTTTGATGCCTTTGTTGTTTTCCTATTTCTAAATAATCCTAGAAGTTCTTGGCAAGCTGGCCAGGTCACAACAATGCTGTTTTCATTCGTAAAGTTCCTGGAAATATTTAATCTCTAAAATTAATCTCTAAATTCTGCTCCTGTGTGTTTAAATGTGCATGGTCCACGCTTATAAATATACATTTCCTTTGACTTCGGCGTTGTTGTAATCAGTTATTCCCTGTGGTGAGTCAGTGTGTTCTGGGAGGCAGAGTTTAATGGATTCGATTGGCAGGGAGTTTGTGGAGCTTCTGCCATTTCCTGACAGTTCTCAGCAGTGGCTGTGGCCATCCCAGATTTCCTGTGAGCATCGAAGTATGGCTTAAGGGTTCTTTAGTCTGTCTCTCAAAACATCCTCTGGAATTTCAGGGCAATTTAAAATAAGAGTTCAGGTTAAACTTTGAATAATTAATTTGAGGAGCAGGAGAAGTTTCAGTCTGGCAGCAGTTACAGGCAACTGTGGAACGCATCTGTGTACAACACCCATTAAATGCAGAGTAAATGCTTGAAAGCTCTGTTGTGTGTTTTGTTTTCATTTCTCAATTTATTTCATCTTGTGATAGTTAGTTTTCGAAATCTGTCACTTGTGTAAAAAAAGTCCTTCTTACCTCTTCCTTCCTGAAGCTTGAGTGGTCTTTGAAAATGGTTCACTATTTTATGAAAAGTTAGGTTTTGGGGGTTTTTTTGTTCACGAAATGTTCATTTAGGCTTTGCACGTTGTTAAATCCCGAAAGCTAATATTCAGAAAGGTTCCTTTTTATGGCCTCTTAATATATTTGTTACACACACTTCCTAATTTCTACTGTAGTGAGTTCAGCTTCCCTCACAAAAACAGCTAACCTCGTGCTACCGAGAACCTTTGAAATCGAATATTTTATGAGTAACGAGCTTTTCTCTTACTTTGCGTAGCTGAGTATATTTTCTATCAAAGGACTTTTGGGGACTTTTTGGCAAGTCACCGTTTTAAAAAATTTTCCTTTCCGTTGTTCCTTTGGGGAATTCAGGGGAGGTGTACTGAAGGAATGTGATGCCTCAGGATCTTCTGAGATGGACAGAAGCCGATAAATAATGGAATAAGCAGTGAGATTCCCATTGAAAAATGTCCTTTAAGCGAAGTTTGCAAATACTTCTACTTTATAAAATTATAATTCTTTATTACATCATTATTATTATTTATAATACTGTGTTTATATTTATTAAGATTATGTACCGAAACTTTTTGACTCCACAGTGTTTGTACGCTACTGCTGAATATTAAGAACATTCCGGAAGTAAATTCTGTCTTAGTGTGCTGCTGCCTGACCCAGAGAGTGAGTTAAGGGGATCTCATGAGCTGGCACGGGCTCGTACTTCACTTTTCAACTACAAATTAATATCTGAAGAGGCAGCTGACAGAACTGTTGAACCACCTCCAATTTGGCAAGGTGGTCTTTTTCTTTTTTTTTCTTTTTTTTCTGTTGTCTTTTTCACCCGTTCAGTTAAAACTGTGGCCACACTCTGGCTCTGCTGCTGAAACCTGTGAGCATCACGGTGCTGCACAGGAAGCCTGACTGGGCTGTCTCTGGGACGTGTCTGGTGATGATCCCAGACACTCTTTTATCTTCTGCAACACTCAGACAACAATTTTTTTTTTCCCCTGAGACATACGAGGATAATGTTCCTGTTTCTTTTAAAGTGCTTGTAAGACCAAAATGTTTACAGTAATTTTATTTCCTACAATCAGTTTTTGCAATGCTTGTCCCTTTACCCAGGTATTTTCCCTATGGAGGTGAGGAAGGAGCTGAAGACTTAAAGGGGAAATCAAATTCTTAAGTGATGTGCATTGCACATACGGCTTAGGATGAATTCTCTTCCTCCTTTTGTAGTTAGAAACTTGTCTTATTGGAAAAAACACAGAATTCTAATCTTAAGATATACATTTAATATCTTCTCACGCTGACGTGCACAAAATTTGCCAGCAATGTCTGTACGACTCATTGGACATCAAACGCTCTTTTGAACAAGAGCTTAGCTTTGCTAATGAGCTTTATGTAAAATGAAATTTTATTTTTAGTGAGGTGATCAGAGAGGAGGAGAATACAGGGATCTGGTTGTTCTACCGGTGGTGTATAGGCAAAAAATTTGCTTTGATTTTGTAATTCTGTGTCTGACAGACAATATCTCTCTATAAAAAGAAGCAAAACCAACATCTGTGGGCCGTAATTACATGTAGCCACCCAAAACATGAGGTGGTTTTTGCAGCCTGTCTACAAACTCTGTCTTAAAATTAAGAAAACACTGAAATAGACCTTAGTCATCTCGAAGGATTGAGATATTGCAGACTTGTTCAAGCTTAGCATTTGGTGTAAGTTTGCAGCTTGCAGAGTTCAGTGTACTTCTGCCCCCTCCACTTTGGGGTTTTTTCCTCATCCTATTTGTACTACTGCCTTCTCAAGCTCCAGAAACTTTTCCTTGTGTATTTAATTGGAATTTTGATTTGTTAGGAGATGGAACAACATGTGGCAGAGTGTCTGGACAGAAATTAGGAGATTCTCGAGCTGTTTCTTCTAAAAATGCTGCACAGAGATTGTACCTTTTTTATTCATCTGCTGATACCGTTTGGAGACTCATGCTCGTACAATGTCTTCATTTGGTTTGGTAAACTTACAAATGACGAGGTAAATGACAAATCGAGTGTAGAAGCTCTTGGTTGCCCAAATTGTTTCGGTGGCAGAAGGGTCCGAGGTGATGCTCAAGTCATTTATAAATGCAAAGGAAATACGGATTCCACATTTTCTCTTTGATACTCATCCATGCATGCCCGCAGACTCCCAAATCTGTTTGTGGAATCTGGTAGGTGAATGGGAACTTGTGTCAGGAAAGGATGAAGTTGCTGTCATCCCTGTGTGCTTACTGGGGCTTGGGATGGGTGTGCTCTGAGCTGCTGCCCTGGAGTGCTGGTGTCTCTCAGTAAGTGAGTAAATCATATTAAAAGGACTTTCAGTGTCTTTAAATATACATATAAAGTTCTTTGAACTGGGCGTTATTATATTACTAGGTTTGAAAGTATCAAACAAATGCGAAGAAATGCAAGATGGCATTTACTGAGCATCCTCCAAGAGGAACCAATATTGTTACAGGAAAAAAATTCATTATTTATGTCTACAAGATGAATGTGTGACATTGTAACTATGGAATATACTGTGTACAATAGAAAGAAAATAGTGGTTTGTTGTATGTGCTGATCACAGACTCTTTACAATTCTTTTGGTCTGCTTTGAGCCACTTTTGTTGTAGGTGTTTTGATGCTTTACATGCTTTAATAAGTGGCTGTTCCCCAGCACAGGCTGTCAGTGTGCCTGGTGATCCCAGACACTTTTATCTTCAGCAACACTCAGATGACCTTTTTTTTCCCCCACTGAGACGTATACAGCAAGGAAAATATAGGGATAATAGTTCTGTTTGATTTTTTGCATCGGTTGCTCTGGGTTTGAGCGACTTGCCTCCTCATGACGGTTTATTCAACTCGCAGGAGAATTGACAGTCAACCGGCTCAGGAGCTGCAGAGCATCTGGAGTTGTGGTCGGTGTTGACAGGATTGAATTTCTGAGCAACAGGAAGGGCAGCAGCTCCTTCTGGTGGGTTTGGCTTTAATAGTGATGGGAAATGGAAGCGGTTTGCTAAATGCTGTGTCTTTCCCACTTCAGTGCGATGATAAATTATTTGGCAAAATGGGTCGGTTCTACCAGCAGCGCTGGAATTGTGTTGTCCTGGAAATAAAGCCTGGATAACTGTAAGCAAACTGAATGGTAGGCTTTATATGGATGTTGTTGTTCGGAATTGTATTGTCAAAATAGTTTTTCAACATTTTATCTTTGTTTTAGCGCTTCTTTACCTCTTCTCCATAATGGCTTCCTGTTGTCCAAATGGGAGCATTGATTTCGTATGTCTGTTGTTCTGCTTTCCACAGTGCTTGGAATAAACTGAGTGGAACGTGATCGCCATGTTTCGAAACAGTCTCAAGATGCTTCTTACGGGAGGAAAGTCAAACCGCAAAAACAGGTCCAGCGGTAAGTAATTGTCACCTCCTCGTGCATGCAGAATACTGGCACTTGTGAAACCGTTCCTTTTATTTGTGTTTTGGTCTTAGCAGGACTTTCCTCTTGTTAGTGAACAGATGTACTCAGCTGATGAACTTGTAGACTCCAAACATCATTATACTTAATATTGTGCTGTACTTTTTATTTGAAACTAAATGTACATTTATTAAAAATGTAGGTAGACTATCATCGGCTTTTATTGGGGAGGTAAGAGGTAGGGAAAACCAAATAAGAGTTCTGCATAATCTTGTAGTAAACAAACATCAAGGTTCACATTTCATTTAAGGAAAGTAAGAAAATTTTTTTCTTCTGAAATGTCTGCGATAACTTGTGGCAGTGAAACCTGCTTTATTACAGCCAAAACTTGTGAGACCAGCAGCAATTTCTTTTAAGGTTTTATTTTTAAACAGGAGGGAGAGAGAGAAATGGGAATAGTTGAAATTAAAGGAGAAATTGCCCAAATTTAGTTGTCATTTATGTCAATTTCGTTTTTCTGTCCCAGGAAAGGAGTTTACAGTTAGTATTGGTTCATGTGGCTTGGCCTGTTCCATCCATGACAGAGACTGGGGGAGATTTTAATTGTAAAAGGGAACATTACAAAAATATCGATAAAAACCATTTTTATTTAACTTTCGTAATTATTTCCAAAAACAGAGTGTTGGCAAGATAAGAGCTTTTAATTGGATCTTTCATTTTGAGTTTTAAAGCCATCTGGCAGCACATTTTAAATATTTTGGAATGCAGTGTCTATTTGTGCTTGTGCATCTGTGCTAATATGGATATTTATGTTACGGATGTTCATATGGATGTTCCTTGGGAAACCCCAGGTGAGGATGAGGAGGCATGGTGGTGGTAAAGGCAGTGGGAAAATGGGCTGTTTTCCCTTGATTTAAGCAAGTCATTCTGTATTTTTCACACTGCCAGAATTTGGCCGTTTCTAGCATCTTCCTATTTACTGACAGATTTGTGATGAAATATTGGTGCTTTACTGGGGCTGAGCCAGTAGAGGGAGCAGGAGTTTTCCATCAAATCCCACCGAAATTCCTGTGCCGATGTGCAGAGGAGATAAAGTTACATCTTCCCACATCGAATGACCTTGTCTTCTCTTATTCGACATAAAAAAGGTATTCTCATATAAAATTCAAAGAGAATATACACACTACCATCAAAAGGAAATAATATCAGTTTGAGGGATTTTTCGGCCAAACTGTCGGGAAAGTGGAATATCCTTTCCAGAATGTCTGAGGACACCTTAAAGATTTGTATATCTGTAATAGTTTAAAAATCTAGTCAAATATTTGAAGAATATAAGGTTTATGTCACTGACTTCAACAATTATATCTGTAAAATCGGTAAGAAATCGCTGAGATGTCTAATAACTTGGGGGTTCTCTGCCGGAAGAGAAAAGGCCCCAGGAACAAATCTGGATTCCTTCCCTTAAAGCAGGATTTAAACAAAATCTGTTAAAACGGATTTTTGGATTTTATATGAGTAAACTAAAAGTAATGTTTCTCACAGCTCTAGAGGCTTACCAAGTATTGAATGTTTCTAAATAAATAAATTGTTTTAGAAATACTCAACACATGCATGTTGATTTTGCCATTTTACCTGAGCATGGTGAACAGATGTATTTTTGTCATCAGAACTTGACCCATTACAAAAATAAGCAACATCTTCATGTGCAGGAAAGAGAATTGAAATGGAGACAAGCTAAATACAGCATGAGAGATTCCCAAAATGGTTAGGGTTAGAAGGGACCTTAAAGCTCATCCTGTCCCACCCCCTGCCAAAGGCTGGGACACCTTCTACTAGCCTAGGCTGCTCCAAGCCTTGTGCAGCCTGGCCTTGGACACTTCCAGGGACGGGGCGGGCACAGCTTGTCTGGGCGACCTGTGCCGGGGCCTTGCCACACACCGTGGTTTCCTAAGTTCTCACAAGAAGGAAGAGATCTTACGGAGCAGGATATGAGGCTGAATGCCAATTCTGTGCTCCTTGAGCAGAACACTTTTGGCTATTAAACAGTTGTGTACCAGTTGGAGATGTTCCCGTGTTCGCTCATACAGTGTGGTAGGAGCATTCCCCGATAAAATGAAACAAACCCTACTGCACTTAGTGTCTGTTAACCAGTTCCATTTTTGTCACACTCCCCTCAATATAATTAATACACGTTAGTCTTGACATGCCTTAACTTAAATCTCCACCCGAGAAGTGAGATTTTTCCGTATCACATTTTTCCCCGGTTCCTAAAGATAAATATTTATATTCAGTGCCACTTGTCCCCTGGAAGTGTTAGTGCAGATTCTTGCAGTTGTTTATTATATTGACAGATATTGAATGTGTATTGCTCCATTTTAGGATTATATTCCAGGTATGAGTAATACTTTTATTTTCTAGAGATTTTTGTGATCAGCATGATGTATGTGAAGTAACTGCTTTTCCAAGATGTGTGTTCCACTTGGTTCACGTAAAGTGTTTCTTGGCTGCAGGAAGTACCTGCGCCAGGCGTGAGGGATGATTCCGGAATTCGATCATTACGTTCTCTTTTCGGAGCAAACGTCTATAACTTACTAATACTTTTAATGGAAAAGTATCTCTCTTTGTGATCTCACCTCTCTTTGTGAGAGGACTGACTTCTATGCTGTACCTTTTCGGGAGTTTCTCCTGTTCTGCGTCTTCTACTGCTTGCACAAACTTCTCCTCTCAGCAAGTCTGCGAGGACTATTTTTTTTAGTATCAGATATATTTTTAGATAACTCATGGATAATTTTTGCTAAAGCTTCCATCTATAACTGACCTATTTGAAGGAATTGTGGAAATTTTTGCTGCAAGATCTTTTTGAAGTGGAAGGATTTGTGTTTCCTTTTATATAATTTTCTTTTTGAGGATAAGATCAGTATAGAAACCGACCCATATTCTCTTAGATACAAAAAGCCCTCAAAACCTAAGCAAGTTAGGGACATGATTTTATTAGAAGCTTCGACAAGGTGTCCAGATCTTGGCAGAACATAGTTCTCGTCATCTGAATAGGTTTGAAAATCTTCTGTTCGGTGAATTCAGAATGATTATCAGCCACCACTTCTCCTCTGAGACTCTGTTACTGATTTGCTGATAGACGAAACTAATCCGTTTAACTGGACCTTTGGATCGTTCTTAGAGTAGGAAATAAAGATCGTAGATTATCTCATGGTTCCCATATACAGATTTAAAAAGAGGCTTTTAATTCGTATTTGGGGTTTTTTTGGTTATGATTTCAAGTGACACAATTAAATTGTATACTAAATATAGCCTGCTTTCAACTTATATTAAACCACCTTCTTTCCCTGATACCACAAGAATTAATAGTGCATTTAAATTATTTATTCATCGTATTGTTCTTCTCTGATTTGTATGATTGAGTCATCCACTTAACTCTTCCTTTTTAAAGTATTCCTTGAAGTTGTTCATAGCGAAATGCTCTAATCATTGGGGTGCTGACACTGTTTTATTCAAAGGCATAAAAAGGAGTGGAAAGTACATTTGGTGGTGTTTCTGCCTTATTCGTTTAGAAATTCGAGTTTTGAACTGCATCTGTGTTTTTAATTACTATGTTACGTGAACAAAACTTGTTTGAAAGTTTGCAGCAAAGCTGTGTTATTAAATACAGACACCTAGAAAAGCTTCAGGAGATCATAGTGCTAAAATGTAAGAAAAATTAGAATTCTGGGTGTCTAAACATCACAGCTGCCTTAGTCCTGTCTGGTGATCCCAGTGGCCGATAGGTGATCCCGAGCTTGGAAGTGCCTTCTGAAAGCTGCCCTGCGGGTTAAAAGCCTTCTCACACCTTACAGGGGAATATCCAGCTATTCCTGATCTTTACTGACAGTTAAATGAAGCAAGAACTCAGTGTCACTGCCCAAGACACATCCCTGTCCTTCCACGAGGCCATTTGTCCCTGTTGTTACTCTTTGTACAACCAGAACAATTTACCTCTTTCCTTGACATGCTCAGAGAGCAAGATCATCCCTTGAAATAGATGGGAGGTGGTGCTCGTTCTCTGAAGCAGCTCAGGGGGACTGTGCTGTGTGTTCCTGCCCCTTCAGCCCTGCCCCGGAAAGGCCGGGAGAGGGGAAGGGCAGGAGCTGCACCTGGAAGCACTTCAAGGAAATTATGGCCCAGGGAGACAAAAATCAAATGAAACAGAGGCCGCTTCCTAGGTACATACTGACAGCGAAACAGGCACTGTCCTAATATTTTGCTTATTAGTTCAAGCCAGTTTTCTGAAATTTCTTTCTCTTTTCCTGAGACAAGTGTTTCCCACATGAAATGTTACAGGATGTTCAATTGTCCAAGTACTGACTCAGAGCTTTTGGTTCTGTATTTCTAAACTCACATTTAAACAAAACAGGGATGGCTCATTTAGTCATAGTGTGGGACAAGCTTAAGCTGAAAGAGTAATTTTCATTTTACTAACAAATTGATACAATTTTTAGTCGGGATAAATAAATGCTTTGGGTGTTGGCCATTTAACATAAAAGCATTTAAAATTCCACAACCTCACTCGTGCAGGTTGCCTGGAAGCTGTGGCTGCCCCGTCCCAGCAAGTATTCAAGGCCAAGTTGGATAGGGTCTGAACCAACCTGGTCTAGTGGAAGGTGTCCCTGGCAGGGGGTGAAATGAGATGAGCTTTAAGGTCCCTTCCAACACAAATTACATTATGATTCTATAGCCTTACTTCTGAAATGAGTGTCTATAACAGCTGAATGGCTCGCTCTGATTTCTGGGTTATCGGAAGAAATCTCATTTTTTAAATTTTGCAGCTGGTTTCCAGCAGGTCTGTGTCAGAATTGTAATTAAGGTGACTGTGGATGTTAACTTTCTCTATCGATGTGCTTAGGGATTTCTTGTTAGGTACGAATAAAAAAATTCATAGCGAGTTACCAGCACATTCTCGATATAAAATCTTACGACCTAACTAGTGCGGTTTCCTTGTTCATATAGAATTTAGCATATTTTACTCTGGAGAGCTGGGGCACACTTGCCAAGGTGAGCTGTGATGGAAACACTGCCTAAGGATGGAGGCCAGAGGCTTTTATAACTTGAAAACATTTTTAGTAGAAAATTAATAACTAAAGGCCGAATTGCATGTTCTGGCTGTGAACTTCTTAGTTAAGCAAAGCAGATGGATGTGCCCCATGCAGAGTTCGGAGAGGATCTTTGAGCAGGAAGGCACCCAGTGACAGCATTGATAGCCTTGTTGGCAGAAACCTGTGGGCTCGTTGATGGCATTTGTTTTTCCCTGATGTGACATGGGAGCTCCTTTGTGTCTCTCTGTCCAGATGTATCATCACTGTCTGTAATTTAATTACATAGTTATGGTGGTTTTAAAATTAATGAATGAAATACACTTTATAAAATCCGAATACTGTTGGCAACACAGTCTTTTACTCAAGATATTTTTGTCATGAAGTCATCTTCCCACATCAAAATAAAAAAAAAAAGGAAGTGTTGTTGAGTTTGATTTACATACTCAGTATAGGTGTCTATGGATAAAAGAGTCACTTGATGTTAATAGAAACAGGGATGCCACTTGTTCCGTGTGAAATAGGTGAGACGAATCGTACCCCAGATTAGAAGTACCTGCTTTTTTTCCAGTGACAAATAACAGCTTTTGAGATGATGAAGGTACAGATCTGTGTCACTGATACCTGAACTTATTTAGGATTTGTTCTGCTCCAGAGTAACTCAGATGTTGGCTATATGATTTCTGATTTCCTATACATACCAGAGGAAAAGCCCCATTTGTACCTGTGTCTGAAATTCCTGGGCAGGAATGCTGACAGTGTCTCTTGTAGGAATAGGACTTAAGGTAATACATTTATTATGACAAGGATGTTTCCTTGCTCTGTTTTTGTACGAGCTGCCAACACGGTAGGACCTTAATTTCAGTTCAGGCTTCCAAGCACTGTGGCAATAAAAATAAACGCAAACATACTTGCAGAGGCAAAGAATTATTTTTTAATTCTGCGGTTCCTCTGGGTCTTTTGGCTCTGGGTTGGTTTCTTTGTTGGTTTGCTTTGGGTTTTTATCTGTGGATTTTCATAACTAATAAGCAATACGGGGAGTTAACGTAGGATATCCCACAATAAGACAATGGACCTTAACACTTTGAGGTGTATTTATCATTGAATTGCAGAGTAGTTTGGGTCGGGAAGGGACCTTAAAGTTCATCCAGTTCCACCCCCTGTGATGGGCAGGGACACCTTCCGCTAGCCCAGGTTGCTCCAAGCCCCGTCCAACCTGGCCTTGGACGCTTTCAGGGATGGGGCGGCCACCCCTTTTCTGGGCAATCTGTTAGGAAGCGTGTGTGTTGTCATGCACGGTCCTAGCAAGGGTCCATGCTCTGCTCCTAAAAAGAGGAAATTTTTGCCATAAAAATGTATCAGGAAGAGGTGGAGGAAAAAAGCACCAACTTTTGGAAGGTGCTGAGGCATTTTAGCATCGCATTTGCTGGGTGATGCTTCCCTGGATCCGTCTTAGAGCTCCCTTGATAAACCAAACAAATCCATAATTCCCGCTTTGACAATGACTTTACTCGAAGACAGAGGAACTTGGACCATAAATGGATGGACTAAAGTATGTTTATGAATTGCCAAAGCCTCTTAAGCCAAATTGCTATTTTTACTTCATTCATTAGGATGTTTCCATATTACAACCAGTGCTGGTTTAACCCCAGACAGATGGCTCTCTCTGTGGGGAGCCTGACAGTGCCCAAAAACCACATGCCCTGTCCCTGATGGAAGTTTTACTTATGTTTTCATCTCTTTTCCGTTATAAAACCTGCAAATTCTCAACTCACACTTTCAATAATTGAGCAGCAGCTGAGGCAAGGCAGTAAAGTAAAACATGGAATAATTGGCCTGGAGTGACTTCGTGTGGCCAGGTTTGTTCGCTTCGGTTTGTTACAAACAGATAGTAATTCTCAATGATGTTAATTTAAGAAATTGCAATTTGTGAGGGACAGAGGGATGGGAAGGTTGATATGGGAAGGCTATGATATTTTAGGAGAAGGGGAGAGCAAAGCCCAGAGCTGCTCCTGGAGAGAACCAGGGCTGATTCTTCTGGAGCCGTGGGATGTGGTGCCCACCCAGCATCTGCTCCAGCATTTCCTGCTCTGCCTCCTTGAAGACGGTCTCAAAGGGGCCTGAGTTCAGACAGGAATAACCCTATAACCTGTATTTTTTTGTACATGAGTGAGATGTAGCTTGACATCTGTTAGTAATTTGAGCCATTAATTTCTTCATACTACAGTCATCTGGATGGTAAACTTTAGTAGTTGTCTTTGGCGCTGTGAGCACAAGTAAATCCTTTATTTATTTGTTTTAACTTTGAGATGATTTAGAAGGTCCTGCTCTAGTGGGCACGGTGGTTATGTAGGTCCCTTTGAGAGAATAAACTAATTGCCTTTGGGTTTTGCCACATGAAAATGAGTTGCTGATTTGAATACAGATACTAGGAAAAAAAAAGAAGATTGTATTTAATCTATTTTCACAGAATCGTGGAATGGCTTGGGTTGGAAGGGATGCTAAAAATCATCCCATTCTATACCCCTGCCATGGGCTGGGACACCTTCTACTAGACCGGGTCGCTCCAAGCCCTCTCCAGCCTGACCTGGGACACTTCCACAGATGGGGCAGCCACAGCTGCTCTGGGCAATCTGTGCCAGTTTTTACGGACAAGGAGTTGCTCTGCTCTCTCTGCTGACCTCACCCGGACACATGTGAAGGGGTTGCCAGCTCACAGCAACACCTTGTAGTGTCACTTGCTGCACCAAGGAATGTCTGCAGTGGCTACTTCAAACTCAAGAGACTGTTAAAGAAATGTTAAACCAACCAAAAGGACTAATTAGGCACCTCCTTACTAAAGAACTTGCTTTATCATGGTTTTTTGGGTATATGATGGATCTTAAGAAATCAGTTTAGAGACAGTTCTCTGCTAATTATTCCTTTAAAGTTCTGAAAGATTTTTGTCTTCTCAAAAGGCAGTCAAAATGTTGCCTCAGCTTTGAGGTGTTTTTAAAGCAAAACCGGTTCTGCTGTTTTTTACAGGTGTACCCTGTGCTGGTTGGGGCTGACACTGGGTTATCTCCATGGAGAGGTTGTATTTGTTATCCATCTTGAAACCTGGGCTGACTGTCGGTGCGTGCTCTGCTCACGGTTCACAGCTCCCTCCTCTGTGTTCTTGCCATCGGTCACTGCAGGTGACTTCAGTTACATCATGGGAACCAAAACATTCACTTGGAAATGAGAAGTTTTCTTAGGATGTAGATGAGCCCGTTTTTGTGGAGTGCAGCTTAGGTGTCTGGGACTGAGGCACTGGGTGATTCGGGCACTTTGCAGCCTGTTCTGTGCTGTTGCTTTAGTGCATTTGTGAAAACCTTTGTGTTTCCTTCTGCCGTATGGATTTACCTTTGCTCCACGTTTCCTTTTTGATTTGGTCCATAAAAATAAGGGGAGTAGCAGGTGCCTGAGGCTGAAGCTTTCCTTTCAGCTTCGGATGACAACGGAAAGGTGAGTCATGCAGGTAACTTGTTCCTGGCAACTTCTCATAAACAAGTCACAGAAGGATCAGAATTATGAAAAGTAAAGCCCCAAGTGACCTGGTCTAAATTGGGGTTGCTGTGAGTGGGAGGTGTTGGACCTGCTGAGCAGGGTCCTGGTGTAGGCTGCTCTGTGAGCCTCAGGCTCTGATGTTGAGGACGCACAGTTCCAGAGTACTTCGCTTAGAAGACAAATAAAAAACCCTTTTAGGTTAAAAAAAATATTAACACCGTGGATTTCTAAATTCTGCTATATGTGACTCAAGTAGAGGGCAAATGAAGACCTGTTCAAATCAAACTGTTTTTACTTTTTTGGCACCCTGAGTGTTTTCACTGTTTACAGACTGACATGGAGCTATTGAAAACAATTCAGGGATTGATTTGTTCTTGTACTGCCAGGAGTAATAAGGAATATGTAGACTGAACTGTGCAGCCAGTCAGTATCTTTCTGTCCTTTAATGGAGATGAATAAATATAATTACTGGCCTCCTAATGCCTGCTGTCAATTAAGAAGAAAGGATTGGGTTTGGTTGTGTAACATACTGGAGTGTTCTGGCTAACCTAAATACAAGATGCAGCTATTGCAAAGGCTTAATTTTCACTAATTGCTCGAGCAGCTGTGTGACTTTGCAAATGCAAGAAGAGTTAAGTATAAAGACGATGCTATTTTTATGTAAAACCAGATCCACACTAACACTGAATGTGCACAGATCATTATTTTTCCTTTTTTCTTGTTACCTTCTCCCCTTCAACTCCCAAGAAGCTGAACACACAGTAGTATTATACTATGTGTAGACTTTACAAATTGTATGGATCTTAAACCACAGGGAGGAGATTCTTTGGTCCTTATAAAACAAAATATGCGTATTTGAAGTGAGCTTTTTACCTGGATGGCGCGGTTTTCATTTAGCGTAGACTGCAAAAAAAATTCCATTCCTTTTGGGTTTTGAATTTGATGCGGGGGACAGATGTTTCTGGAGCCCTTTGGGTAGAAGTCTATCATAGTTCGTGGCAAGAACAGACTTCTGCATCTAAGTGAGGATTATTAAAATTGGGTTGTGGCCTCCAAGAACAAAAATATGTGGAGGAGAAGCAACTTACGTGCCTGACTGCTGAGCACGGTGTGACACTGCAGGGAGCAGCTGTGGATGTGGTTGGCCCTTCAGTCCACTGCCTTTAAACTTGGACCCCGGGTATCACCAGGGCTTTAACCTAGGTACTGATGCTTTAAGAGAGTGCCAAAATCACTGGAATTGTGTGTACAGAGCCAGCTCTGAAGGCAGGAAGTAATTTGCAGGGACACCTTCCAAAATCATCAGTACCCTTTTCCTGCCACCTCCCAGACTGAAAGCCCTGGAATATTTAGCGCACATCTGACATTTCGCGGAATCTCAGAATGGTTTGGGTTGGAAGAGACCTTAAAACTCATCTAGTTCCACCCCCTGCCATGGGCAGGGACACTTTCCGCTGGCCCAGGTTGCTCCAAGCCCCATCTGACCTGGCCTGGGACACTTGCAGGGATCCAGGGGCAGCCACAGTTGCTCTGGACAAACTGTGCCAGGGCCTCGCCACCCTCACGGGGAGGAATTTCTTTCTAATGTCTAATCTTAACTCATTTCATGAGTTTTACGCAATTAGTCTGTCTTGGTCTTTAATAGCTGCCTGCTTATGGGAGCACCACAAAAACTTAGTCTTAATTTATTTAATCAGCAGAGCAGCTGTCTTACTGCAAACTTTCATTAATAAGCTTCAAAGTTTGTCTACAGAAATAGAATAATTTTAGCACTAGCAGGTTTCTCCATAATCCTGTGTATAGCAGTAATTTTTAAAGTGTAATTATTTTACATGCTGTAATGCTATGCAAAACTTGTCCTCGTTAAATTAAATGCTCCGTAGTCTCAAATTGAAATTGCTAAGCAAAACAAAGATACTATACACAAATTTTTTTTTAGCAGGTAATTTACATCTCATCCAGGTGATGGGGCAGCACAGGGGAGGCAGAACAGCTAATTAAGTGGTCATAGTAGAGGAAGATGAAGTGAATGTAAAGTCACTGCTGAGCCTGGGCACGGCACGATCACAAATGTATTTAATGATACAAATAAACAGACAAGTGCCATGTCATAGAACCATGGAATGTCTTGAGTTACAAGGGGCCCCTAAGCTGAATGTTGTCTCTATTGGGGCCTGTGCTAAACCCTGTTTCCCTGATTTTCATGTGAAAATCAGACCACATTTTGGAAATTTGGTGGTCTTTGCCACATTACACATATGTTGGTTATGTAAACTTTCCTTACTGACTTCCTCCAGAAGAGGTTCACAATTTCTTGTCCCTGATGGAATGCCCCCAGCCATGCTGTGTCCTGCTTCCCCTGACTTTTCCTTCACAGTTTCTCAGTATGGTGAAGTTTTAGCTCACCTCTGACAGATTATGGGTTTGAATTTTGTGCCATCTGCCCATTGTCAGCTGCTGCCATAGCGATGAGAAGCAGACAGAGATGTGAAAACAAAGTGCTTTCACCAATTTTTAAATTTTTTTTTTCTCCGCCCCCCCCAAGAGAAGTGGAGGGTTTTTGCCTTAAGGCAATTGCTTTTTACTTTCAGTTTTTTTGTAATAATTTGCATTTAGGCTACTGATTGTTTGCCATATCAGTAACTTCTTGTTTCTGATGCCATTTTGTCTCTCTGTAAGAATATTTATTGGTAGGTTTTTTTATCTTCTCTCTAATCGAGAAGGATTTTTTTTTTTTGTTCCTGTGCACGTTAATGGCATTATATGACCAGGGTAGACCTCCCTTTGCATTAGAGGAGAAGCTGGGCATTGATCCATGCTCCATGACTTGCATTTCTTTGAGGAGCAGGTTTCTAACTTCACAAAATTCCCTTTCAAACAGAGGGCTTACTGGAATATCGAGACAAGGCAAGTTCTTTGTTTCTAAAATGGTTTTCTTTTACTCTAGCACCTTTTTGCCCTTGTCTGTGGCTATTTCCTTCTCCTTGAGAAATGCTAGAGTAAAAGGGAATGTTCCTTGCTTTCAAGGATGTGAAGAATCCCCAAAAATCATCATTTTAATCGGCAAAAAATGTTAATAAGCCATCACGGGTAATGCTCTAGTAGTAGATATTGTACTTCCTGGCTGATAAAGAAAAAAAAAAATACCATAAAAAGTTTCTATAATTGTGTTCGTTAGTGAGAGAATTATGTCTGGTCTCTGCAAAGGAGTTTACGATCCTGCATCTGACACGGCAGCAGCTTGGACTAGTGCTGCAGTGACGGGGACGTAGCATCCCTGGTGCGGGCAGGTTTCCTCCTGGGAACCAGAGAACATAGAGCCACAGAGTGGTTTCAGTGGGAAGGAACCTTAAAGTCCATCCAGTTCCACCCCCTGCCATGGGCTTCCACTAGACCAGATTGCTCCAAGCCCCACCCAACCTGGCCTTGGCCACTTCCAGGGATGGGGAGTCCACAACCTCTGTAATAGACAAGAAATGATGCACAAATGCTTTGCTCTCCCTTCACTGGCTTCTTTAGACCTTTTTCTGTTGATCCTAACTAAATTCAGCATTTTTCTATAACTTGGGATGAGCCTTTCATTATGGTGCCGGGTTTCCAGGGTTAGCTTTATATGGCTCAGTACTGCAAAGTGACACCTAAAAATGAACGTAGGAATGCCTAGAATTAGTCCTATGGATGGAAATCCGGTGCTGGTGGAAAACATTACTGCAGATCCCGGTATTGCTTTTCCTTTTCAATTTGATCTGGGGCAGAATTTCCTCAATATTTAATTCTCTTAAAGCCCTGTCTGTCTGTGTTTGTAAGTGTGTGCAAATCTATGGTGCTGCTGCTGCTTGAGAAGGGTCTGGGAAATCATTTTTAGAAGTAATTACTCATTCTTCCAACTAAATAGAACTGTTCATCTCTCCTTATATTTTATTCTCTAATTGCCCAAAGTAGAAGAGCAAGTGATATTTACAATGAAAGGCCATAAACTGTGATTGTTTATGGGAACGTTTTTCTGTTGCAGTGTAGAGCCACGGGGGCTGTAAGAATGAGGATTCCTGAGGATGTTTGGGTTGCATTATTTCTGCTGTTGTGTTTAGGCATAACTTCCAAAATTTAGTGATTTGCATCCCAGGAGGTGACAGACTTGAAAAGGGATTTTGGTTACTTTTGGTCCAAATTTTGATAAAAAATAGTAATGTGTTTCTGAAAAGCATGGATAGGGCTTTCACTGGAGATGGGATTGAGAATTAAATTCCACTGCAGTATGAGAGTGCAGAATGCAGCACGAGCTGCTGATGGAAAATAACACCCAATGTTAGATCTGTGAGAAAACAATGAAATGCTGAGAAATAAATGGTTTTCACATAGGATATTTTGGTTTTGTTTTTTCCTCAGTTATCTTACTGTCATTTCACTGGGTATTGGGAACATTCTTTCGTCTGGGAAGGGCTGCCAAGCCCTGGCACAGGCTGTGGCAGAGCAGTGGTGGAGTCATCATCCCTGGAGGGATTTAAAAGCCGTGGCACTTGGGGACATGGGTTAGTGGTGGCCTTGGCAGTCCTCAGGGAACAGTTGGACTCGATGATCTCAGGGGGTTTTTCCAACCTCAGTGATTCTGTGTTTCTGCAAAGGAATGGCCCCATCTCTCTTCTCCCGGTGCCGGAGCAGGGTTAACAGTTTCCTGCTGTTAACTGCTTCAGAGTGTCTTCTCCAACTGGCTGATTCTTCCCAAATTCCCAATTACGGGCATCTTTAACAAATTTTCTTGTGAGATAACTCGCAGTAACTCCAGACTACAGATTCTGGAATGTTAGGTCAAAGAGCAGCATGTTTTCTGTGCTGCAGGTGCTGAAGACTGGATTCCAAGATGTGTTCCTTAGGTCGGAGCTACGTTTTTGTTGTGTGATATAATGCCGATTTGCTAATGAAGAGCCCGTCACTTGGGAATGACCCTGTGGGCTTAGGGAGATTGCCTGGGCAGTGACAGTGGTGCAGGTTGCTTTAAAGAAAGAAAAATTCAGAGAAAGAAGGTCCAGGTTAATAGTCTGTGGAGGCCACATACTTTGTTATCTGTTAACCTCGTTTATCTTCTGGTTGTCTCATGGTTTGGGAAAAAAAGGTCTTCATCTACATGTCAGAACAAAGCTGAAAGTTAGAAGTAAAATGCAGATTGGTGCAGTAATGATGTTTTGACAAATGGTGCTCTGAGTGAGTTATCAGCTCCTCTGAATTTCGTAACAAAGCAGATATTTTATCTGAAATGAATGTCTTATCATTGACTATGTTTTCCGTCTCTTGTGTAGAGGGATTGCTTTCTCCTCTAGAGATGACTCTTTACTGTGGACGTGAGGGAAGCTACCCTTTATGAATTTAGATCATGTACTTATTAATCACATTTTAAAGTGCCCCAAGTACAAAGTACACATATTTTTTTATAGTTATGGATAAAATCCATCATGTAATTTGATAAACTCTGCTGGGATAACAGAGTACTTGTGTCCTGCTCTTTGGGTGTGTTAATGAAGTGTCCCCAGTTTCTGCTCTCCACGAGGCCTTGCTATAGTCAGGACTCCCATATTCGTTTGTAATGTTGAACATTTTATGATATTCCAGGTTATTTTTGAGCCACAGGCCCATCTGGAGTCAGAGCGTGCCCGCGGCAGTGCTGACTCCACATTTGCTTGCTGCTCCAGTGGCCGCTGGGACTATATTTAACATACAATAAACTAAAACGCTTATCTGTATTAAATATGTGTTAATTTTTCCCTCTAGCTGAAGTGTTCCAAAACACAGCATGGCATTTCCATTTTTGAAATACTAACAGGTTGCTTGCAAAAGAGGAAGAAAGTCTTGTGGATTCACAATTAATAAATGAAATATTGTATTTATGAAAGCGTTTCTGTGACTTCCATCTCACACTGTTTTCTATAACAAAACGTACACAGCGATAAAACTTTTATTGGTTTTTTGGGTGGTTTTCATATCAGGGCAGGGATGTGATCGAGGGGAAAAACAACTGGTTTGATGTGATTTCTTAGGCTCTAAATAAAAATCCGTCCATCTGGTGTGTGGAGAAGTCTGGGAATTTGAAGTAGTTTATATAGCGTTAATTAATTATGTACAGAAATAGAAGCCTTGTGTGTCTTGGATTATTTGTGTGAACTCTCAGAGCATCCAGGTGCTGCTCAACAGTGGCTGAAGAGGAGCCCATTTGTGCTCAGGTGCAGGTGGGCAAGAGGGCCAAGGGCACATGGCCTGTACCAGCCACAGTGTGGCCACAGGACATGGGCAGTGCCCATCCCCTGTGCTGGGCGCTGGAGAGGCACCTCAAGTGCTGTGTCCAGTTCTGGGCTCCTCATGGCAAGACATTCAGGGGCTGGAGCCCCAGGAGCAGCTGAGGGAGCTGGGAAAGGGGCTCCGCCTAGAGAAAAGGCAGCTCAGGGGGGACCTTGTGGCTCTGCACAAGTCCCTGACAGGAGGGGGCAGCTGCTGGGGGTCGGGCTCTGCTCGCAGGGAACAGGGACAGGAGGAGAGGGAACGACCTCAGTCTGGGCCAGGGGAGGCTCAGGGTGGACATCAGGAGGAATTTCTTCACAGAAATGTTCTTAAACATTGGCAGGGGCTGCCCAGGGAGGTGATGGAGTCCCCATCCCTGGAGGTGTCCAAGGAATGACTGGACGTGGCACTCGGTGCTCTGGGCTGGGTGACAAGGTGGGGATCGGTCATAGGTTCGACTCGATGGTCTTGGAGGTCTTTTCCAACCTTAATGATTCTGTGCTAAGGGATTCAACATGTTGGAAGGTGATTGGGGAGCTGGATTTTAATGATACGGTGATTTATAACCCAGGTCTGTGCTATAGTTCCATCAGTAAAAATACTACACCCTCAACACCCACAACCATTCCTGCATCCCTCTCAGGCATCCCAATGCTTTCACCAGGGAGTTATTTTCATGGGGGTAAATGTTTTATTATATTAGTAATTTAATGCAGTTCTTAAAAATTTTCATTATCATAATAATTCGTATCATACTGATTTTAATCGTAACACTACAATAATGCTATTTCTAACTGTACTGTGGTGTTTTACCACAATACTAATTATATAGCAACAACAATGGAATTAATTATAGCATAGTAATAATTTGTGATGGTGGTGCATATTGTTTTCCGAGGCAGAAAAATACTCACAGACTAAATAATCAGGAAGGAGTTTTGATGAAAATAACTCTTTTCAGTATCAGGCTGGGCTCCCTCTCCTCTCCTGGTCCGGCTGGGGAGCACTTTGCCCCTTTCCAAGCACATCTCACCCAGCAGGCAGATCATGTGGCATGTTCAGTTTCTTACCAGCCTGGAATCCATCGGGAATGCTGAGAACAAGATTTGCAACTCCCTCTCCTACGCCGGCATCGCTGCGGCGGATTCCAGGGTCGGACTCGGCACCGGCTCCCGCAGCAGCAGCGCTGGCAGCTCCAGGATCCTCCCGACGGGCTCTAGCCCCGGAGCTACTTGATTTATTTATTTTGGGTTTTTTTTCCCCCGTGTCTCTTTTGGGAGCACAATGGCAGTTGGGAGCCACCTCTCCAGACGCTGTGCCATGCACACAGATCTGTCCTTCTGCGGGGATGCTGGGCTGGGCTGGAATCGGATCCGTCTCTAACGGCTTGACTGGCTTTGTGTGAGTCTTCCACCTTTTCCAGATACAATTTTGATACGATATGGATTTAAACTATTGATTTATCAGCTCTTACGGTGGAGTGTGCTCTGCCAGTTGCCGTGAGAGCAGCAGCATATCCGATGCAGTCGGTTCCTGCTGCAGATTTCCCAGCATGCATGGGGCAGCCTCGCCCACCCTCGGGTTCTTCTGCCTTAAAAATTGCTTTGTCGGATCAAAGATCTTGAGAGACGTTTAGTGACGGTGTGGGTTTTAAAGGCCTTTTAAATTTAATGGGAAACCAGAAATATTGGACGGCTGGCACTTGATTTTATATGAAACTTGTTATGTTTGCCTTTAACGAGAATACCTGGCAGGAGGTGCTGATGGAGGCGATGCCAGAGGTGCTGTGGGATTTACTGACATCAGATGTGCTGGTGCAGATGCATCTGGCTCCTGTTTGCAGCCCCCTCATACTAATTGTGGTGCTTTGTGCAGGGGATTTGTTTAGGAATGCTGAAACCTCGGGATTTTCTTTCCCTGTCAGAGCAGTCAGTTCAAAGTATCTAGTTGTGTGCACTGGGGAAGATTTGGTGTGGAGAACTGGTGGGATGGAGATGGGGGGAGAAGAGGAAGCAGGAGTGTTTCTCAGACCTAGCTACAGCAGGGGAGGCTGCTCTGCTGATCCTGTCACTAATCATGGTGTTTGAGATCCTTAATCTCTTTGTAACTGAGAGAAAGAGTTAATAGCCATGACTGCTTACTCTGTTCTTGCCACTGAATCAGGCACTCGGAAGCCTTGTCGGGTTTCTGGTCCGTGTCCAGCATTCCAGATGGACGGATGCTGGACGCTGATGAGACAGTAGCTTTCAAAAACTGAAATAATGTGTAAGAATGAATGGATTTTATTAGCACTGAGATTTTTTTAAAATTCACTAAAGTTTTCCTCCCTCTCATGGTGAGATGCAAGAGAATATGAATTACTGCGTCAATATTTACTATATTAATCGCTTCCCTTGTGGCATTTGACTCTTTTGCATGTCAGCTTCTCTAGAGCTCCTTACACAGGTTCATCTCAGTCTGTGCTGATCTTTATTTTGAATTAACATGGATAGCTGTGTTCTCTAGCAGTGATTTCACAACTGATTTACTTCTGGTGACCTCTTTTAGCTGTTGCATTGAAGGATTTGTCAATAACTTTGGTGTTTCACCACACTGGCAATCGCTACATCAACCGAGTTGATTGAACTTCAGGAGTGATACTGTCCCCAAACCGTTGTCTGAATAGTAGGTCATGTCTATAAACAATAGCTATTGCTAAAGCCAATACTAACAACTACCTAAAATCATGCATAAATAAAATAGAGTGTCGTTTTGATGATGGGCTCCCGATGCATGTGCAGAGGTGGATGTAAATACGAGCACTTGGAAGTTAAAAAAATATGAGAATTAATATTCCGTTAGAAACAGTAAGCTCCCCTTTTTTGTATGTACAGTGAGATAACTTCATAATTACGTGCGGTATTGTTCCCTGCTAACCTTGCTCCTCCACTGCTGGGAGCAGATTGTGCTGAACATTTTGATTTGTACTGAAGAGAAAAAGAAAAATAGTTCAGTTGTTCAGCTCTTAACTGTGGCTGTTCCTTTCCATCCTTGGTTTCCCCCAAGCTCCACCTTTGCTCCAGCCATATCAAGTGCAGCAGCAATTGTGTGCTGACTGAAGATTTAGTATCTGCTGAGTCTTCTGATTTATTTTTTCCTTTTCCACCCGCTAAATAAATTTTGGAAATTAATTTACCGTGAGCTTTCTTTACCCCTTAATATGTTGTGTAATTTGCAGGGAGATCCATCCCAGACTCTTGGCTCCTGTGCAGCTGTTCCTCCTCTCCAACCCAATAGCTTTGGCAGCCTGTTGTCACCGTTTTGTGTCCCACCATTGAGTGTTGGAACATTCTGGGGAGCAGGACCCCAGATCTGCTGCCCCCAGCCCCGCCCCCAGCCAAGGCTTGTTCTCAAGGCAGGGTTTGATGCCCCTAGGTAACTGTACAGCAGAGGTGTTGCCTTTCCAAGGGATCAAGGAGATCGATTCATAGAATTATCAGAGATCTCAGTTGGTCTGGGTTGGAAGGGACCTTAAAGATCATCCAGTTCCACCCACCGAGCCCCATCTAGCTTGGTGTCGACCGCTTGCAAGGATGATGAAACTTTCAGGGATGGTGTTCGTCTTTTGCTGATGATCACGTGTCTTTGGATAAATACAGGGATTTACTCCTGATTTTAATACTAGGACTTTCTTGTCTTTTGAAATGTTCAGTCCTTATAATTATTATGCATTTGTTTTTATGTTCAGAGCTCAAAAGGGTTTTTGTTTTCCTCATGACTTAAAGGTCGTCTGTGGGGGCTCATAGCCAGGGGCCATTAGGGATGATGGCTATCATCCCTAATGATGTCAGGGCTCTGTAATGCCTTTGACTGTAGGAAGGCTCATTGCAGCTAATTCAAAGAGGGCATCTCCGGGCTAAAAATAGCTCCTATGGACACATCCCAGTTGCAGTTGTATTTGCAGTGTGACATCCTACTGGCAACCAGGATGGAAAAGGGAACTGGGAAAGTGTCATCGTCTGTGGCCTCCCTGGCACCTGGCGGCTGATGGCTTATCGGGGCGGGTGCAGCTGATTTAAAATCAGAATTCAGGGCTGCTGTGGCCAGATGACCTTCACGTGCAGCTGCTGTGTCAGCATGGAAAGATACAAAGGTGACAGAAATGGCCTGGCTGGCATCTGTTCAAGGTGCCTGAGCAGCGCTTCAGGGAAACTGAGGGCTGGGAGCATTTCGCCAAGGGAAGAGGAAACAGGAAACCTCTCCCAGCCTGGGCTGTGGTTCCTCTTCTTTTGGGGATGGGGTTAGACTGAAATTTTTATTCCCCATTTTAGTTCTGCTCTTGTGCTGCAATTCACAACTTCCCATCAAGCCAGACATAGCTCACATGTAGCAGGAGTTGATAAAGTTAAATGACTTTATGGCATAACAGGCCCCTCCAACAAATAACTTCGATAGAGCTATCCTGCTTTTAGTATCATCAAAACACATCAATCCTAAACCAACCATTGAGTTTTAAAACAGCTATTTAAGAATTCGGTTATTTCAAAACTATTTTTAAAGATTTTTAAAGCTTCTCCTTGCCCTGCTATAAGGGGTAAGAACTGCTGAAATACAGCCTGCGTTTGAAATCCCTGGGTTTGCTTTTTCCCAGTCTGCGGAGCTGGGCTTCTTTTTGCTCTCAGCTGCCAGAGACTCCATGTGCCTGAGCATCTGTATTGATGGGTGTATCTGTTGTTTCTAATCTGGTCAGTTGATCAATGAAGAGCAGCCTGTAATTAATTGTATAATATTGTACACAATGTCCCACTTTGCATTTATCCAGATGGATTTGGGATTTGTTAAGGGTAGCTGCTTTCCTAAACATTTTCAAGAGGGTGTAATGAGAGATTTTGTTCTTCCCAGCCTTCCTGGTTTTTAGCAGACAAATAATTTTAAAGGGACACAATTTCAAATTTCATGTTTCAAATATTTTTTTCTTTTTTTCTGGATCTCTTTATTCCAATGCTTGATATTTTTATATTTTGATATAACAGTCCAAAGTGAAGGAAGTCATTGAAGATGCACAATTTGGTTTTTATTTCATTCAGATGTCTGTGGGATCAGTAGGAGCAAGTAAAACCTTCCCTCTGTCCCGAAGACCTCACGGATTTCATTGCAGTGAGCTGGGGCAAAGGTGGAAGGAGCAGCAGAGTCAAGCAGCAGTTTGCCCAGTTTCAGTCTGCAGAGGGACCTTTTGTCCCACTGTTCCTCCGAGATAGGTGATGGGACTCAAGGAAAAGTTGCATCTGCCTGACCTGTCCAGTATGATGTTCTACTTGTGCTGTTTTGGTTCTCATGCAGATGGAGGGAACGAGGAGCCACCAGACCGAAGACAGGCAAGTGTAGACTCCCGTCAGAGCCGAGCTGGGCAAGGTAAAACCTGAGTGTTGTTCTGCCTTGGAGACTCGTCTCATTTATTCACCTTTGATACCTCCTGCGTGTTGTGTTTCTCGTCAAACTGTGTGACCTGACATTGTACCCATTGTTATTATTCACACAGCTACCAACATACTGAGATTCACAAACCAGACAATCTTTGAGCGGCTGAAGGAGTTTAACCTAATTCCTGGCGCAGCACAGGTGGACTTGCAGAGCATGGTGTCTCCGTACTGCAGCCAGAGGGACAGAGAGTTCTACTGTTGGAGCTGGCGGTGCTGGAATTCTTCAGCGCATACCAGCCCAGACCAACACTCAGTTTCCAAGTTTCTACTTGCCTTTCCCCTGATGTCAACAGGGGAATCTAGCACGTTCACCATAATCAGGTTATCCTTCCCCAAGCCCCGGGATGCAGTGGAGAAGGACCTGTGCGTACCTGCCCAGGGGCTGAACAGCCCCATGTTACGTCTTTTGCTTTGGTTTGTTTCGTCCTACAGGAAGAGGACAAAAGGCACAAGGAAGGGAGCACTAAAAACAGGGTTTATATTCTTTAAATAACAATTTGACAGACTCTTTTGTTGAGTATCCATCACTCGGAGTAGGTTTGGTGGTTGGTTATTACCACACAGAGCCCCGAAATGGGGATTTTTGTCCCTAACAGCAGCAGCTCTTAGATACGTGCTGGCTTACGTGTCCTTTGAAGCAGCCCTACTTAGTTTTAAGCATTTTCTCGTTTGTGAGGATTGTGAAAATGTGCTCATACAGCTTTGAGACTGAGCAGCATTTTTTGGAAGTAGGGCTCTCGTAGGTTCTATGTGCATTGACTTACTCTCTCTTTGGGATTGCAGCAAGAACTTTCCTTTCATTTAGGCTCAAGCCTGTTGTTGTCATGGTGTCCTAATGACTTACTATGGGGACGTTTTCTCCAGAGCATTGTCCTCTTTTGGCAGTATTCCAGTGTTGCCTGGGTGAAATGATCTTGAGTGATTGAAGCTGTGATCAGAATTAGGGGGATCAGAATTGGTAGTTAAAACCCTGAGGCTCTGAAGTGTCAGCTGCTCTGTTCACATAGCATCTTTCAATTACTGTATTAAAATTTATTATTTTAAATTTTATTGTTTTAAAATAGAGTTGAAGTAGAATTAGGAAGGAACCAGGGAATTTATAGCTGTACATATCCCATGGCAGCTTGCATACAAGGGGCAGTGCTTTGCGGTTCGGAGAGAGTGGCTGCTCTTTCCCACTCTGAGCTCGGATGAAGTTGTTGCTGTCTAACTGTGTGCTAGAGGCTGAGCTTTGCTTCGGGTCCCGGGCACATCCTTCCCTGTGGTTGGCTCATGTCCAAAGGTTTCTTGTTATGGGACAGAGCAACTCAGATGCAGCCGCTGCTGGGAGCTCCCTGCACACATTCTGCTCTCTGAGATTCCCCTTCAGCCCATCTGTTCTGGATCTCTGCTTCTGTGGGAAAGACATGGGTTTTGGCAGAGGAAGAGGGTTTTTTTTTTTGCAAATGCTTGTCCAACAATCACCAACCTGTACCCGTTCACTTTGATGACTTGTGACTGAAGGAACTGCAGTAGCTAGCAAGAAGTTTCAGTGTAAGAGGGAATAGAAGGGGAAAAGGTAAAAAAGCTTCCAAGTTCATGGAGAAACAAGCTTCCGAGGTAAATATTTCCATTTGGATCAGTGGATGCAATTGTAGAGGCAGGCTTTCTGCAGCATGAAAGGAGAAGTCTCTCTGCTCTGTAGAAGCATTATCTGTAAGTGTTCCCAGCTCTGTGTCCATCACTTGAAATCTGTCTGCACATGTTAATGGGTATTCTTCATGACGGTAGGTTAAGGGAGTTTAGTATCCTTGGATAAAGCATCTAGGTGAAATGGGGCAGTTATCTTCCTGCTGTCTGACCTTCCACGTTACCGGGGATGCCCAAGTATCACAGTGTCTGCAAAGCTCCGTTGGCAGGATGAGAGGAAACAGCCTCAAGCTGTGCCAGGGGAGGTTTAGGTTGGAGGTTTTGGTTAGGTCGGTTTAGGAAAATTTTTTTGTGGAAAGAATTGTCAAACCCTGGAACAGACTGGCCAGGGCAGTGGTGGAGTCGCCATCCCTGGAAGCGTTCCAAAAATGTGTGGATGTGACACTTAAGGACATGGTTTAGTGGTGAACATGGTGGTGATGCTGGGTTGATGGCTGGACTTGATGATCTTAAAGGTCTTTTCCAACCTGAATGATTCTGTGATAATCTTTTAAAACTCCAAGAAATAGTTTATTAGTTCAAATATGCACTTTGCAGTAACATTCTATTTAAATATCTTATATAAGCAAACCGTTGAAGTTCCAGTTCAGCCATGAATGAGCCCTAATTCCAGGGTTTGATAAGCCCAACATTCCTTCTGATCAAAATGAATTACAGACTGTTTCGGGGGTTTTGTTTGTGTGTTTATTTACTCTGCCAAGGAGGAGAGAGAAATTTTGGTAAGTTTGAGATGAAGATAGTACCTCGTGGATGTTCTGTGAGTTCACTGTTTTGTTGTAAAGCGTTTTAGTTTTAAGAGGGAAAGCTTTGCCAACCTATAGTTACTATTATTTCTGTATAAGATATTGCCCTTGGTTTTAAGTAGATTGATCAAAGACACTGGGAACTAACACTACAATAACCAGTGAGATGCACATAGACTTGTAAATCTTTCCCAGACTTTAGGCTGCAGGGGATGCTCATGGTTTATAGTTCCCTAAAATTTAGCCTGAGGCAATTGAAATTATTTTTAAGAATTGAAATCATTGGTGGCAAATCTTTTTTTTCCTGCCTGGTGCCATGTGTATTTTAAAAACCCACGATGGGTTGGCTTTTTTGATGCTAGTTTTGGCAGCAACGGTGGTTTGTCTTCCCTGACACTCCTGGTGAGCCTGGCCAGGCTGGCAGAGCCCGCAGAGAGCTTGTGGTAGCTGGTGAGGGATGAGCAAGCAGAGAGTGAGTTGTTTGGAACTGTCAAAACCTATGTAGGTGTGAAGGCTTCTTTGGCTTTCCTGTAAAGAGCGATACAAAACTGCTGAGAGACATTCCTGAATTCTGGCACCAGGAATGGGTGGATTTTAGCCATGGGTGCTGCAGCCTCCTAGAATCCTTCGGGAACTGGTCCAAGATTTTTGACAGTTATTTCAACATGGGTTTTACCGCTGATCATAAACAATATGTTGGGCTGTTCACATTGTACTTTGGATATTGAGAATACAGCTCGTCCATCGTCTCCTCTGGAGTACCGTGTGTTTGAAGCTTTTACCCTTCTGTCTTATTCCCACTCTTGTCCGTCTCCGTTTCTGTCCAGCAAACGTTTTCCCCTTTAAACATACTTTCACAAGCCATTAACGATAGCACAGCTATCCAGTGGAAATCCAGTAAGGAATGTCTTTATGCAAGGAAAACATCAGCAGGCAATAAGAGCTAAAATCCATCTTGTAACAGTGTGACACGATTCTGGCCTTTTCACATTATTGAAATGTTAAAGAAAAATTAGTGAAATATTAATGTTAACTCCTTGGGTTGGTTTTGCGGATGAATTATTAGTTGTCTGGGTTAGATCCAGGTGTCCTTGGATCCAAGGTTTCCGTATGTGCAGCTAATAGGAGGAACCTTATGGCTCCTGAGTCTTGCTGATCTGAAGCAACTTCCCTTCACTGTTCATTAATATTGATCACAATTAGCAACATGTCCTTTTATTCACTTGTTCTCATGCATTCCACGTATTCCATTGTGGATCTGTAGTGATACGACCCCCTCATGAGCTCAGTGTGTCTCTTGGGAGAGGTGGAACTGATGGCTGTTTTCAGAGGCGTTTGTTCTTACATTTTATTTGGAGTTTGGGGTTTTTTTTAAGCTAAAGGTCCTCGTGTTGAAATTTAATTCAGCTGGGAGGTTTTTTATTAGAAACCCACAATCTGAAAGCTATGGTCATTATATTGAAAACTGGTGGCTCTAAGACTCTGAAAGACAAATGAAGAACATTGAAAGAAATTCTTCATGGTTCTGCTGTTGATGATACAGACAGGGTACTGAGATGCTCTTTCAAATTTCTTCGAGAGATGTGTCACGACTGCGCAAAGGGAACAAGCAGTTGGCAAGTCGGCTCTGCGCAGGGCTCCCCCCAGCCAGCCCTTTTGGAATGATGGAAGCAGGATTCTTTCCCTTGCATTCTAACCAATTTGTTTTTATTTTCCTCTCCATCAGGCACCTCCACAGAGAACGACTGTGCTTTTGAACCTGACTACGCTATTCCGCCAATCCCAGTGACCGAAGGTATGCAGCACATTCGGATTATGGAGGGCATGTCCCGCTCCCTTCCATCCTCCCCCTTACTCACACATCAGTCTATCAGTGTTCGGCTCCAACCTGTGAAGAAGTTAACTGGTAAGGACTTTAATAAAGTTCACTGGGGCTTTTAAGGTCCGTTGGTGCAAAAATCTGTAAGAAAAAGCTTTGAACAGTTTCTGTATCCAAGTCATTCCCTTATTTATTACAGCATCTGCCTCAGTCAAACCCAGGGATGGACTGGATTTTTGTGTTGACAGAGAAATCTTTCTGTGCTGGAAAAGGTCTCTCTGGTTTACAAATATTCTCTAGTTTTTGAGAAATTTCTATCAAGTGTGTTTTAGGTCCACTTTGTGTCATGGTTTATGCACAGTGGAAGCATTACAGTAATTTTAAAGAAGTTGATGCATAAATTTTGAATGTTGAGAGAACGTCAGAGAAATTATGAACTTCTACAGCAGAGTGATTTTTTTTTTTTGTTCATGCATATTTTTAGATACTGGTTTGTTTATCTAACCTGTTGGGATTGTGGTTTGAATACCTAGAGATGGTGCAGTAGTGTGATTTTCCAAGCACTTGGAGTCTAACATCCGCGTAAAAGCCTGAAACTAAGTATTTCTACTGGTGACAGTTTTTGAGAAACTTGCTTCTTGCCTAAAATCTGACCCCTCTCTGTGCCCAGCTTTAAGAATGATCAGCCAGGGTCCTGTGCTTGTGCTGAGGGAAACCTCCAAAAAGAGTTTTTACCATGTATAATCTGATCTATGTGTACAAAAGGGAGCTTTGATGCACTTGGTGTCTTTTGTTCCTCTGCCGTCTGCTGAAAGGAAAACTTGGAAAAGATAAGGGGGAGAGATTCTGAGCTGTGACAGAGGCACGATTCCATCATTGGGCAGGACTGCTCTTTGGATCATATCACTAGTTCCTCAAAAGACCTGGAATTCCAACAATGGCTGTTGCAGGTAGTAATTCAAATAGAGGGAAGGGGTTTCCCACAAATCTCAGGGGCTCTTAGGAGGCTGTGCTCAGAACCACACTGCAGGTGTACCTGGTGAAGGTGCATATTCCTCTGTCAGTGTCACTTGGAAATCACATGCCATGAAATCTAGACCTGAACAGGTTGGGTACAAACCAGGACATCAATACAATGCTGATAATTGTTATTGTGCAGAAGCGAGAGAAGAGAAGTGTAGGCTTCCAGTGTCGTTCAGAGGTTTGTTTTGGGGTCACACACAAAACTCTTGGAAATGGATCGGGGAGGTGACTACATCTGTCTTGTACTTGCATACTTTGCCTTTTCCATCTGCCTTAAAAATCTGTTCCAGCTGGACCCAGTCCCGTACACCAGGCAAACCCCTGCTTATGCTTTGCACGTCCTTGTCTCGATGACTCCAGCGAAGCTCCCAATGCACTTAGAATTCGGGAAGTGTTTCCGTGCATTGGTAGAAAAGATTTTTTTAAATTATTAGTTTAATTTACTGTTGATATTGTAAAACGAAGGTGTTTATTTTACGTTCTCCTGCAGTCACGGTAGGAATTTGTTTGCCTTCATTAAGGTGACATGGAAAGGAGCTGGAAAGAGCAGTGCTTCTGCTTTTTGTAATTCACAGTGTTTATCACATTTCCTCAACTATTTCTTGTTGTCTGTCTTTTACTTACTACTAATCTGAGAGATGTAGATAAGAAAAATATTCCTCAGCAGCAGAAAGAATCATTAAAGCATGGAATTTCCTGAGCTTGGAGAGACCTACAGGGATCATCCAGTCCAACTCCTGGCCCTGCACGGACATCCCAGCAATCCCACCCTGTGCATCCCTGAGAGCATTGTCCAAACAATGGAACCCTTTGCTACATAAAAATCTTTATCTTTTATACTTTTTTTTGTTCTTTTGTTTTTTTAAACTAAAAATTTATATCCTAGGACCATTTACTAGATACTCAGAGCAGTCTTCCAGTATCCGAAGGAGCCTACAAGGAAGCCAGAGAGGGACTCTCTGCCGGGACCTGGAGTGACAGGGCAAGAGGGAATGGGTTCACACTGCAAAGGGGGAAATTTAGGTTGGATATGCAGAAGAAATTCCTTCCTGTGAGGGAGGTGAGGCCCTGGCACAGGTTGCCCAGAGAAGCTGTAATTGCCCCATCCCTGGAAGTGTCTGAGGCCAGGTTGGACAGGGCTCAGAGCAACCTGGGATAGTGGAAGGTGACCTTGCCCATGGCTTTAGGGTCCTTTCCAACCCAAACCGTTCCATAATTCTATAATCTTTTAAAGTTCTTAATCTGTTTTATTTGTAACCAAGTCAGCTCTTCATCCACAGGAAAGTTAAAATGTTCATTTTTGGTAAAAAGCCACAGGAACACATTCCACAGTGTGTGAGTTTTCTACCCAGAGGAACTAAGGTTACTCACTCATATGTTGGTATCTGGGTTTGCTGGGTATGAAGACTTGGCTGGATTCAGAGGGTGATAAATATTCCATGTGGGTGCAATTTCCACTCTGCTGCATAGTCTGGTGATTAAGAAAAACCAAGATCGTTGTGGGTCTAAGGGGTAAAGTAATAGTCAGCATAAGTAATCAGCTCTCCCCTTCCTGCCCGTGTCACCTCTTGTTTAGCTCTGGCCGAAAACATACTTAAAACAGCATGTTCAATCTCAGTTTGTGTTGTTTCATTTTATTTATCACAGTGGCTTTATTAACAAAAATAATGTGAAAAATGAGTAATAAAAAGAAAGAAAACCCCCCACCCTCCCAGCCCAGGATAAGTAAGTGAAGACACCATTTTGGTTTGTGTGTGCAGTGAAATTACCACTTAAAAGTTACCGTGCTTGCTACACGAAGAGCAACTGCTGTCAAAACAATGGGCTTAAACATTCTACTGTACATCAAGAGTGTGTTATAGCTGACTCAAAGCCATAACTCTGATGAAAATAATACAGGTGCTCTGTATACCCGCCTTGAGGACGGCAGTGTTTTCCAGGAGGGTGCTTAGGGATGAATGTATGCAAGTGCTTTCAGGAATCGGTGCCAAAAAAATGTACATTAGGTTAATAAAGAAGATACTGGGCTAAAAGACTCAGGTTGCGATGTTTTATTTGACTCTTGTGGAACCCACTGTGTGCAGAGGGTTTGCACAAAGTCCTGTGCCGCATCTCACTCCTCCTCCTCCTCAGGAAGGAGAATTCATTTACATATTGTACATTTATATGCGCAGGGATAATTTTATTCCTCACTGTACTTGGCTTTTGCTATTTTTTCTGTTGAATGACAGATTGCAAGCATTAGGATTCTCTTAGAAGGAGCACGTGTATGAGTGCCTGTGCAGAGAGTGAGGAGGGAAGAATATTAGCAAGAAATTTAGGAAAGAAATCAAGTTTTTCTAACGAAAACCCAGCCTAGATGTTTCGGTTTGGATTCTCAGAGACCTGATTCCTCCTGTATCCAGTGTGAATTAGCTGCTTCAGTGTCTTCAAAGACATGGGCCTGGGGAACTGGTTTCATTGCAGATCCCCTCTTTGAGAGCGTTCCTCCCTTGTGCTTGGGGAATTTCGGAACATTCCCTAAGAATAAAATTCATAGAAATAAGTAAGAATATTCCTAGGTGGGTTCAGGCAATTAATAGCAGCCTCTTTCCCGAAGAAAGTGTGTATTTTTTCACTAGATCATTCAGAGAATGAGAGAGCAAGGCTAAGCAGGATGGATGGAGACTTGTTCTTCCCAGTGGCACCAGTAAGGACCCACCACTGTGGCTCTCAACACCCTCCAGGTCCATCTGGGCTGGGCACCTCGCACACGACATTCCCCGTGCCACCATCACCCGTGTCATTCGTAGTGCTGGGGTCCTGTCTGCTCCCCATCCCTGATGGGATACCCTTGTATCTCTTGGGAGTAGCCACAAGGATTGTCACATCTCCCTTGTCTATATCTTCAGCAAATGGTTCAATATTCTTTGATGCTAACTGTAATTAGCAGAAAACCTAATTAGCAGAAAAGCTGAGATCTCTCTGCTTGAAAACTTTAATTGTTTCTTGTTTAGTGGTGACAAGCCCAGATTAATGATTGCAGCCCCCAGGACCACTTGTTCTCTCCAAATTGTTGCACCAGCTCAGCTGGGTGGGGGAGCGTGAGAGATGATGAGGCACAGCTTCAGGGGTGGGAGTGCTGGGGGGAAGTCAGTGCTGGCACATGTGGGAAGTGGTGAAGTCACTGCTCCTGGAAGTGCTCAAAAAATGTGTGGCTCTGGCACTTGACGACACGGTTTAGTGTGGAATGTGATGGTGTTGCAGGGTTGATGGTTGGATTTGATTACCTTCAAGGTAATTTCCAGCCTGAACAATGATTCTGTGATGTGAGCGTGGTGGGGCCCTGGCAAGGTTACCAGAGAAGCTGTGGCTGCCCCTGGATCCCTGGAAGTGTCCAAGCCCAGGCTGGACAGGGCTTGGAACAACCTGGGCTAATGGAAGGTGTCCTGCCCATCACAGGGCAGTGGCAACTGGATGATCTTTCACATCCCTTCCAATCCAGGCCATTCTGTGATTCTGTGTTTAGAAATAAAATAAATTGTCAGTGGGAAGGATTTCTCGTAGTTGAAGTTTCAGTTGCTGAGCCCACGCTCCAGCACTGCAGTGTGTTGTGGTTGTGCTGGGTGCGACAGTGGCCATTCTCTCCCTCACTGTGTATTGTCTGAGCACGTGCATTAAGTGAAAAGCAGCTGTGGTGGTTCTGGTGAATAATGTGTTTTTCCCCAGTGTTGAGCATGGAATACAAACCTTGGCCTTGTTCACAGCTTGTGATGGCAGGTGTGTGTGAGTTGGCTTTCCCTGCTCTGCCATACCTGAAGATGCTTTGGGAGCTCTGCCGGCCTCCTTTGCCCAGCAGCACCTGGGTTATGGGTTAATTTGGAAATGTTCTCCTGTCTCTGGGAGGCCTGGCAGGATCTGTGTTGGTGGCAGTGCTGCTCAGGCACTCAGCCACCTGATGGTGCTGCAGTTTGGCTCATCTCAGCCTCACTCTGTAAGGGCTGAGCTCCTCACCTGTGTGGGGCTGCGCGTACCTGGGGGGCTCGGTGGTACTCTGTTTTTGCAGATGTTAGTTTGGGTCCCTGTTAGCGTCCAGCCATTTCCTTTAATGAATAATTTCAGTTATTTCAATTCCAATTATTTGAATACACTGCAGAATCATGTCATTTTGTTGTGTTTTCGTACAACTCTCCCAATGCAATTGTGTCTGGGCTGGATGCGATCCTGTTGGAAATTTGTGCCGACTGCTTCAATGTGAACAATGAAACCTGTCCCCGACCAAGGGGGTGCTGCAGCTTTAAAGCTTACAGCCTTTTAGTATAAATTCTTCCCAGAATCCATGTCACAACTCCTTATATGGTGCTGCCTTTTTTTTCTTTTCCTCTTAGTTGCCATGACAACAGCAGCACTGCACCATTCATCAGCTCTGGTCCTGGACTGCATCACCAGCCCCTCAGCTTACTCTGAAATGTTCGGGAGAGCATCCATGAGTCAGTCACTCTGGTCTCCTGATCCATTATTTTCCTGTTCTTTCAGCAGTTTGCTCTAGGAAAAGAGCAAATTAAGCTGTGCCGCAGAAAGAAACTGTAAAACTCCTTCTTTTTCCCCCCAAGGGAGGCGTAGAAGCTACATTTGCTGCAGCATTCCAGTAGGAATTAAAGCAGCTCTGTAACACTGGGAGACTTGACGAAGAGGGAAGGCTGTGTGTCCATAAGCTTCTCTGGAATCCTCCTGGAGCTTGCTCCCTGGCACCCAGAAGATGTACAGGTGATGCTTGTAGGAGCAGCGGGCGCCGCAGGGAGACGGTGCTTGCGATTTTGGGAACGGAGCTTGACATCAGCAGTGGGAGGTGTCACCTGTAACATCACCCTGACGTGGGGAGCAGCAGGATGGAGCCAGCGCTAGGGAGAGGGAGGGATCGGAGGAGGATCTGTGCCAGAGTGCTCCCCAGGCAGTGGTACCCCTGAATTCCCAGCCTGGCTGACTGCGCTGCCAGGCTGCATGCGCAGGGGACGGGGAGAGCAAACAAAGCCCTGTGAGTATTTGGAAAATTTGTGGTGCACGGACTTTGATTGGGATTGTGTTTGGCATTCCTCAGCCTCCTCTAACTGCAAAAATCAATGTACAATAAGGGATTCTGGGGCTCCTAGTTGGTAAGGAAGCCATTACTAGGAGGGAGTTAGTGTCAGGTAGGGTGATGCTGCTGGTGGTTATTTGCCTTTTGTCGTTGCAATAGTTTTTGCAAACATAATCCGAGTTTGTCACCTCATTGCTCGGATGTGCAGAATTTCTCATACAAAAGGTAAAATGAATGTGCAATTAAAAAGTGGGATTTCTCAGCATCGCTGAAATAGAGCTGCTGAGGAGTGAGTTGAAAATGCTACAGATACTGAGTCGTTGTTTTCAAAACGTTAGAACAATGGGATTGAGATAATGTTTTCCTTCTGTGTTCTGAAATGACCACAAATTAGGTTTGAGTGGATTCTAAAACCACTTTGTGCTGAGGGAAATAAATATTTGCTTTTCACTGAAAGAGTGAGCTTCTAGAAATACAAGTAAATAAACAATCATTACCAAGGTAGAATTTGATGAAAATCTGCTGAAGTGCCTGGCGCTCATGTTGAAGCTAATTTTTGAAGGATATTGTGCTTAAAATTGTTGGTGTCAGGAGACACTTTGCTCCTTTTTAAGTATTTTTATACCATAGTGTTTGCAGTAGGCTTACATTTCTTTTCATTGAATTATCTGTCATGCTGTCAGCATGACACTGATCTGAAATTCTTGTTCCTGTGTAGGAGTGGAGGTTGGGTGGGAGGCCCACTCTGTATCTCAGAATGCATAGCAATGCTAAGGAACCCAGTTACTGGAAAGTGCTGTTGGATTTGGGGTGGTTCCAGGTGTATTATGTATTTTTTCTGGGCATAATTAATTTTCCATTGAATTTTTCCTGGTGCCTTGCAATCTCTGTCAGCCTAGATGTTTCATGAGTAGAAAACTTGTGTTTTGTCAGAATTACTGAGTCGTCCCTTTCTAAAAAATTACCTAAAACACACACATTTCACTGTGGTTTGGGCTTCTGAATTTTCAGTCCTGTTTTATGCGCTTAATGTGGCAAATGGCGATGTCTCAGGAAGAAATTTCTTCGTGGAAAGGGTGGTCAGGCACTGGAAGGGGCTGCCCAAGGAGGTGGTGGAGTCCTCATCCCTGGAGGTGTCCAAGGAATGACTGGATGTGGCACTCCGTGCTCTGGGCTGGTGACAAGACGGGGATCCAGCACTGGGTGGACTCGATGGTCTTGGAGGTCTTTTCCAGCCTCAGTGATTCAGGGATTCTGTCTCCAGCAATGAAACCTGCTGGAGAAGGAGGTTCCTCATTCAGTTACAATATTCAGTTACAATAGCATATGCTGAATATCTTTTTCCTGGTATGTCAGTTCTTACTGTCCATTTTTGGAATTCTTCATCCATTATTTTGGGACTTGTGATTTGTTTTGACAGGCACATACTCAATTGGAAACCAGCTGGGCTTGCAGAGACGAAACAGGTGGATGAATGTGTCCCTGCGTACCCACAGATGGACTTTTGTCTCTCTTAAACCAACGCAACTCTTCACGTGAAATGGGAAAACTTCCGATCTAAATTTTTTGGAGCTCCAAAACTGTCCCTGAAATTTATGCAGATAAAGAGTGTGTCTGTTTGTAACTTTTGGAATTAAACCAAATCCTGTGTTGAGGGGTTGTCCCGGTTTTTGTTTGTTGGAATACCTGTCAAACTCATGATGTTTCTGCATTAATTTCAGGATAGTTTGGATGTAACTTTTATTTTCTTAAATAAAGGGAAGGAAAAAACTGGCATATCATATTTATTGGCTTTTGAAAGACACCTACCAGTTCTAGCATGAATTTTCCCCAGTGCTGTTTTCAAGACAAACCCTGTCAATCTTATTTTGACACTCAACTGTTTTTCATATTGACAGAGTAGAAATTGCAATAGAGATATGCAGAAGATCCCACGTTTTCTCCTTGGTGCTGGTGTGAGGTTGTTGCAGAACCTTTAGAATTTGCTCTTCCCACAGATACTTTTTATTTGCATCAAGGCTGTTGGATTGCCCAGACTTGCAGAAGATTTGGTAAACATGTCATCACGGCACTGGAGCCGCGAAAAAGTGATAATAGCTCTGCATTTCAGATAATTGTATAGATGCTTAAACGGAGGGAGAACCCCAAAAGTTTCTCTAGTGTAGGTAATATTTAAAAGGCAAAAAAATCTCCAATCGCCTTGAAACTCCTTGGGCTTTTCAGAGGCTCGGAGAGAGAAATTGTCCTTGTTTCACACTGGCGCTGCACAAAATGGAGCATCTGTCACGATTACACTTCTGGTGTGTGAGAATTTTTAATTTTTAGACACAGCTAAGAGGTTTCTATAGCAAGAGGAGGTGGTGTAGGAAGCCTCCTGTGGAGTTAAATCAGGCCATCACGCTTCCCTTGGCTACGTCTTTTCTCCTACTCCTGGAACGTGCCTTCAGAGGTGTCCTGTGCACTTCAGAGCAAAAGGGCATTCACAGGATACATTCATGTGGAATAAGCCCTTACATCCTCCTGGGCTGCTTATTTTCTAAGGAAAAGCCCTCATCTCCAGCTGGACATGTTCTCTGGTCCTCTCCTATTTCTGTCACAACAGGACAACCTGTTTTGGAAACTTCTTCCTGTGTCCTGCATGACCACACCAGGATGGTGGGTTGGGTCACTTGTCCAAAGATTGAACATTACTTTGGCAGAAGTTGATTTCTGATGTGGCTGGTACCTGGCTGGCTCTAACGATGCAGAAAGCCTTGATCAGGTTCAATTAAACTCGTGGTCTGATCACCAAGTTTGGGGCGATGCCACGCATGAGACATTCCAGCACAATGTGAACAGGGTCCCGGCGGGGTCATTGCGGAGCCATGTGCCAGATTTTCAGCACAGATCCCCTGACCGATGTCCAAATCAGACAAGATGCTGAGGACTGAGCTGGATCTTTGGCTCTGGACCATTGCTTTTGGCACCTCTCTTTCCTTGTTCTGTGGTGATTTTCCTGGATGTAATTGTTGGTGCTCTGTAATTCCATTCCTAGATAAGGGAGCTACAAGAAAGACGGAGAGGGAGTTTTTACAGGGACTTGTGGTGCCAGGGTAAGGGGGAATGACTTTAAACTGACAGAGAGTAGATTTAGATTGGATATTAGGAAGAAATTTTCTTCCCTGTGAGGGAGGTGAGGCCCTGGCACAGGGTGCCCAGAGAAGCTGTGGCTGCCCCTGGATCCCTGGAGGTGTCCAAGGCCAAGCCGGACAGGGCTTGGAGCAACCTGGGACAGTGGAAGATGCCCCTGCCCATGGCAGGAGGATGGCACCGTATGATCTTTAAAGTCCCTTCGAACCAAAACAATTCCGTGATTCTAAGATATACTGCCCTTTGAAGCTTATTTGGAGTTCTATCAGAGACGTCTTTGGCCCAGCCTCCAAGCTGTATTCCCATATACCTGTGCACCTTCTGTTGCCAGAAGCTTAAAGGACTAGACCTGCTCCTGGGATGTTGGTGCCGTTACAGGATTCGTGCGCACCAAAGCTTCAGAGAGATCTTGGGTCTTAAATCCTCGAATGCTAGGAGCCCGGCACTCCCGTGTCAGTGACACTCTGCTTCAACCATCTGTGTTCACACAAATAATCACATGGTTATTAGATATTTCAGTTAAATCCTTGAGGCATGCCATGTGTCCTTGTCCTTGCTCCTCTGTGGAAGGAAAGGATGATGAACAGTCATCACTCCTCCAAACAGGTCTATCAGCTACTTTAATTTTGCAAGATAATGAAGAATTTGAAAGCGGATAAATTACTGAAAACTACAGGTGGCTGAATTAGCAATTTTCTTAGGTAAAACCCACCTTGTAAATGCAGCATAATGCAGTTTTTCAAGTGTTAACAAGTAAGTTCAGCTAATTCAGGATTGTGCCTTGCCTGATAAGCAGCTTCATTTTAAGGATAGACTATTCTGTGAAGCTGCTACCAGCAAAGCAATAGGGATCCTAAATCCAGTTTCATGTGAATGGAACAGTTTTGCATATGTGTCAGTGTAATTACAGCTCTGCTGGTATCAACTAACCCAACTAAATTAGTTTTAGCATGACGAAATTTGAATGACTTGCACAGAAATAAAATTACCTTATCTATTCTTAATCTCTTGCCTTTATTTGAAATGCTGTTATCAAGCAGTGAATTTATATTGGCTTGTAACTATGTAGTCCTGGTCATAAACAGTGGTTTATATAGTGAACAGGATCCAGTCTCTCACATGCTCTAATTTGGGATTACTTGGGCTGTGAATAGTCAGATATTTTACAGTTTACTCTTCTCTCTTTTATGGTTACAATATCTTGGTTTGATCTTAAGGATATGGTGGGAGAATGAACGAGATTTTGTTTACGTGCAGCTTAGGCTTGCTGCTGGCCTTTGCCCTGCCACTCCTGTTCCAATTTAATTTGGCGGAATAATTTGATACCTACCTTTGATCACTCTTGGCTGCTTGTAAAATACTTCAGCAATGCTCTCGCAGTGCTGTCTAGAGTTTTGTTGTTGCTTTTTGTTGTTCTTTTTCAGTTCCTTTCCAAGCCTCTATCGTAGGTTTTAATTTTTTGCTGCTCTAATTACAGAGAATCAGTCCAGAATCAAAGGTGGTAAGTACCCGCTGTGTGGGTACAGGCACTGCAAAGACAAGATGGCAGAGCTTTGTCTGTCTGGGATGGCAGCGAAGGTAGAGCAGGTCACGGAAGCAAACTGGGCCAAGGCATGAGGAGCAGGAGGTGATCAAGGATGCTGAATTACCTCTCTGCTGCATAATTGCTTGTTCTTAACTCCCTTAGCACCAGGCAGCTGACAGGTGGTTGTTGTGGCATCGAGTGCTAAAAAGGGCTTGGAGGGAGCTCTGGGAAGCTGCAGACCCAGTGGCCTAGTGTGTGTGTGGAACATGTTAACAGAAGGAGGTCTGAAGGGCAGAGTTAATCACAGAGTCACAGAACGGTTTGGATTGGAAGGGACCTTAAAAACAACCCAGTTCCACCCCCTGCCATGGGCAGGGACACCTTTCTGTGTACACTTCTCAGTGTAAAGAAAAATGGAGAGAATCATAGAGTTGCAGAATGGTTTGGGTGGGAAGGGACCTTAAAGCTCTCTAGAAGAGCTGTGCAAGAGAGTAAAAGACTAGGGAGATAGTGAAACTGCGTTTCAGGACAGTTCGTATTGCGCTTGCTCTTTTCTTCTGTGGGAAGAATCATCATTTAAACATATTTTCTCTTTTTCTTAGTGCCTTGAGTTAAATTAAGCTTTTTCAGTGTCCAGAAAGGATTTGACAGCCTGACACGTTCAGCATAGACCATTTTAAAAAGCCCCGTGAGATACATGCCCCTCGCTGGGGACATGATGGCACTGGGCAGCTTTCCCTGAGCTCTGTCAGCTTCATGCAAGAGAGAGGAAAATGTGTTTGCTTCAGTGGATGTTTAATTAGTTTCTGGTTTCTGTCATTAAAGTTCAGCTTGAAATCTGAGCGTTGTTAGAAATTGGTGTAACAGGCTCTTTCTAACCAGCGAATTACCAGGGTTACCTGTAATTTGAATAAAGTGGCAGAGCTCTTTGCTGCTCTCTATAGACTAAATGTCCTTTACAGTATATCCAGGTCCTCTTTGGACAGTTTTCTTCATTTTTAGTGTCAGTTTAATATCTGAGTCAGTGAATTACAGAAAGAACTCCAGGATAGTAAGAGATTTAATGGGAATAATGCAATTCAGCACTCGTGTTTTGTAACATTCTCCTCTCATCTGTTTTAAATTTAACATTTAATGAAATAAAACTGTTGGGAAAAGGGATACGAGGGGTTGAGAAATTCTTTCCCCTCCAACTCTACCCTATTTCTGTCATTTGGGAGGATTTTTGGGGTATTTGAGCAGTTCTTACGAAGGCTTAAAATTTTGATGACGTGGTTTCATCCTGTAGTCCCAGCTCTGCTGTCACTCTATTTATTGTTTTTTAATGCAAACAAAGTCTGAAACTTGAAGAGGAAAACTGACTGCAATAGAGATTTATTGCTTGTTTTCAAGCAATAGACTTAGAAAGCCGGAGCAAGTGGTGCTGCCTTCCTTTCTCCACTTTCATCTTCCTTGTCTCATGCACAAGGTTCTACTTGGAGTTACAAATGAGGAGTTTCTGCTAAAAAAGGCAATTGTAAAAGGCTTCATAAGATGCTGAAAATAAGAATTTTCGATGGGAAATGATGTGGAGAAGCGTGCACTGTGCCACAGCTCCAAGGAGTCAAAACCACTTGTTAAGGTTTTATGGGAAGATATAAGTCCAATCTCCTCCTCCTGCCCTGTCCGTTAATTAAATAACTTCTCAAAGCTCTCACCTGCATGGACAAAGGCTTGTTGGCAGCCCACGCTGGAAAAAAGCTTTATCTAGAGGGAAAGTGAGGGTATTTTTTTCTTTCTGGGGTCATTGATAGGAGCAACTTCCTTCCTAAGGCTTGCCAGAGTATTCCAGGGAACATCTGCTCAGGAGATTGACACTGGGATGCTCCAAAACAAAACCCTTTGGGCTGAGCTGGGAGAGGGTGCTTTACTGGTTGATGTCTCCAGCAGGGATAAGTTTGATTAAAAAATTACTATTCCATTGCTCTAAATGACAGAAAATTGTTGCATAGTAATAAGCAAAATGGAAATGGAGCTGACTTCCTTTTGGAAGCCCAGACTGCAGCCAGTATTTTAGTATTTTGTATTTTAGGCGCAATTTTTTTCTCACTGAATATATTAATTTATTGTAAGCATCATTGTATTGCCATTACTGAACGCTTCAGACAGAAATCTGTATTTGTTATTCTGCATGTATTTAAAATACATACAAGCCTTTCAAAGCTGGGTGATTTTCTCCCTTGAACATTGAGTAGGGATGTCTATTCAGACAGAAGATCATTTTGATCAATTATTTGGGAGCGTTTGTAATAATTTTGGTGAGATAAGTAATAATTTGATTTAATTACACTCTTTTCAGAAGACTCATTCCTTTTTGAGGTCACTGAACACCTTTTTGTAACTTTAGTGGAATGGCTTCCTGATATTTTCTGTGCCTTGTTCATCTGGAGAGACACAGAGAGGAGGAAGGAATGTTCCAAGAGGATTCTGCGGTCCCATGGGATTGCAGAATCCGCTGCTTTGGAGAAGGTTATTCCTCATTTTTTCAAAGAAGAAGTAAATTTCGGGGGCAGTAGTAGGCAAAACCTGCTTGTCACAGATGTCTACAGTTTAAAGAAGAACTTCTAAATTAATGTAGTTGCTTTTTTGAACTCTGCTTTCCTATTGCTGTTCTTCCAGCACCAGCTTGCTGAACTCTCTCTTCCTGCTTTTTTGTGTTCTATTCCTCTTTCCACCTTCATTTCCTTCAATTTTCTTGTTTCAGGGCCTTATCTCCTAAACTAAACATGTTTTCTGAGAGTTTTGGAACGAGTATGTTTCCAGACAACACATTGTTCTCACCACTTTTCTGTGCTGCCCTGCCCTCGCTGCTGTGATAACGTGGGATGAGAGGAGAGAGGCTGGGGAATGTAATTTTAAAAGCTTTTATAGTCTCAAATAATAGAAGAGGAAAAACTGTTACACAATGGATTCTGTAAAATAATGCTGGATTACGTAAAGAGGATGTTAACCTTCATTGTATGTATTGTCACTGGTTTAATTTTAATTTTTTTTAAAAATTTATACCTAAAAATCCTAATTACACTCAGCTGGTATATTATTTCCTCTGGTTTCCCAGAGAAGCTGTGGCTGCCCCATCCCTGGAAGTTTTCATGGCCAGGTTGGAAGGAACTTGGAGCAACCTGGTGTAGTCGAAGGTGTCCCTGCCCATGACAGGGAGTGGGACTGGATTTTTTTTTTTAAGGTCTTTTCTAACCCAAGCCATTCTAGGATTCCAGGATTAGTGCCACAGCAAAACTAGTCATGGGGTCTGTAATTTCCTCTTTATGGCTCTTACCGCAGCCAAATAAAGGGTTCTTTGGGCCAGAGGCAGGACCAAAGCTCCATCTCCCATGTGCTGGGTTTTGTCCAGCTGTGCCAAATGTGACAGTTATTTGTTCCAGGAGCTCCGTGAATCAATAACTCTGCAGCACTAAAACCTTTTAGTTCGAGGGAGACTTCAGTAAAGTCAGTTCTGAACAGCACTGCGGAGCTGCTGGGATGCTTCCAAATGTGAGTCAGGCTCTGGCATGAGCTGGCATGAGTGAAAGATGGGAATGGAGGATTCACTGAGCACCCGCTTTTGCTCTTTTTAAATCCAAGTTTCCAGCGTTTGCTCTTCAAACCATGACTCCGGCTTTTCCCAACACAGCACAACTTGGGGAGGATTTTGTAAAACTTGCACATTTTTCTGATTTAATTCAATAACCAGAGTTACATTACAAAATAGGCTGTGGGGTTATGAAGGTTGTGGCTTTCCCATCCCTGGAAGTGTTAAAAGCCAGGTTGGATAAATCCTTGTGCAGCCTGGTCTAGTAGGAGGTGTCCCTGCCCATCCAGGGGCGATTGAGACAGATGAACTTTAAGGTCCCTTCTGTTAACATTCTATGATATAACTGTGCTTACAATAGTTAAAAACACAATAATAACATGCAAAATTCAGCTCTTCCTCAGCTGAATTAGTCACAGGAGATGAGTGTGTGGTAAACACCTAGTGGCAGGGGTTCGAACTAGGTGATCTTCAAGATCCCTTCCAATCCAAACCAGTTTGTGATTCTGTGACATCATTTTTGTTATGTTTTCACCTCTTCAGCCTGTGAGAAACACAGTATTTTTACAGAAAAAGAGCAGTTTTCATTATTTTATCCTCTTATTGCAGAGGGGGGTCGAAAGCACAGGTGAAATTCAACCATTTAACAAAGGGGAGAAGACAAAACTGGGCTGACTTTGAGCCAAGCTCCTTGGCCAGACTCTGCCCAGGACCTGCCATAGGAGTGAGTCAGGAGAATCCAGGCACGTGGCCACGTGTGTTTGTGTTTTATAGCGATGCAGTGTGTGAGTGTCTGAGTAAAAAGCTGCAGCGGTTTGTGTTGATGCTGTTTGGGCATTTTCCTAGTTCTTGCAAGGGGGCTGGTACACGGAGAGACTCCCAGGTTCCCTGGGAGGGATCAGTCCATCATCCATGCAATGGGAAAAGAGTTGCTCCATGTTCCCGCCAACATCTTCCTTGGACATAGATAAATCTGTGTATCTTTATGGGTATAGGCACAGACAATGGTGTAGGTGTGTGCGTGTCATAGTGAAATTGTGGTGTGAATTCAGATCTGCTGAAGTAAAACCTTGTTCAATCAGGTCATTAGGTGTTAATAACCCCTTGAGAGTAAACATTAAATGCTAGTTCTGTGGTTCTAGAAAGCCAGTGTTGCTAGTGACTGTCATCTTTACTCAATCCCTTATATTTTTTTAACTGGTTATTGCAAACACCCTTTTTCCCGGTGTTCTTGGAAGCCATAATTTTCTCTGGTCAAAAAAACTGCAGTTGTGTAACAGGAAGTGCTATTTTCATGCTGTTTAAGGCCTGGAGTTGATCTGTTTCATAGAGAAAATCCTTACAGGAATAGGAGGCCAAAAGGACTGAGCGGGTACAGAATACATCAAATAATTGTTTCATGCTTTTGTTAGTTTTTATAAGTTGTGCCAAAAGCTCATCCCATGACTTTGATCATAAGATTTGCCTGTGCTCACAGGAAGGGGTTCAGGACCAAGGCAAACCGTTGTGCCTTGAAAAGTCACTTTTATAAAAAGATCAATGTTATCTGTTAACATTTGGCTAAAGAGTGTCAAACCAGATTTCAGAGTTTATGATATTTCCATTCGTTATTTATTCCAGTAGAAGACTAATGCCCAAATCTGAATGTCAGGATAATCTTCATTTGGACACGAGTCAGAGGTGCTTAATTCTTGTATGTGAAAATCCTCCCTTCCTGTAATTGGGTTATGGGTGTAGGTGGAGTTTTTGTATTTTCCACATTTAGGATATTTGTAATATTTGTAATAATTTGTAAACTCTCCCTTCTGTGGCTTTTGCCCACCTGTATTTACATGGAGACTCGAGCCTTTTAAAGTAAACTGTTCTCTGTGAGTCATGGTGACATGGTGTGTCTTGGCTGCTGGAAACATGTTTTTAAGGCTCAAGTCATGCTTTCGAGGGAATAAAAACATAATAAAATAGATGCCAGGCTGGGCTGGGCAGTGCTCTGAGCAGCCTGGTGTAGTGGAAGACGTCTCTGCCCATGGCAAGGAGTGGAACTGGATGAGCTTTAAATTCCCTTCCAACCCAACCCAGTCTGTGATTTTGTGATTCTGTGAAATGCATTAAATTATGTGTATGGTTGAGCTTGCAGTGTATCGAGATTTCGCCACATTGGTGATACGATGTTCTTTATTGCCCTCAAGAGAAAAAATGATAGATCAGCTTGTTGGATCCACGAGCTGATCACTTCTGCTGTCATCAGTCAGTTCTCCGCAGAAGGCAGGAAGCGGTGGGGCAATGGGCACCTCAGTGAGGAGTGAAAGAGATCCAGAGTAGATGTAGATATAAAACCCAGTGAAATGGGAGATTGATTCCTTCTCTACAGGTGAGAGGTGAACTGTTCAGTGCTGATCTGTCAAAACATGCAGGTCCTGCATCTTCCACAGACCACAGCAAGTGATGTAATGATCACATTGCCCTCTCTGTTTTTATTAAAATTCTCCTTCCTCTTTTTAAAAATAATCTCTAGTGCAGAACCTTCAGGTGGCAATCCCATCAAGTCATTAACATTTCTTGAACTGTGAAAATTCTGTTAGTTTTGTATTTTAGAACACTGCCACATGTGCATGGGATGATAAATGGTCCTGGTGTCAGCCAGAAATTATAAAGAAAGAAAAGATGAGCTATTTTTAATGTATATTATAAAAATGACTGTTACTGAGACTATGGTAAAACATTTATTAAAACTGCAATTACAAATGAAATATTAAAGGATGGACCAATGCAGAATTATTATTCTAAACTATTTTCAGGCATAGCAATAATATTCTCAATATTAAAATATTTTCATTACATCAGGATCTGGCACAAGATTGTTACCGGGAATGATTTTTCACGGGTGTTGGCCAGTTTGCGACAGTGGGGTGCTTGTGTGTGCACATGTGGGATTTTTTTCCTGGGGGCATTATACAGAATTGACTACTGGCTTGTGGTGTTTAGCATCAGGTTGTGTGTTTGAGTGGGGCTGCACATCCATGAGCATCGTGGGATGGGGGGAGAGAAGGGGGCTCCAGGCTGTCCTTATCTCCCTGGGTATCTCGCATTCCTCCTGCCTGGCATGGCTCCTGTTAACACTGGCCCTGATGGGCTTGCAGGGAATGTGCTGGAAGTATGTCTCATATTCATCCAGGATTTTCTTGTGTAAAATGGAAGCATGGTACCTGCTTTCCCTCAGCGCCTCTCCTGGGATGGATCATGAGGGGTAAGAGAGGAGGGTTTTTAGCACACCTGTTTTGGTGCAGAGATGGGGGGTTGATTTCTTGCCTTCCTTCTCCTTCACAGGGTCTTTGTATTGAAAAACCATACCCCAGTTTTCATCTCTGTTTTCCACACCCCTTTTTAAGAAATTTCCGGGGTCACTAATGTTTAGCTCACTTAGAGTTATCTGGTTGTGCATTGTCTCTCAGGCTCCCCATCCCTGGACCTTTGCAGCCTTTCCCAGCACCATGGCACCTCCCGTAAACCAAGAGGTTTATTGCTGCCTCAGAGGTCATTCTCTGACCTGTTGAGCTTCTGTTACAGGAGATGCAAAAGAACAACCTTCCCATCTTTAGTTTCAGATCCTAAATTTAATTTGTAAGACAGGGAACTATAAATAAAAATTATGTTAATGGAGGGGCAGAAGCCACTGACCCCTGGAATCGCTGCTGAGGGGCTTTTCAAATTAGCCTTTCATTGTAATGGGCATGAGAGTTTAACTTGGAAATGCAATATGACAATCTCTGAATGTAACTTATTCTCTAGTTCTCTTTCTCTGGTCTGGATTATGTTTAAAGAGTTTCACTAAACCACTTCTATTAATTTTACTCCAAACGTTGTAGAGAATTTCATGTCTTTTAGAGTTCAGACTGTTAATACATGGAGATAATCCCATTTTTCTAGCACTAGTGGTCAGTGCTGCTTTGTTACAGACTCTTCTACCTTTTCCTCATCCTCTAATAAGTCTCTTGATCTTTTAGATTTGCAAGGATAAAAGTACAATGCGTCTTTTTGGCTTGGATAGTGTTAGCTTTGCTCGGCTCTTTTGTGTTGAACACCAAACCTGTTCGGTCCATCTTTGAGACTGTTTTGAAATTGAAATTTTATGTTCAAGGAAACAATTCCTGAACATAGCATTTATGTGTTCAGTTCAGATATTTACAGTTAAATATCTTAAAACCTGATGGGCTCCATGTACCTATTTATGATCTTTGCTTTTCCACAGTTGCTGAATCCAGGCTCATTTGCTTCCTATAAAAAAAAAGAATAAAGTAGGAGAAAAGGAAGTGTTTTAGAGTATCAGGAATCTGTCTTAATGTTCACACACTTTAAAGCAGCCTGTGCAGTTTGAAAGTTTAACCAAGAGCCATCTCCTTTGTAAAGAATGCAGATAATTTTTTTTCCTGGCAGAAAAAAAAAAAAGGGTAACCTGATATGAGTCTAACAGTGTTTAGTTAAGTGCTTCCATCTGTTGCTTGCTATTTTCCCTTACTCATGACCTCTCTTTCTCTCTCCCCCTCCTCCTTTAGCCCCTCTGAGGAAAGCAAAGTTTGTTGAGAGCCCTCGAATCCCAGAGTCTGAGCTTGGCTCCCCAACCCTCTCTGCCCAGAAGCTGGACGTTGATGCATTCTGCCCTGGTAAGCTGCATGCGAAGGCTCTGTGTGAACAGGGGCGACAGGCAGAAAGATTTTTTTAAATGTGTAATATGTCTCCTTTGGCTAGATGGTTGGTTGGACCTTCCCTAGCCAAGTTTCATTGTCTTGGAAACTTGAATAAGTATTAATTTCTGATAATTGCACATTTACATGTGTTTCTTGCAATTTTGTGTGTGGCTGCTCTCCCCTCAGAATAATTTATAAGGTCTAGAGAGTTGCTTTTGGGAAGATAAAAATGAGCCAATAAACATACTGCTTTAAATTTAATTTTTAATGCTGGTCTGCAGAGAGGCTGGGATAAAACCATGTTTCAGAAATATCATTAAATCAGCTAAAGCAAAACTGTGGGACCTTGTTACCTGCATCCAAGAATATTGGAGTTTTTACTTTTATTTTAAAGAAATACCTTATAATGTATGGATCCCGTAGTGGTTGCTCTGAAACATATACATGTTGCTTGAGGCCTCTGGTTGAAGTATAAATAGAAGTGGGTCATGTCCCTTCCTGGCTCAACCCCGTTCATGTCTGTCAGCTCGTGCAGGCATTGCCTAAATCCTCCCAAGCCCCAGCAGACCCAGCACATGTGAGTGCCTGGGATCTGCAGCTCAGTATAATTTCCCAGATTCTTCCTAACTTGGAAGTGGCAACCTGGGGAGAGCTGGAGGGTGTGGAGGTGCTGGGAGAAAGCAGCAGCAGTGGATTTTGGTGGATTTTGTGCTGAATTCTGCAGTTTCTTCCCCTGGCTTTCCTTGATTATGAACCAAAGGGATCCACACTAACTATAGGCTTTCAATGGAAAGTGTTTAATGTGTTGAAACAGCCTGCAAATGTGTGACATCTGCCTCTGAAATCTGTGGCTACAGTAGCCAAGTTCATCAGCTACAGAAATCAGGGTGTTGCTTATTTCTGTGGTGATGAACTTGAAGAAGAACTTGTAGAGTACTCCAAATTGGAGGAATTAATTGAATGTTGTCGAGATTTTGAATGTGGGCTTTCTTGAATATATTGTGTCTGAAAGAGATGTTGTCTTAGAAAATCCAAAGACAGTTCCTGTGCTTGGCAATGCCTAATTTGAGGCCACAGCTGCCTTGAAAAGTGCTGCTCCTTTTTCAATCATCATGAATTACAATTAAAATTGTGCTGCTGCAGCCCTTTTTTCTAACTGAATGGCTTCTACTGTCATGTTTATAATTGTTAATAATTATAAACTTATTACGATTGCATCCACAGAGAATTATAATTGAATTGTAAGTTTAAAAAAACATAAATTCAACATTCCCACACCCAGACATGTGCCTCCTCTCTTCCAGAGCTTTGGAGGGCAGGACTTCTGCCAAGCCAAGGAATGGGCTCTGACAATGAGATCTGCAATTTCTTTAATTTCTTTTTGTTGCTATTCGATCTCCTCTTGCTGATAGTTTAGTGATCTGAAAGGAAAAGTGGAGTTTTGTACTGCCTTGAAGTGTTATTTAAAGGAATGACAAAAAAACTTTTACATGACTTTGAAAAACGCCTTTCTACCAGAATTGTCACAAAATCACAGAATAAGCTGAGTTGAAAGGGACCCACAATGATCATCGTGTCAAATTATGTTTCCGTAGATGTTTTTGTGGTTGCAGAGGTTTTTCAGATTTCAATCCAGCACTTATTGACTTGAAGCGTCCCTGGTGGAGAAGGAGTTCTTCCTCATCTCTTCCCTGTGCGGGTAGTGAGGCTCTGGCACAGGTTTCCCATTCCTGGAAATGTTCAGAGCCGGGTTGGACGGGGCTTGGAGCAACCTGGTCTAGTAAAAAGGTGGATGGTGGAGCTGGACGAGCTATAACGTGTCCTTCAACCCAGACCGTTCTGCGACTCTGTGACCACGCAGAGACTTAATAAGGAGGATCTGGAAGGTTTCTGATCCATCCTCCCTCCCTCCTCGTCTCTGCTCCACTCCTGCAGACACTGTTCAGCAGAGGCATTTGTGTTTTCCCTCTTGTCAACCTTCTGATGGCAGAGAGGCTGGGGATGACACCCCCACATCCATCATTGCTCTTCAAGGGGGATAACACAGAATAGCAGGAATTGACCTTCAAACCTCTGTTGTTCAACTGTCAAACCTTTTCTGCAGTGATTCTGGTGACTCAGTTTAATATGTAGGGGTTTTCCCCCACTTTATCACACCTCACTCCTGGCAAGAGGCACTGCTTGTGTGGTGAACGCTGTCCTGGCTTCTTGGTTCTTAGTTGTGGTCACGAGGGCATCTTTCTTTGAGCTGGTTTTTGTTTTTTTATGGTAGCTAAAACATGTTTTGACTTCTAAGTGCTCAGAAAACCTATTGGAAATGATCAGAGATGGATGGTGCTTTCAGGTAATGGCCTTTTGCCTTAGATTAATGCTTGCAGTTGCATTTAATGTAATTTATTACCTTGTCGTTGTGTTCCAAGGGCTAAGTCTGCTACAAGACTATCTTTTAATTTGATTAACTCCTTCTTCAGAAATTTTGGTACACAAATCTTGAGTGTCTGGTTTGCTTGTTGCTTATTAGGCTAGCAGGAGTCTGTTTCCATCCCCGACTGAGTTAGGAATCACTGTGGTACTGCCGCCACAGACAGGGAGGGGAGTGATTTACCATGGCAGTGGCACTTGTGTTCATCTCATCACTCCTTTTTATCTTCCTTTGGTTAATGAATCGTTGAGCTTGACATCTGCTTGCTGCTGCTTCTTTTTATCATGTTAAATGTGTATTTTTCACTTTACACTATCCACGTGTTTCTCCTAAACACAACAAAACACTTCCTGGGTGTTAGAAAAAGCCCTTTAAGAGGGAATGCAGGAACCAGCATTGCTCTCTGATTTTTCATGGTGAAGATATTGGTGCTGAGCCAAAAGATCCTACAAGACTCCAAACAAATTTCACCGGCAGGATCCTGGTCCAACCTCTGTCATGTTGAACAGTGACGAATTGGGGGGAAGGAGAGGGAATAATCAAACCAACCGTGATCTGACAAATGGTTTTATTGTTGAATCAACGGAGTGGTTGTCCCAGCACTGTCAAGCCCACTGACCTGAAGGGAATGGGAAATCGTTGTGATCAGCCCTAATTGCAGAAGAGCCATAATTTGGCACATTGGTTGCTATGGAAGCGATTGACTTTTCTCACACTGCTTCTGGAAGGATGCTGCTGTTTCCTTCTGCCATACCAAGAGATGGAAACAATTTCAGAATAAACTCCTGTGTTACTAAACAAGCCTCAGTCTGGTCTGAAATTCTGGATCGGAGGGAGGAATACTGGAGGCATTGCTAGAGTTCCAGGTGTGAATCTGTTTGGGATTGACATCCCACTTGCCATTAGGTGTCATTGAGTTTGTTTGAACTGAAAGTTGCAGCTTGGAAAATAGTGGCTGGGTCCAGAGTTTAGGGTTTATTAAATCTTCTTACGAAAGCAGAGTTGTTCAAGATAAGAAGCGAAAATAATATAAACCCCGTAGATTATTCCCATATGTTTTAACTGTTAAACGATTGGAGACAGCATGCTTTTCTTGAAGCTTCTTGGTGCAGTCTGTTAATAACCAACCCATACAAGCTAGGGTTTGGGTTCGTCTACCTGGAAGGGAAAAAAAAAGGGAAAAAGAGAAGGAAAGGCTGTAAATTATCCAAATTCTGTTTTTGTAATGAACTGTCCAACTTCGAAGTGTTGTGACTACTTTCAGGGATGTAACCTAGATGGCTCCTGAGATGTGTTCGCTTCAGATACTTCAGCAGCAGCAGCAGTTCCTGCAGCATAGCACCTCTGGCTGTCCATCCGGATGGATCCCAGGGAATCAGTCTAAGGAGTTGTGTTGCCTCATCAAACAGCAGTGCTTGCTTTCAGCTAGCCTATTGGGAAGCAGTAATATTTTTGTGCTAATACTTTGGCTTTTTGAATATTTATAGCTTTCTGCCAGGGAGTAAATATGTACATAAGCAAACCAACCCTGATGGTTTTGAAACTGTCAGTGATGAGCCTGTGGGGATCGATGTAAAACCTTTCCTTCCACGTCTGAGCAGGTGGGACAGATTTCTCGTTGACTGAGTGACTCTGGCAGAGGAGTTTTTGAAAAGAGCAGCCCGCACTGATGCTCTCGAATCCCAGAATGGTTTGGGTTGGAAGGCACCTTAAAGATCATCCAGTCCCACCCCCTGATATGGGCAGGGACACCTGCTACTAGAACAGGTTGCTCCAAGCTCCATTTAACCTGGCCTTGAACGCTTGCAGGGATGTAGGCAGCTACAGCTTCTCTGGGCAACCTGTTAGGAAGCATGTGTGCTGTCAGGAACAGTCCCAGCAAGTGTCCACGCTCTGCTCTAAAGGAGAGAAAGTTTTTGTCGTAAAAATGTAGCTGGAGGAGAGGGGAAAGAAAGAAAGAAAGCCAATTTTTTCAAAGTGCTGAGGCATTTTAGCAGTGCAGTCAATGAGTGATGCTTCCCTGGATCCACATTGCAGCTCCCTCAACAAGCTGAGTGAATCCATAATTGTCATCTTGTGATAGTTCTGTTCCTACTCAGCATCTGTCAGGCTACATTAGCTGCGTGTTGGCACACGGTGCGTCCCAGCACAATGACAGCCTGACCTGTTGGTGATAGCACCATTCCAGTTGTCTTTGGGCTCCTGCCTGTAATGCCCTTTATGTCTTTACACAAACTTCATCTTCCTTCTTAGTTCCCTGTTAAGTCCTTTAGGTGGGGTTTAATTTGAAGGTAGCCTTTGCCTTCTGTTTATGCCTGCCCTAAGTGGAAATACAGGGATGCTAAACGAGGCAGAAAGGAAGGAGATGATGGTTGCTGGAGGCCTTAATCGTGGTTGTGCTGATTAGTGACTAGAGTGACTAATCAGTCCTCCCTTTTTCCTTTTGGCTCAGATATTTATTCCCAAATACTTTAGCATCTAGAGGAAATGGTCAATAATTCTACTTCTTTTTTTTCGACAGTGTTTTGGGATGCTGTTATTTTCTTTAAACTCTTTATAGAGGCAACCCCCTCTGTACTAATTTTACCATTATTGTTAGCTATAACAATAGAAGGAGGAATGGTTGCATTTGTAGGAAACTGCTCCATTCTCTTATATGCCTGGTTCCCATGGCCCAGTGCATATGGATGAAAGTCCTTTAATTTCAGCGATGCTATGGAGAGCTGCCCATAAGTGAAAATATGCAGTGCTCTGAAAGCTACACCATGACTTGTGCTCTCCTGCCAGTTGCTGTGACTTCTTCACTCTCCCCCCAGGACTGCAGAACAAGAATTTCTTTATTCTTATCCAGCGTGACTGTTGTTCCCCTGGTGAAATTGGGTTCAATCGTCAGCGCTCCCTATGTCCCATCTTCTCGGTTCTCCAGGGCAGCACAGCTGCACTTGGACCCTGAAGAAAAAAGATCAATTTGCTCATAACCTCCTGTATCACAGTAGATTTTCTGCTTCATTAAGCAGAATTTTTGACGTTTTATGTCACTAATTATTTGACTCCAAATCGCTTGAAAATAATTACTTTAAGTCCAAACATGACCATTTTGGCCAGCTGCCAGATTGAAAGTACAGTCTTGCTTGGAAGCACTGGTTGTACCAGCCTGGTTTCAAATTCCTCCAGTGCCCTGGAACTTAATGCAGGCTCCAAAATCCTTGTGTTTGGACTGAGGCTGTAGCAGCCTTCCTCCCCGACTCCTGTGCTTGCTGTTTTTGTTTTCTCGGAGTCAAGTCCCCAGTGGCTCTTCTCTATGTTCCCATGAGGAGTCCCGTGCCTGTGCGGGAGCCTTTTTCCACCACGTATGGTCAGCACTTAAAGCAGGTCCCTGCTGCTGCTCTCCACTCCTGGGTGCTGGCAGAGTCTGCCTGGGGGTAGCATTACTGGGCTCCTGGGTTATATATGTATGTATATATTTCTGAAAGTCTCCTGCAACTTTATTTGTGCCCCTATTGTGGCCAGGGTTGGCCTTACCACAGGGGAGCAGGTTTTGCAAAATTCTTGTCAGAGTTCTACCACCTGGTAGAAATAAATTATGTGAAAATTAAGAAGAAGGAATGTGAGAGGTTTTGAAGGAGGGTTGCTGAAATTAAAGAGATTATTTGAGTGGTTACGATGCAACATGCTGTTGAAGGTTAGGATTTTTTCTTTTTTTTTTTTTTTTTTTTTTTTTTTTTTTTTCTCTTTTGGATTTTTGTCCTTTTTTNCTTTCTCTCATGGAATTTTGTCCCATTTGTTGCTAAGAGACAATAACTACTGATACTTAGGAGAACAAAAGATGTGTCTGGGAAGAGGAGGAGGGGGAAGGTTGCAGCTGGCTACTCTCTTACCTGAGGGGTTTTGTCTTGGGAAGGGCAGAGAATTTGGGCTTTCCCAGCTCCCTCAGCTGCTCCTGGAGCTCCGTCCCCTACCCCAGTTCCATTCCCTTCTCTGGACATGCTCCAGCCCCTCAATGACTTTCTCATAGGGAGGAGCCCAAAACTGACCCTGATGATCGGAGGTGCAGCAGTACAAAAATCGACATTTATGGTGATGGGTTTGGGGCAGCTTTCATCCCTCAGTGGTTAAATTTTTTTAAATCTCTTCTTGATGTAAACAAGACTAATGAAAAAATCTTCCATTAATTCTGAGATTAGGGGGATATGCAGAAATGGTCAAGGACATTTTCCAAATACAGCTCAAGTGTATCTAGAATAATTTAAAGCAGATGTACATAATAATGGGACAGATTCAGGTCACATGGAGGGAGGGAAGTTGTTAGATAAAACTCTGCAATTATGTAATTGAAGATCAAAGTCCTAAATGCTATCATTTATTTCTGACCTTCCATAGGTGCACTCTCCTTGCACATAACTATTCTCTTGTTTTCATTGCTAATGTAAGAAATTTTGATTTCGTAAAGGCAAATCAGTCCCATATTCAGGCAAATTCAGGGATGGGTGCCACTAAGGGAACTGTTACCCAGTTCTTGTTAGTCACCCGCTGAAACAGATTTCAGATGTTTTGAAAGTTAAAGTACAGCCGTTAAACCAAAAATATTCTCTGGAGTCCAGATGCATTGTTAATGTCTCCCAGGGGTACTACCCTCCATCATTTATCTGGAATTAGATGATGGTGGCTATCAAACCATTCACAGAATTACCAAATAAATCATAAAGGAATTTCATTTGCTTGTAAGCAATGGTGGCTGAAATATGTGGCAGCTTTCATATAGGAATTGAAAAGAGGTAACTGAAACACTATTTGAAAATGACAATGTACAAAAACATTGTACATTTTGAATGGTTTCTTGAAAAGAGCAAACTTAATAACTCTGCCATAAAATGATATATTTGGTTTTCAAGGAATACTCTGAACATTTACGAGCACTTATGAACTCCATCCTGCTGCCTGTGATGCCTACAGAGGTGTTAGAGTTGACCCCTTCAGAAATCCAAAGGGTATTTGTAGGTAAGACATCTGAGAGAGCTGCCGGGCTCTGTAAAATTGCTCCTAAATGGCCTAACTCAGGTAAAATTCAGGATAAATTGCAGAGATCTGCTGACGTATTTAAAGTGGGTTGAATTTTTTGAAGGGAGGAAGGACCAGAAGTATTAACCCTCTTGACAAGCTCAGGTTGTAATCTCACTAATTTGCATTTTTTCAGTTCAGTCAAAGGAAAAAGTCATTAACTTAAAAGGAGGCAGAAGTAGATGAAAAGTGTGGGGGTGTTCACTGCTGAGATCTGCTAAAATTGTTTAAAATAAAGGGAAAAAGGTATCTGTGTGAGCCTTAGGTATCTCCACTCTCTGAAGTGTCTAAAAAATTGAATGTTGGATTTAATTATTGTTACGAATTACTTAAGTGTAATATTTGAAGTTCGCTCTTCTAGTGTCAAACAGGTGAGGAGTTTTTGGGGAGGTTCATGGCGGAGCTGCTCTGTGTCCTCTCACATCCTGAGAGGCCCACTGGCTTCATTGCTCTCACCCCTCATCCCGGCTGATCGATCGATCGATCGATCGATCTCCTCTCTGCGTGCTCCCGTGTCTGCCTCACCAGGCTTTCCACAGCCTGCCCTGCCTTAGGCTACACACACTCTCCTTGGAGCACTGACCTCCTAGCATTCCAGGCTGCTGATCTAATTAACCTTCTGCTGGTCTCCCTGCCCACCCAGTCCTCTTGTGGCATCTATTCCAGTGTAATTCAATCCAGAACAAACAATCAGGAAAAAATCATGGTGTGTTCCTCAAGGAGGAAATAGAGGTGGAGAAATCACATATTCTAGTTTCTTTTACTTTCACAGGTCGTGGAAGGGACCTTAAAGCCCATCCAGTCCCACCCCCTGCCATAGGCAGGGACACCTTACACTAGACCAGGTTGCCCCAAGACACATCCAGTCTGGCCTGGGACACTTTTAGGGATGGGGCAGCCCCAACAGAGCCCAGACTCACCTTGTCTATAATCACCTTTAGCTGGAGATGAAACCATTTCGCCTTTGCACACACTGTTGCATTTACTGACCCCACATGAAAAATGCTTTTTTTAAACCTTATTAAAAATAACTTCCCAATATTTTAATATAAGAACTTCTCCTCACTTGCAATTTGTTGGTTAATTGGAAGGCCAGTGCTCCAAACCTGAAGTCAGCAATTCAGGTACTGAAGTAAAAGATTTACGAGCTGTTTGCCACTGGTCCAAGAATTTTCATCACAGATACAGCCTGCAGAGCACAAACACATTGCAGTGAATTGCTTATTTCTAATAACATAAATAAAAATGCACAAACAGCTCCAAGACAGATTAGTCTCCAAAGCTGCAGCCTGGTTGGAAGCAAAGGTAATTTGTCCAAGGAACATAGGGATTATTTATTTTTTTTTGTAAGAAAAACATAAGCAACCAGCCTTACTTTGCACTGCAAGAACAAAAGAAATGAAAAATAAGACATTCAGATTCTTCTGTAGTGAGCTGTACAGAAATTAAACGTATCTTCTAAAATGGGAAAGATAATACTCAAAACGTTACATGAAATTCACAATCAAATTTTAGGTAGTCATTAATAGCTGTTCTTCTTTTTTTTAATCCTTAATCTTCAGAAAAGCCAGTAACTGCAGGATTGTATATCAGAAATAACTAAAAGCTCTCAGAGAGATGTGAAACAGGCTGTCCTTTTAGAATAAAATAGTCCCTCTGTTCAGGTTACGTGGCATTTTTATCTACCAGAGCATTAAAATGCTGGGAACAGTAACGCGGAGCCTGTGGATAGAATGCTGCCACATGCACAGAGCGATCGGGAGTGGGACAAACAACAGGAAAAACCAGGAGGGTGAGAGCTTCCTGTTCCCAGCACAGAGCCAGGGAAGGGAGGGAATCACGATCCAACCCCAGCCAGTGGACTCCTGTGCCTGAGCCCAGAAGTCCCTTAGGAGAAATCCCATCTTCACGATAATAGACTAGTTGAAAATCCAATATAAGTGTGACTTAATTGCTCTGATGGCCTTGAAGGTCCCTTCCAACCCAAACCATTCTGGGTTTCCCCTCAGAGCCAGGCCAGTTACCAGTGAATGCCAGGCTGAATCACACTATGGTGGCTCTGGTGTCCTTTCCAGTGCCATTTCAGTGCAGAGAGGCTTGACATTAAACTCTCTTGCTGACAGCCAAACAAGGCTTGCTGGGATCCACCAGTGGAGGGACAGGATGGGCTCTGCTTTACTGGGCAACAAACCAAAGCACTTCAGTATCCCAAGTTCTATCATGCCAACAAAAGAATTGCTGCTTTTTAATTTTTGTTTCGGTTTTTTTGTTGTTGCTTTTTTCCTATAGAAGAATTTTTCCTCTTTTTATTAGGTTTTTATTAGGAACTGAACTCGGGCCTGCCTGCCATGGTTAATTTAGTGGGTAGTGGCTTTACCAGGAACCTAGGGGTGTATTCAAGACTTGTCTGCTCTAAAGCACTTGGAAGACCTGGACAGGCAAATGTAGCTGACTTGGAGATGTGACAGTGTGCTGGGATACAGTGTTTACCTGGCTGTGAAATGCTGGGAGATAGTTACTGAGTGATTCCATGAGGCACAAATGATAGGAGCAGGCAAGTAAAGCTGTCAGCTGGCTTGAAAACCCGAGTTACATGGTTTGGTGGCCAAGAGGATGCTGACAGAGACCTGGCTTGGTGGGTGGCTACAGTCACCTTTCAGCACAGCAGCACACCAGCTCCCTAGAATCCTTTTCCTCCTGTTGTTTTGTCTGTGTTTATATAAAAATATAAGCTTTCTGCTGAACATAAAGGGACAAGTTACACTGCCCATAGAACTCTTTAAAATACTAGTGCACATGCAATGATTTGGGCAGGAGGGGTTTATTCTTCTTTAACATTCCTGGCACTAAGCATTTGGTGTTGTTTTTAGTATTACTGAGTGTGGAAGCACATGAGCTCATGTAGTAAGTGCAGCAGCTTCAGACCATCAGCATGTTGGGATCTCTTTAATCCACTGATTGATTTTGAGTTTGCATGTACGCAGTTAGGTGGTGTGTTACTGGTTATTGATATGCCACTATTATTGGGGTTGACTGTGTGTTAGAGCTGCTCTAGCTGGTTATAGCAGTGGTGTCAGAACAGTTAAAAATATCTCAGGCGAGTTCTGTTATCAATTCTGTGCTCAAATTTCCTGGTGAGATGGGAGTGTGCTGAAGTGAGTGTAAAATGTGGTTGCAGCACCAACTGGAAGACACACGTGGGAAGGGAGAAAAAACCAGTTACGCCCTTTCACTGAACTTAAGAAGAGAGTATTAGGTGTTACTGTCAGCCCTGAAAGGCAGCTTACAGCTTTTTTTCGTAATTCCCGTTCACAAGGCACCTCAGAGCTGTTACGTCTGTTTTTTGACATTCACTTAAATTACTCCATTTATTTTTTAAGACTTAAGGAGGGGATAATCCAGCACAATGGAGCTTTGCTTAACTTCAAAGTTATCTGTACTTTGAAAGCCAGGTTATAATAAAATAATTGATGGTTCTACATGAAAAGTGAAGGTCTCGCAGCTTCACTGCTGTGGTTCAGCTGGTGATACCTTGTACCACAAGCAGCATCTCGCAGGGAATGAGCATGGGGTGACAAGACAAGGCGGAATAACCTTAAGCTGAAGGAGGTCAGAGTTAGATCAGGTATGAGGAAAAAATGATTCCCTGAGAGGGTGGTGAGGCCCTGGCATAGAATGCCCAGAGGAGCTTTGGCTGCCCCTGGATCTCTGGCAGTGCCCAAGGCCAGGCTGGATATTTGGGGTTGGAGCACCCTGGGAAGGTGTCCCTGCCCATGACACAGGGTGCCACTGGATGTTTTTTAGGTCCCTCCCATGCCAAACCTTTCCATGATTCTGTGAATTACAATCACAGACTGGTTTGAGCTGAAGGGACCTTGAAGACGTTGTGGTTCCAACCCCCTGCCATTAGGACTGTTACCAAAGCACGTAATTATTATCCTCTATATCTCCAATGACCTGGGGTACGCTTGTAGTTTTCTGTATTTTACAGATGAAAGCCAGCTTTGTGCCCCTTGGAGATGTTTTTGGGGGTAGGTTAAAAGACGGAGGGGTTTGAGGACAAGGTTAAACTCAACCTCCAAGGAGTGAATTGTAGTTGGGAGTTGTTCCCAGCGCTAAGCCAAAGGAAACTGGCTGTGCCCAGTGCCCTACAGCTGGCCACTTCTAAATCCTCCCAGGCAGGCAGTGCAGAGGTAGATCCAGCTGTTCTTTCTGCCCAGATGTGCAAGTCAACATCATTTGAATATTATTAATATCATGGTTGTGAAGACGGAATGGGGAATGCACAATAAACTGTGGAGTCATATCCTGGGAATGGCTTTTACCAAAAAAGTCTATCTTTAAAAAGGCAGTCTACCTTTTTAAAGAGAAAAATAACCTTGGAAATAAGTCTCTCTAGTTTGCATTTTATGTAAATATCTCTGTTCTGGCTTGGGCTCCTAGAGCCAGTAAATGCCCACAGATTGACTGTGGGTGGTCAGCAGTTCGGTAAATTGGGCCATCCATCTAAATTTGTCTCTCTTAAATCTATTGGATTCACGTCAGCATTGGTTCAAGCAGTACAATGAGGATTCAATAACTTAGACGGCTTTTTTGGACCTACTATGTCATCCATTTTCATAACAGTGAAGCTGCTGTGGAAGGACAGCTCCAGATGCTCAACTCGCAGAGCTGGTGGTGCTTAGGTAGTGTAGCTGTGATTGCATGGGAGATGCTCCTGGGTTTTTAATTTGCAGTACTGCAGATGAAACATCCAAAAATTGCTGTAAGCTTCTGCGAGCTGTACCCTATGAAGTGAAATGGGAATTTCTGGCAGCAACTGGCTTAAATTTTCTGAGGTTTTGTACATATCCCAGATTCCATGATTTGTGAGTTTCAGTTACAGTAATCAAAAAGCAATATTTTATTTAAGGTAGCATCCTTTTACCGTAGCTGCAGGCTGAGAGCTGGAGGAGCCCAAACCAGGACAGAGCTGGGAAATGGAGATGGGCTCTTTTTCAGATTGTCCATTATCAGATGAATAATTAACTGCAGACTACTTGCAAATCCTAATTAGTCTCCTACAACTGCACTAAGCACAGTATTACTTCAGAGTAACGTGGTAAGAACTTGACCTTCAGGCTTTAACCTGGCTGCTGGTGTGAGCAGGAAGGAACTTGACTTTCTGAACCCAAATTACATGTGTGATTGTAATTTTACAAGTCAAAAACCTCCACAGATTTTTGTTATAAAATTAAAAGGATACAGAAATGCCGGTATACATGCCTGATCTTTTCCTGGTGTGCATTGCTAGCTGGAAGCTTGTCTGTACTGCTTTTCCTACAAATGGTGGGAAAAGAAACAAGGAAAAGTTATTAGGAATGTTGGTTTTGGCCTGTTTGTACACTTGATAGGGAATTGGCAGGCAGACTGCTTTGTGGCATGACCCGTAGGGTGAGTGCAGAAGGTGGGTTATATCTGGAGAGACTTGATTTCCGTACGACCACGAGTGTGCTGGGGACAGCAGATGACAGTGGAAGTTGCACATGTGTTTTCTATCGTGGTCTTTCCTGTTAACTACTCAAGTAGCACAGGTTGGTTGCTCTGCAGCTCATGGGGCACCTTCCAAACGGCTCTCACAGCCTTGTCTTCTCTGTGTGTGACTTGGGGGCAGCCTCGGTGTGAGGGAGGAGGGCAAACACTCTCTCTGATGCCGGTTCAGAAAATCTTGCTCCCTGGTAGCTCTGGTGCTTCTGCTACGGGGACAAGATGCCTAGGTGTCCTTCCATGGGAGATGCAGAGAAAATAAGGAGCAGTGAGAGGAGAAGCAACAGTTAACATTGGAGAAAACATGTATCTGTGGTGCATGACCTAAAATTATTGACCAGCACAGAATGGTAAAACAGACTTGAATAACGTGAATAACCTGAAAACCTGGATACTGCGGGTACAGCATGAACAGGTAGCGGTGTTGTATTGATAAAGCCACTGAGCAGCAGCCAAGGTAAACAATTCCTGTCTGAATCTGTTTTTCTTCTGTTTAGGTGATACTGAGCAGGAGCTGGGACCCCCTCCATCCGTAGATGAGGCAGCAAATACACTCATGACTCGCCTGGGCTTCCTCCTCGGAGAGAAAGTCACGGAGGTTCAGCCAGGGCCCCAGTACACCATGGAGGTGCAGGACGAGAACCAGGTATGGCCCCCCCCAATACCGACTGGCATGGGTTGCGATCACTGTGGAGCTTGGGGATGCTGGTTGTTGTCTAATTCCATGGCAGCCAGGTGTCTCCTAAAAAAATTATGGTGCTGAGGTAAAGGTTGTATCTCCTCCTCACACGGTGACTCATCCTTACAGAACAGCAGGCTGTGGTTCAAGGATCAGCCATGTGAGACAGCTTCTGTTGTTTTTCTGTTTCTGCAAATGTAGGAGTGGGCAGTGTTTCTAATCAGATTATAGTGACCAAAATAATCTCTACTTGCCTGGCATCTTCTCTGTGATATTTCAGAAGTACTTTAGTAGTGTTACATAAAGACTCACGGTCTCTGCAGAAGGGAAAGGGAAACAGCCTGAATTTACAGATAGTCACAGTTCTTGCTCACATTTGCCCAACAAGGTGATTTCATGCTTGAAAACAGATAGAGAAGGCAAGTCATAAAATCTTTATTGTGATGGATCTTGTTATACCCCTGGCTGGCTGGAAGGCTCTGGGCTATGATAGAGATTTTGTAGAAACTGCCTGAGCCTGAGTTTCTCCCTCCTTTTTCTCAGGTGTGGACAATTTGCAGTTTTTGCTGAGAGTGAAAATATGTTTCCCCCCCCACTCCATTTGTATTTAAATTTACAGATAGATAGTCCAGTATGTAGCAGAAGAGCACAAAACTCAGCAGCCACTTCCAATTCTCTGTTCTTTTAACAGTCATTGAGTGACTCTGCACAAATCACTCAGATTTTTAAAATAGATGTAATCCAGAGAACCTGAATTCCTTAAAAAGAGAGTCAGTAGAAAGTGGCCTGTCCTCAGAATAGAACAGATGTGGACCTGTTGGAGCAAATCCAGAGGAGGCCACGGAGTTGGTCCAAGTGCTGGAACCCCTCTGCTCTGGAGCCAGGCTGTGAGAGCTGGGAACGTTCAGTCTGGAGAAGAGAAGCTCCAGGGAGACCTTAGAGCCCCTTCCAATGCCTAAAGGAGCTTCAGGAGAGCTGGAGAGAGACATTGGACAAGGGCCTCGGGTGACAGGAATGGCTTCCCACCGCCAGCAGGCAGGGCTAGATGGGATGTTGTTAAGAAGTTCCTCCCTGTGGGGGTAGGGAGGCCCTGGCACAGGGTGCCCAGAGCAGCTGGGGCTGCCCCTGGATCCCTGGTAGTGTTCGAGTCAATGTTGGGTTGATTGACTGACACAAGAGGTTTTTGATCTCCTTCATGAGCTAGTTTGATTGAGAGCCAAGAAATGTGATTTTGTAGAGTTTTTGCCTTTAACACATATGTTACAATTTTAACACTTTCCATTCAAGTTTTTAAAGCAAGCTGTGGGTTTAAAATGGACTTTGCTATACATTGGGCTAGAAAATGTCCTTTTAACAGGCCTATTTGAACTGAATACGTCAAAGCCAAGCAGAGCTTTCTACTATAAATGGTTCCTTTTGTTGTTGCCTTTTGACAAAAATTAAAATCCCATCTTTTCTCTAAAGCCATGGATGTCTTTGGAGAATAAATAAAAGAAGAAATCTAAAGAGCAGTAGCAGAGACTTGTCCTCTAAAATAGATTGGTATCTTGGGCTGTGTGCTAATTTTTGCATGAAAAAGTTTTCCAAGGCCTTTGAATGCTATTCATATTCTGGAGAAGATAAAGAGACCGGTTCCTCAATTACCAAGTTAATTTTTTCCTTCCTTTGTAAGCGTCTCTTGCTGCTAGCAATTGCCTAGAATCCTGGAATACTCAATGTTGGAAGTGACCTCATGAGGTCATGCCATCCACACACCCCCCGGAGGCAAGACTGGCTTCAGGGAGGGACAGTGGTTCTCAGGGCTTATCCAGGCAAGGTTTAAAGATCTCCACTGATGGAGATCAGTGGGCTCTCTTGACAGCCTATCTTGGGGCTCACCAGCTGTGGAGAACATTTTTCTTCTACCTAGTAGAAAATTTCCTCAATAGAACCTGTTAGTGTAGCTCCTTGTCCTTTCCCTTTCCACTTCTTAGAGGAGTGTGGCTGTGTCTTCTCTCCAGCCCCTGCAGATAGTGGAAGGCTGCAGCTCTCCTTGGATCCAGTGTAGCTGTCCTTTCTGTTTCCTGAATGAACCTTTTCCATCAGCCTCTTCTCGTCTTCTCTGCATCAGCATCTCATCTTCCTCTGTCAGCCTTGCCTCTTCCTTCCCTCCATCAGCCTCTCCTCCTTCACTCCATCAGCCTCTCTACCTCAGCCCTAGCCATCTCACGTTTTTGGGATTCTCCTCTGACTCTGCCATCTCCCACTGGCTGTCTCAGCAAACAAATCCTGTCCAAGCTTCCAAATTGCAGCAAATTTTGGGAAAATCTCTGTAGATCTCCATCCCAAACTGAATTTCTTCCACTACCCTACTTCCAGTCATGGTGAAAATCAATGCAATGAGATATTCATGGGATTTGCAAATATTAATTCTTCTATTAATAATTGATTAATTAAAATCTGATTGAGACTTTGACCAGTAGTTTGCACTTGAATTTAAAAATTAGAAGAATTTTTTGGGTTTTAATGTGTTAATTTACATGAACGGGGCAAAGAAAACATTGTTTGTATCAAAAGCTGCTGCTTGTTATTCCAGCCATGCTTTGCCTTCTCAGGCGAGACAATAATTATTTGCCATCTCACCAGCGCTTGAGCTGAAAGAGAAATAAGGAATGGGAATGTTTGCACTGAAACTGCCCAATCCGTACATCTCTACGTTGCCTTTTCCCCTAGTTGCCTTCTTTTGACTGTATCTGAGGATATATTCTCTAATCCAGATTGTAATAAAACAGTATGTTTTCTGTGCTTTTAATTGTGATTTCCTTAATGGGAGATCCCAAATGCTGAGAATTAAATCCTTTTTCTCCTACTTTTTGGGAAATTCTTTCTAACTGTACCGTCTGCCAGAGCAGCACAAAGGACATTGAGGATCTGGCAGAACAGAGTAATTTTTCAAAGTTCAGTGAAAATGTGACAGATGAAACAGCAGCAATAATAATACAGAATGTTCTGTCAATGGAAATTTATATTTAAAACTTGCATAGAGGAATATTTTTCTATATCAATACAAAAATAAAACATGTCAATCAACGCCAAGTGATATACTGTGTTTTTTCATAATTTCCAGTTGCAAGGAGCTTGTTCTGTGGGAGCTGCATTGATAACACAGCAAATAAAGGAACTTCTATCACTTCTGGCATTTTATGAAACAATAGTTTTATCAGCTGGAGGGAAGATGAGTGTACCATCCTTGCACTGAATTTTAATTTGCTTTAAAGTGCAAGGGTTTCTGCGTCTTAAAGTTAGTGGATGTTATTTTGTACTGAGATAAGTTTCGGTGGGGATTTGTTTAAAATGACAGTTAAAAACAAAGACAAAAAAAAACTTTACCATAAAGAATTTATAATAGTAATAAAGCTTTACATTCTGGAAGATCCCATATGTAAGCTGATGGAATTTAGATGCTGTGGTTTGAGATTGGCAGGCACTTCTGGAGACCATCTAAACCAACCTCCTCCTTCAAGCAGGGCCAGCTGAGATTGGGTTGGGTTATTCCCCCCCTGGAATTCTCTGCACAGGTCTGGTGCTCCCAATGTAAAAAGGAATGGAACTGAGCAGAGCTGGGCAGAGGAGAGGCATCACCTCCTTCTGCTGCCAGCATCACTCTTCCACATGCAGCCCAGGATATCTTTGGCCTTCCTTGTCCAAAGCTCCCTGGTTATATTACCTTAAACTTGATGCAGTTCATTGGACTCTCAGAAAGTTAAAGTATATATTGGAAAAGCTGATTTAATGGCTCAGGTGTGCTGATGGAGTCCCATCAGCTGTGATAAATCAAAAGATAGTCCCTCTGTGGTGGGTAGCTGAGTGAAAATATCTGTGTGGCACAGAGCAACAAACCAAGAAAGAGTCCTGTACTAGGTTATATTAAAAATAATAATAGAACCCTGGCAATTTTAAAGGCAAAAAAATAATGGAATATTTTCATTGAATATGGCACAAAAGTAGTTTTTAATTTGGCCACTACAATGAATGAGCTAGAAATAATTTTGCAAAATAAAAAGCAGAGTTAGAAAAATCAGTAGTGTATTTAGACATCTGAAAAACTTGCAGTGTGAAGAGATGGAAAAGGTTCGTGGGGAGAGAAAGCACGTGGCAGGTGATGTAATGAATGTGTGAAACCAGAATACTCAAGAGAGACAAAATTCCCAGAGCGGTCAGCTTGCTTGAAGTTCTAGGAGGCACTGGGAAAAAAGGAGAGGTACTGGAAAGTGCCTAGAATGTGAAAGAGTGGAAAATAACAATAACTGGGATTTACCAGTGGCATTGTAAATTGAATGGAGAGAGGAGAGTGTTGATTTGCTTGTCCCAGGTACTTCAGGAGATGACCCCGTGCTGGCACCCACCACGTACGCTGTGGGTATTTTAGAATCACAGGATCATTAAGGTTGGAAAAGACCTCCAAGATCATCAAGTCCAATCTGTGACTGAATCCCACCATGCCACTAGACCATATCATGTAGGGCCACATCCGCTGGTTGTTTGAACACTTCCAGGCGTGGTGACTCCACCACTGCCTTGGACAGCCCATTCCGATGCCTGACCACTCTGTCAACGAAGAAATTTTCCCTAATATCCAACCTGAACCTCTTCTGGCTCAACTTGAGGCCATTTCCCCTTATCCTGTTGTGTATTGCTTGGAAGAAGAGACCGACTGTGATGGACACTAGAGGGAGAATATAAATTAACGTGGAAATACTCACACGATTCATTTTCTGCCCTGTTGGGATGTCTGTGTTAATACACAAACCCGCCGGTGGAGCTGTGACATTGGCACTGGTTTGCTGATGTACTGATCCATATTGGGGATATACTGTAATTAAGTTGAGATCGATTCAGCTCCCTCTGGCGTGAGAGCAGAGCTAGGGGGTGGCTGAGGGGCTGCCCTGTGTTGCCTCCAGCACCAGGGCAGCTACAGTCTGAGTAAGGATTTTTACAAAACACGTGACGTTGGACAAAGTTGGTTTTTTCCTGGTAGCTTCACGTGGTAGCTGCCTCCTAATATAAAACGCCAGTAAATCTTTGATATATTTGACTTTAAAAAGTCCCTCCCAGACATTTTCTAAGTTTTAGATATGGAATAGGGAGGAGGAAAAAAAAATACATGTCAAGTCTGTTAAGCAGTTTGCAGGTATGATGCTGTCTGTGGTCTCCTTTAAATGCCACAGAGAAGGGGATAAAAAGCCACACAATTATATGGGGATATTCACACAGAATTAAAGAAATCCCATTTAAGCAAATTCCAGATGGGGAATGAACGTCTGCTGTTCCTTCCCTGGGACCAGGATCATTTTACAGTGAGTGAAGTGCAGCCTCCTGAGCCCAGCTCCAGCCAACAGCAGCAGTGCAGAACTGGCTGTGCTCTGCGCTGTCCTCTGAGCCAGGGAGACATGGGGCCACCTGCCTCTGCAGAACCCTGAAGATGAACTCAAGGGAGAATCAACCACGTGCTGAAACTCGATTTTTTGGTGCTTACTTTTTGCCCATCCTTGAGGGGCAATGCACTGACCCTCCTGAGGGTGTGGCTCCTCCAGCTCCTCCCACCCTGTGAATGGGTGCTGCCTGTTCTGTCGGTCAGTCCTGTGCAAGGGAAGTGTTGAAATTGCCCATTTATTTCCAAAAAAATTCTCTGAAGTCCAGTGTAAGGGTGATGAAGTTTCTGTGCTGGGTACACAAGAAGCCACCTGCACCTGCCAAGCCCCTTGATCTTGCACAGCAGTTTTGTCCTCTGCAGGTGCTCCAGGGTGTCTTCAGCAGGTAGAACCTTTTTCCAGGGGAACTTCTGTAGCCAGTAGCCTGTGGTTAAAACAAGGGCTCTGTCATATATCAAATTGAATTCAAGAAGCATTTTGTATTTTTAGTAAATCCATCTCCCTGCATACTATGAGATGAATAAACTCCTCTGGGTTCCTTGCACACAGTATCCTATGGGGTGTTAGCAAAAATCACTTCTAAAACATCTTCCTTGTGCTGCTGTATTTTCCATATTATGGAGGGGTTTTTTTAACTTTATCTTTATCTTTAAACTTTGTTTGGTGGGGCAAGCAAGCCTGGGCAGGGAAGGGCCATCTGGTATCTAGATAAGGGATCTCTGTTGTTTTCCTGGAATGGAGGAAACATTTATAGAGCAAAAGAAAAACTACAGCCCCACAAGGATTCTGAGCAGATGGAAATGGCCCAGAGGTCTTTGTAGGATTTCCTGGATATGATTGTAGCTGCAAGTAAAGGTGAGATCACACTGTATGCTTCCCGCCCCAGAGATCTCCACTTCAACAGAGGCACAGAATTTACCTTTCTGTCACGATTTTTGCTTATTTGTGCTTTTTTCTTTTAAGCTTTCAGATCAATGCTAACAAAACAATCAAAACTCCTGATCAAGTACGGAATCGGGCTTTTGATAAATACTGCTCTTTATGTTTCCTGTGGCTCCTATTGAACATGGAAGCTGGGATCTCTGAGGCGTGAAGGGAAAACGAACCCAGTGTCTGCCACAGGTGGGGGGTGGCCTAGCGGATGTTTTTGCTTCGAACTGTAAAGCGCTTTTTAACCTCAGCAGACAAAGCAAATCCTCAAGTGTGAGCCATAGGAAGACTTTCCCCCTTGCGGTGCCTGTGGTGAGTGATGTGTTCCCGCTTCCCGTTTTCCAGAGCTCAGCGGTGACGCAGCGCATCAGCCCCTGCTCCACACTGACCAGCAGCACAGCCTCACCGCCGGCCAGCAGCCCCTGCTCCACCCTGCCGCCCGTCAGCACCAGCGTCACGGCCAAGGACTGCACCTACGGAGCCGTCACCAGCCCCACATCCACGCTGGAGAGCAGAGACAGCGGCATCATTGGTGAGTGCTGGGCGACACTCCTCCCTCTGCTCCTTCTCCACCTCCTCCTCACTGCTGCTGGCTGAGCCCTGCACGGTGCACAGGGCTGGTCTAACGAAGGGTTGGTTTATAGTCATAGAGTCCCAGCATGGTTTGAGTTGGAAGGGACCTTAAAGCCCATCCGGTACCACCCCTGCCATGGGCTGGGACACCTTCTGCTCTCCCAGGCTGCTCCAAGCCCTGTCCAACCCGATCTGGGACACTTCCAGGGATGGGGCAGCCACAGCTTCTCTGGGCAACCTGTGCCAGGGCCTCACAGTGGAGAATTTCTTCCCAATATCCCTTCTAACCCTGCCCTCTCGCAGTGGGAAGCCATTCCCCCTTGTCCTGTCTCTCCAGGTCCTTGTCCCAAGTCCTCCTCCATATTTCCTGGAGCCCCTTTAGACACTCGAAGGGGCTCGAAGGTCTCCCTGGGGGCTTGAAGGTCTCCCTGGAGCCTTCTCTTCTCCAGGCTGAACAACCCCTGCACGAGCCTCCCTCCAAAGCAGAGGGGTTCCAGGCATGTCATCAACTCAGTGGCCTCCTCTGGACTCCTCAGCAGTTTCACGTCCCTTGGGGACCCCAGAGCTGGATGCGGTGCTCTATTTAGATAACACTATTTGTGTCATACACCTGTGTTTGCTAATTAGGGTGAAGGTTTTGCATAATTCAGGTTAATACTGCAGTGACCAAGGTGATCTGTACCCCTCCATCTTCCATTCCTCATAGGCAAAACTACGTAGTAATAGGTGAAAATTGGGATGCATGAGATTGATAACTTTGCATCAATTAATTTACTTTTGGAACTTGTTTAAATGGTGCAAGGGGAAGCCTGGGGCAGGAGCTGAACTAAATTATCACAAATTTCAGTGAATTTCTGTAGGTGCTGTAGCAGGATTTTCATTCGAGTGATCTGTGGGTTGCAAGTGTAAAGAATCTGGAGAAAATAACATACACAGATTAATTCTGTTCAGTAACTATACAGGCACAATGGGAAAACATTAATGTTTGTATGACATCAAACAGGATGGTCGTCACTTGGGTGTCCTTGCCACATGTTCTAGGTTAAGTATTTCCCCAGTTTAAGATTATATTTTGTCAACAATTTGTGAAGTGTTTAAAAAAAGGAAAGAAAGGCAGGTTGATAATTTAGGGAGGTTGGTTGCACTAGTGGTTAACATTTTGCTTGGCTGATCAGGGAATCTGGGCTTAGTTCAGCTCCTGGATGCCACAGCAACCCTTGCAGCACTTCTGCCTGCGTGATCTTAAAATGCAAATGGGTGAGCTATTCTGAGCTGTATGCCAAAGTAGGTTAATGAATCCTGGGAAAAGTCACTGCAGGATCCCACCCCCTCGCTTCCCTGCTCACCATGTCCCACCATCAGAGCTGCACCTTCTCCCACATCCAAACCCAAAGCTGGGCTGGGCTGGAGGGTCACAGTGAGTACAAATGGATGTTTGATCCCAGCTAGGTCCTGCCTCTGCCCAAGCTGTCAGTCAGGTCTAAGAGCTGAGCAAGGGTTGAAGGGATTAAAAAAAGTTACAAGTTCCACATCTTCAAATTCAGATATTCTTTATTTGTAAAAGAAAAGCAGTGGGGAATGGGGGGAGAAGGTGAGCCAAGAGGAGAGGTAGGAGCAAGTCAGCCCTTTCTCCTAGATGCCACTGAATCCTTTTTATGTAAAACAATGGCTGGTGAAAATCTTGACCTGGTTATAACCTCTGAATAGCTTCCAGGATTTTTTGGCTCTCGCTGTGCAAAAGCAGACAACTGTTAATGTTCAAAAATCTGCTACTGAAAAGAAAATTGGTTAAAGAATCATGTGCTGCTTTGGGGGAACTTTGCACCTCATAGCCCCTCCAGTGTGAGCTTGGAAGCTTTGCTGCTGGAATGCAGCAGAATGCAGGAAAACTTCCACCAGTCTTACCAATCCTGTAAACCAGCAAACTTTTCTTGCCAGTATGCAAAACTCATTCAAGTGATGTTCAAGCAGAACTTTATGTCATTAGCAGCAATCTCCTGGGAATGGCTGTTTTCCATACAGCACCTCCGTGCAGAAGTGCGTTCGCACACCCCGAGTTGAGATGGGGCAGCTCTTTTTCCCTGTGACGATCTGCAGTCTGTTCCCTGCTGAATTGTCAGGGGATTTTCCTGAGCAGGGACACAGGTATGAGGGAAAAGCAGCTTAAAAGGGAAAGCAGTGAGCAGTGGAAATCCTCTGGCCCTGCTGCTACAGCGAAGTGAACAGGTCTGGTACCGTGTGGACCAGACGTCTTCACTTAGATTTTGTGGATTTATTTGATGGAAAATAACATATAAATGAGCCCTGTCCCATCCTGGGAGTCCCTGGCCTGTAGCTTTTTCCACTTATTCTTTTATTGTTATTGTTTTCTCTGATTCCCGAGCTTTTATCAAGATGCTGCCTTCTACAGATTTATGTGTTTGTGGGTTAAAAATAGGTTTGTTCATAAATTTGCCTAAGTGCCTGCTAAGCAGAATAGATGCTGCTAAGCAGAATAGATGTTGCTGACAATAAAACAAGATGGATTTGTTTCCAACTTTAACTGCTTTGAACAAAGAGCAGCTCAAAAGGCACATCAAGATAAATTTAACTCAGGTTAAATATTTTTGTGATCTTACCCTTAAAGCATTTGAATTCTGACATTCTCCTCAGTATTATGAAATGCTCTCTTAATAATGAATAACATTTCTGAGAATTACAGATCTTTTTTGAATCTCAATGGCTTCTATTTGGGCTCATTCCCCAAAGAGGAGCTTCCTGAAAAATGTCTCATCTCAGTGACTAGTGAGCTTCTGATCACAAATGCACCTTCATAATGTATGGGAATGGTGAGATAAGGGGATCAGTTTTTGAACCAAACTAATGCACGGGAGCTGGTTCAGGCTGGTCAGTGGAGGCTTCTCAGTGTCAGACCTTGCAAGACTTTGCAATCTTCTGCAAACATTTCCTGGAAATGGAAAGGTAGGAACTATGATGCCAATTAAAAAACATGAGGAGCCATGATAATGTTTCCTCCTAAATAATTTCTATTCTTTCTGGAATGGTGTATTTCATTCCAATACAATGCAGCACAGAATTTTTAATACTCTCTGTAATTACAAATGGCTTTTAATGGTATGAGCCAAAACATTAGAGCTTAAATGTTCTTTTAGAAGTCGTAAGCAGAAACAGTATCATTAAACTAAAATCCATAATCTCTGATTTATGTGGATGTGGAAAATATGATGAAGATCGTTTTTGGCTCTTGCATGGCTCAGCTCGGCATTGAGCAGCATGTGTTCAAGCCATTCTTGCTTTGTTACTCATTCTGTTTATAATTTCTTCCTTCCAGCTACTTTGACAAGTTACTCTGAAAATGTGGAACGTACTAAATATGGAGGGGAAAGCAGTAAGGAACTTGGATCTGGAGGAAACCTGAAGCCTTGGCAATCCCAGAAATCCAGCATGGACTCCTGCCTGTACCGTGTGGATGAGAACATGACGGCCTCCACCTACAGCCTCAACAAAATCCCCGAGAGGAACCTGGAGACGGTCCTGTCTCAATCAGTGCAGTCAATTCCCCTTTACCTTATGCCACGGCCAAATTCAGTAGCAGGTAAGAAATTCATGTTTGCATGACACAGCAAACGGATGCCCCAGCCCTTCTTGTGTTTCCTTATCCAAAAAGAAATCTCCTTTCTGGAGTCATCATCCTTAAGAATCACGAAAATTGTCTTTTTGTTTGACTTACTGATTCTAAATGGAAAATTCCTATGTGAAAAACTGTTTCTGATGGTGTTTAATGGTTATTTCAGCAGACTGTGGTCCCTTTCTTACAAAATTGTTCAGGATTGCAGGGGAATATGTTTAAAGAGAAGAAAACAGATTATTTACTCTCATTACTCTTGGGTTTAAGGTACAGAGACATCATAGCCATTTCTACTATATCAAAGGATTCATCACAAGTAAAATCAAGTGTCTGATGTTCTCTGAAGATCTTAAGGGCTCTGGAATTAAGAGAATGGTGGTGCTTTCTGTCTACAGAAGATTTGCTCTGGGTCCCATCTCTCATGGTGGACTGTGCCCCAAACATCTCACACTTCACAGCACCTGGCATTTGCTAATGACCAACATTTTTTGTCTTGGCCTAAAATCAACATTATTTTCATTTAAATTCATTTCTGCTCTTCAAAACATTTCTAAATGATGCTATGCCATACCTTATTGATGTCTTTTAACAGCCTGCTGATTGTCCCCCTGAAGCTGGTAACAGCAGGGCAGATAAAAGAGATGGGATTAGAAATACTAAGCTTTGCTGCAAAGCTGCTTGCCTGGAATTACTCCCTGTTCCTTTATTGCCCCATATTTTTTTGTGCTGGGTAACTTCTCTGGGGTAAAATGTGTTGTCTGTGTGCCTGTGTAGACACATGGAGAAGTCCACTCTTTGAATTCTGAATCCTGGCGGACGCTGCTCCCAAAAACCCAGAGATGAGTCTGAGAGATGCCCCAGAGAGCCTGGGATATTGTCTGTTAAATCAGCATCCCTTGGTGAACCAGGCTGCATTGCATAACTGGATTAGGTTTCCGTTTTAATCCCACTTTAGCCAGACACAGACCTAAAAGCAATGTAGGAATGAGATTTATAGATGGTGAAGTACAAGCCCAGAGCATGGAGGTGCAGCACAGACTAAAAACCTGAGATTTCAGACTGGAAAGAGGGAATAGGAAAAAACTGGAAAACTCTGCTTGCATAGCCTGCTTACTTTAGATGACATCCTTATAAATGTTGCTGTGTAAACACCTTCCAAAGCAAACAGAATAGGCTGGGCACCATAAATTTAAATACGTGTGTGTTGATTTAATTGCCTTTGGCAGTTGTTGACTTGCTTAGTACATTTAGAGGCAAATACTGTTTCAAGAGGAAACTATCTATCCAGCAAAGTTCAGGGACAAGTTTTCCTTCTGCACGTTTATTTTTTGGTAGGGATTTTAAGTACTATGTCAGCTAACACAGTTCATGTCCCAGGTTAAGTCATGGAAATAACTATGATGAGAATTCAAGATTTGGCTTTATGTTTTATCATCAAATTATCACATATTAGGTCCTATAATGGCACCAGAAGATTATGTGGTTTAGGTAATGGATTTATATGGGTGGTTTTCCCCAAACAGTTTAACCTCATTATCTTTGTGCCTGAATGATGGGAAAGGGAAACCAAGTGTAGTTTCAGGGTTGATTTAAGTCTGTCTGCAAATGTGACACTGCTCAAAGAGTTAATGCTGAGCTGCCAATTCCATGTTCTTGCTCCAGTGACACACATTGGAAAACCACTTGATAAACCAGATTAGTTGACTAATCCAGTTGAAAATTAACCCATCAGAAAAATAGGTATATTAATTTTAAGCCTCAAGGTCATAAGTGTGGAGACAAAGTATAGCTGGGAGTGAGGCAAAAAAAGCTGCCTTTCTTTTAGTGGTATTCCATGGTATTCCACATTTTAAGGTAATCATGAATTCACAGCTTTGCTAAAACAGGCTCATCTTCTCTTACTTGTTTTCAAATGCAGTTGAATTTGAATACAGTCTGTTCTTGGGAAGCAAAGCATAGCAGCACTTACACCTGATGGGTGTTTTTTCCTCCTTTTTTTCTTTCTAGCTTTTTTTTTTTTTTCCCAAGGCTCTCCCCAAATATCTTACAAAACAGCACAAAAATGCCCAACTTTATAGCAGCTTACAAAGTGCAGTCACTGAATGTATTGTGTCCTTGCTGTCACTGAGCAGTTTACAGCTGGGAGCAGTTCTTACAACATGTTCTTGCTTGTGAGGGTGGGGACGCCCTGGCACAGGGTGCCCAGAAAAGCTGTGGCTGCCCCTGGATCCCTGGCAGTGCCCAAGGCCAGGTTGCATGGGGCTTGGAGCTACCTGGCCTAGCGGAAGGTGTTCCAGCCCATGGCAGGAAGGGGACTGGATGAGCTTTAAGGTCCTTTCCAACCCAGACCGTTCCATGATTCTACAATTAATCACATCTTGTTCTTTGTTGCATAATGGAAATGCCTAAATGGGATGATAGATTCGGTAGAATACCTCTGGGTCTTGGTAAATCTCTGAGGTTCAAGCATTACCACTTAAGCACTTTTTAGAAGTCCAGTAGTGGGAGCAGTGGGAGCACATCTTGCACACCAGCTCCTCATGGTGTGCAGTGCTGAGTTACTACACAGAGTACAGACATCATCAGGCAATTGTATGGAATTAAGCCCTCATGGGTTGGAAAGGGCACTGCTGCTTGCCTGGGCAGCCAGCCTGACAAAGCATGGACTTGGAGTGGGAAGGGGATGCCTAATGCCTTGTGCTGCCTAAGGGAGACCCTTGGCATTGGAGTTGGGCATTGAGATTTTTGGATGAGTGCAGATTTCTTAGGGAAGTTTGCATTTTGTGTACACAACAAATGTCCCGTTCTGTTTCCATTACCCGTGAAATGAAATGCGAAATCTGGTGTTATTCAGACCACATGCCTAGTTTATAAGGTCTGTTTAAATATTAATGGAGAATTAAAATATAAAACCAGCTCTGATCTTTTTCCTCTTGGAAATCTGTCCATCTCTCTCTTATTCTCTTCCTTAAGACAGAGAGTTTAGGCAATTAAAGAACAGCATTAAAAATTGTTGCCAAGTTTAAGCCACTTCTCCCCACCCCAGGTCTGTTTTCTGCCACTAATTCTGGCTTTAGGGACACATAAATGTTAATATCCAAATTTAATATCTCTAAAATAAACTAAAAGGAAACTGTGGGCTTCAGCATAAACTGCACTGGTGAGTTGTCTTTCACATATAGGAAATGTCGAGGGTCAGCTTTGCACAGACATGACTGAGTTTGTGATTGACAGAACTGAGATCAGATACAAGACACTCCATGTCTCCATTTTCCATATATCTTCTTTTATTTGGGAATGGCAGCAGGAGGAAAAACCAGAGCAAATACCAATGAATCATGAGAAAAAGTCACCAAAACACTTTACTTCTTCCTGGGGGAAATTGGACTTGGTTCACTTCAGCTCTCTTGTCTCAAGGTAGTTACATCTCCATGTATTTTCATTAAAAACTGAAAAATACAATAACCAGAGTATGAGATCCAAAAGCCGGGTGTGATGTAGTTCTTTGCTTTCTTGTGGCAGCCACCAGCTCAGCCCACCTGGAAGATCTGGCTTACCTGGATGAGCAGAGACACACTCCCCTGCGCACGTCGCTGCGGATGCCACGGCAGAGCGTGGCCAGCGCCCGGGCACAGCAGGACCTGCGAGGTAGGAGCACAGCAGGGCCCTCGGCCCTTCCCAGTCCTGGGGGTGTCTGGGTGGGGAACTTGGACAGCAGCCACTTCTTCCATGCCCATGTGAAAACCAGAATCCCAGAATGGTTTGGGTTGGAAGGGACCTCAAAGACCATCCCGTGCCACGGGCTACTAGCCCAGGGTGCTCCAAGCCCTGTCCAACCTGACCTTGCACATATCCAAGGATGGGGCAGCCAGAGCTTCTCTGGGCAACCTGTGCCAGGGCCTCACCACCCTCACAGAGAAGAATTCCTTCCCAATGTCTCATCCAACCCTGCCCTCTGGCCATTGCCCTTTGTCCTGTCCCTTCAGGCCCTTGTCCAAAGTCCCTCTCCTGCTCTCTCGGAGCCCCTTTAAGCACTGAAAGGCTGCAATAAGGTCATCCCAGAGCCTTCTCTTGTCTCTTCTCCAGCATAAACACCCCCAGCTCTCAGCTGGTCTCCTTGGGCCCTAATACTTTGATAGGGTATTAAAAATGAGAAATTTTTTGGACTGTTTTTTCTTACTTTTTCAATCAAGGCCAGGGATGGCAGTTCCCCCTTGCATTCTGCAGTGTGCCCGTGGAGAAGGAGCCCAGGGCAGTGATGGGGCCACCAACTCGGGCAGCGCTTGTAGGGGTGCTCACAATGCACGTATTCAGGCAGCCCTTTGACTTCTGAAAAGCCTTTTGAGAGGGGAAATTTTTGTGGTTCTTTGTGGCAAATTCCACAAACAAGACGTTAGCAATGAGAAGAGGAGCCGGGGCTGACATTTTAGTGTTTTGTTTATTCCCAGGCAGCTCCAGCTTGATTTGCTCCATGTCCTTGGGATTTCAGCCCACCCTTCAATTTACATTCTTCTTTTAATCTGAGCTCAGTCTTTGACCACATGCTTTAGTTGTCACTGTGACAGCCCTGAGTCTGCAGCAGATCACCAGCCTAATGCTTCAGCCCCATCATTTGTTGTTGCACAGATGAGTAAATGGCCAAGAAAACTCATTTGGGATATTTTCAGGTTGTTTCTGTTCCACAAGACTGGTTTATTCTCCCCTGTGCATAGAAGAGGAGTTTCTTTTGGCCATACATGAAACTTTGCTGTTCTCTAGGGTTTGGTTTTTTTGAGCCCTCCATCTTAGGGTGAAGAACTGGGGAGCTGGAAGGCACAGGCTAGGTTTTCAACCAACACGCTGGACCTGGTACATCTGGGCTGGGCTTTGTACCAAACACGTGAGCCCCCCAAAGAGTGGATTTGTGAGCTTTGGATGGCAGTCTGTAATGAAATCCTCCTGGCTGCTGAGGCAGTTCTAGAAGTGCATTAGCAGGCAGTAAGTGAAGAAAGAGAAGTTCGACAGACCAAATTTCCATATGTTCGGAGGCAGCAGCTTGCCAAGGCTGTGTAATTTGCAGTGATTGCATCCAAAACATTCAACTTTATTGTAGGAACAGAATCAAATTGTTTTCCAGACACACTTTTACAACCCTTTTAGCACTACATATTTTCCTTCTGCATTTTGTTCTTTTTTTCTCCTGCTTTGTGACAGTCGCATGAGAATGCCAGCAGTGTTTCAGTTTTTTTTGGAATTTGTTTCTGATCCTAGGTAAGGTGCTGTGCTGTTTTTAAAAAGAGAGGAAGACATGAAAAAGCAAACCATCACTATTTGGAAATATTTTCATGTCATTTCATATGCAAGGGGGCGTTCTTCCCTGAAATGCTGCATTTTGCAGCTATTGCTGTGAAATTGCATCAATCTGGGCTGTTAGAAACAGCAGCTCTTTGTTCCAGCTGGAAATCCTAAACTTGGGTTTAATTCTAATATCCCTAGTCCTGGCACTGAACTGGGGGACACATTACAGCCCACTATCTGTTCCCAGTGTTCCAAAATTCCAATGAGAGAGATTAAATGGGAGATTGTTTCTGCTTCTTTTTTTTTTTTTTTTTTTTTTTTTTTTTTTTTATTTGTTTTTTTTAATTTGTTAAATCAGTTATTTTAAGCAGGAGAGCAGTAGAGGAATCCCAACACTAAGAGCGTGACAAGGATTCATTCCAGTGACAGGTTTTTAATGGGATGGGGAAGGCAATGTTTGCTTTCCCTATTTTCATCCCTGGGGATTTGAGGCTGCTGTTTAGGTTGCTGTAACCCAAGGCACAAGCTGATGGCTGTGATTTGCTGTGGTGTTTTCTTCTCCAGAAAGCAAATGTCAGCAGTGCTGCAGGGTGGGAAGAACTAAGATTTTTGGTTGGAGTTTGGGATGGAGGAGAGGATGGTTCCCATTCCCCCAATATATTGTTGATATATTGTTTACGTAATACAGCAGTGGATTGTTTTCCTTAAGTTGTTTTTGTAATTTCCAAGGGATTTTCCTCACAGTACGTGTTTTGTACTGTCACCTTGTGTGTGAGAGAGTTTCAGGTGCTTCTTAGAAACACTAAAAAATAGTTTAGCCTTTTCAGACACAGAGGCTGGGAAAAATAGGAACTGGTTTCATCCCAATGGATGTAGACATTTAAGGTGACATTTGAAAGAATCACAGAATCATTAAGGTTTGAAATGCATCCTGTAAGTTCATCAAATCCAACCATTCCCCCAGCACTGCCAAGGCCACCACTGACCCATGTCCCAAGTGCCACATCCACAGGGCTTTTAAATCCCTCCAGGGATGGGGACTCCACCACTGCCCTGGGCAGCCTGTGCCGGGGCTGAACAGCCCTTTAAGTGAAGAAATTTTCCCTACTATCCAAAAGTTGCTGTCTAAAGCAAGTAAAGGAAATAAACTCAGACATTTAACATAATACACCCAGATCTGGGTTGCTCAAATTGAAGTTTTCAGCCACAGGAGAGAGCCCGGCTGCATATGGTGGGCAGTGTTTCAGTTCAGTATTTTAATTTGTTGCTTGGGCTCTACAGAATTTGCACAGTATTTCATCAGCACCAGCACATGTGGTCTATTGGGGAGGTATTTCTTGCTCTTGTTGATAACTTTATATTGCTTTAACATTTATCCTTGTAAAACATTTATCCTTTAATGCTTTATCATTTTTCCTTGTGAAAGGAGAGAATGTTTTAATTGCCAAACAGGAACATCCTGTCAGTAGTCTGGTTTAACTTACTTTAGAAGAATTGAAATAACTTTGTTTAGATTGAGTTAACACTTGTAGGTGCTGAGATTGTTGTGGGCTCATTGGACTGAACAGGTAAACACACATTGTGTGTGTCTACGTTGAACCATCAATCCTGTCTTCCAGGAGGAGCTGTGCAAGGTGCAGCATTCTGCCTAGGGCCTTTAATTGTAATGGATTTAAGCAAGAAAACTAATTTCTCCAGACATAATTTTTCCCCAGCTCTAAGCTACTCACTGTAAAATCCTCAACTCTTTTGTTGGAAAATACTGTGGATGAGACAGATGCTTCCACAACAAACCTGTGGGTGATATGGAAATGTGTTTTCTTTTCACCTTTTGCAACGGAAAGATTTCTGAGCAAGATAAAACATCCATTTCCAAACTCTGCTTTCCCCTCTGGCATGGATGCTGATGTTCTTCCCACGTCTCCCTTTCCAGTGCGCTTCGCACCCTACAGACCCCCTGACATCTCCCTGAAGCCGCTGCTCTTCGAGGTGCCCAGCATCACCACCGAGTCCGTATTCGTGGGCCGGGACTGGGTATTCCACGAGATCGATGCGCAGCTGCAGAGCTCCAACGCCAGCGTCAACCGTGGGGTGGTGATCGTCGGGAATATTGGCTTTGGGAAAACCGCCATCATCTCCAGGCTGGTCGCGCTCAGCTGCCATGGCACGAGGATGAGGCAGATTGCTTCAGATAGCCCCCACGCCTCTCCGAAACGTAAGGACAGCAGTATGGGGGTCTCCAAAACTCAGAGCTTTTATGTCAGCTTTTAGAGTGGTCTCGGCTGAAATAACGCCATTTCTCTTCAGGCCCGAGAAATCAGCTTAGTCTTTGTTGTCAAGCAAAGGAAGGACCTGTGAGAAATACATCATAGAAGCCCTAAATGGTTTGGGTTGGAAAGGACTTTAAAGATTACCTTGTTCCAACCCCCTGCCAGGGGCAGGGACACCTTCCACTATCCCACATCTCTCCAAGTCCCATCCAGCCTGGCCTGGGACACTTCCAGAGATGGGGCAGCCACAGCTTCCCTGGGCCAGGGCCTCACTACCCTCACAGGGAACAATTTCTTCCTCATATCTAGTCAAAATCTACCCTCCTTCAGCTTGAGACCATTCCCTCTTGTCCTATCACTCCATGCCCTTGTGTAAAGTCCCTCTTCAGCTCTCTTGAAGTCCCTCTAGGTACTGCTACAGGCAGCTTTTATACTGCTCCTGTTCCAAAGCTGCTTTTTAAAGAGTCAGGGTAGTCTGTCTCTGACTTGTCTGGCTTAGAAACATCACAGACTTTCTCTGATTGGGAAGACTTCAATTTTAGAATCATAGAATCACAGAATAGTTTGGGTTTGAAGGGACCTTTAAAGGTCACGTAGTCAAATCCCCTTGCTCATAACATATCCAGCTGGATCAGGCAGCCAGTATTCTATGATTATGAATCCATGCCAGTGCAGTCTTCTTCCCATATGGATTGTTTATCTCATTGAATCATGGTGTAAATATTGCGTGTGGGTAGCGAGCCCATGTAGTCTCAGGACCCAGGATTGCTCTACCTCCTCTGGTCCCATCCAGTTCCCATCACTACATGCTGGCAGGTTTGCAGGTGAAGATGACAGCATTTTAAAATCACTCAGCTCTCAGTAAGTGAGTAAGACAGGACTAAAAATACTGAGTTAGGTACCTGAAGGTATCTTTCAGGATGTAGGTCACTGTATCTCAGCAAAGCTGTAGTTAAATCTGTGTACTGGAATGCTGTGCTCTTGCCCTGTCGGAAGAGCTGAAATGTCACCAGGGGTTGGCATGTTGAATAGTGTCACTTGTCAGAGCTAAATGAACAATGTGTAGTGAAAGGGAGGGCTTGTTTCTATATTTTAACTGCAGCTCTGCAGTGCACCAGCACTGTGAGTGTGTGTCCCCAGTCTGCTTAGAGTGATGGTGGACATTGAAGAGATGCTTAACTCCTTCTGGACTAAAAGCTGGATTTCTCACATGAGGTGCCCTGCACCCTTTGTGCACAGATGATGAAGATCCTTGGTCCCACCTAACACATTGTTTAGTTCACTCTGGTGTGTCCATGAATTCGAAAGCTGAATGATTCCTTAGTGTTAGCTATTAGGATGAAAACCTTCAGAATCAATAATTAATTTTACTTATTTCCTAAAGAGATCACAAGTACTAGTCTAGCTATAGAAGATAATAATTGTTCTGCAAGATCCTTGTGGGTCCCTTCCAGTTCAGGATATTCTATGATTCATCTCTGATTTTGTGATAAGTTTCTTTGTCGTTTCTTTTTCCACATGCTGAAAAAGAATCTATTAGGTTTATTAAAGCTATGCTAATTAATAAATGCTAATCAGGTGGTCTGACTCTGCTACAGCAGTTGAGCAGTCAGTATTATTAAACTGGCTTCAATACAGCCTCATACTTCTAATTCCTGTCTCAGAAAATTAATACAGGTGACAGTGGTGTTATGCTCAGAATCAAGAACGCGCCTCATTCTAACACATTCAGGGTTTAATTATGGAAGCAGCAGTCGTCCTCCTCTCCTGTTTGCCATTAAATGGGTCATTGTTTGCATGATTATTTTCAGTCAAGCTCAGGGATGCACTTCATCGGTCCAGTCAGGAGAATCCTCTGCCAGCACAGACTGCACTTCAGAGTGGTGTTCTTCTTAAAATAATCAGTAATTAGACATCACCAAGTGCTGCATATCGTGGTGTCATTCAAAAAACCTCCATATGAGTACTTAGGAGTGAAAATAAAAATGGTTTGGGAATGTTATCCACAAAGGCCAGGTGGATGAGCTTCTGTAGCAATCTGCTGGTAAAGCAAATTTCTGCTTTGCCAGGCAAAAGAAGCAGCTAAAATGCACTAGAACACAGTTCAACTTGCCAGAGATGATTCTGGGATAATTTATTATTTGCTTGCAAGCCTTTTCCAGATCCTGGTGCTACTCCTGCTCCTCTCCCCCTGATTAAATTAATGGTCTTCAGATGGCTGTGTTAGCTGGGGCTCTTAGTTTATTTATGTCAGAAAATAGGCCTGTAATTCAGAAAAATTGGCTGTCTCTGCTGAAGGAGGGCTTGGAACCAAATTAAGCAGCAATTGTTCATAACAAGGGAAGGTCTGTTGCAGAAGTGCAGAGCAGGAGAGCTCTGCACTCAAATCCACCAAACCTGAAGGCAGAGCCCTCCAGAGTTCACTCCACTGTTGTCATTATTTTAAAGTCAAAATTATGGTGGGAAAGATGAGTGAGACAAGCTTCAAGCCTTTTTTTTAGTGGTCCTTTCCTGCTTCCAAAAGAAGTTTCTTGAGGAGCCTCTGGCCTGGAAATCTGTGAAATCCCAATCAGGGTATTTGTGGGAAGTATTTTAACTGCCACGCATAGAAAACAGCAGCTGCCTGGTCTAGAATAATGTTAGTGCTTGTCCTGTGGCAATTCCTAACCTCTTTCCTTGGACAGATATGGATGCCAACCGAGAGCTGCCCTTGACCCAGCCTCCTTCTGCCCACCCGTCCATCACCAGCGGGAGCTGCCCGGGGACCCCCGAGATGCGGCGGCGCCAGGAGGAGGCCATGCGGAGATTGGCCTCGCAGGTACACAAACACCCAGCTCGGGGCTTTTTTTTTTATTTTGGTCCTTGGGAAAATATCAGTTTTAATGGGAATCCATGGAAGTTCTCCTGCTTGATGTCACTTGGAAAATCCGTGCGTTCGAATGCTCTCTTGGGAAGCCTCGAGAGAGACTTCAGGAAGGAGTTTTATTACCTGGGAAGGTTACTTCTGTAAAATGAAACTCCCCACTACATCAAATACACTCCCCTGTTACTCTGAGGGTTTGTCTTTCCCAGCCATCCTACTTTCTCATTACAAATGTTTGGAATGACACAATTACTGAAATAATTGTGTCTTTTCTTCAGCACTGAGAACACAATTGCCCAGTGTTTGAGCGATGTTTTGTTTGAAAAGCAGGTGCTGTACTTGGGGGAGGCACAGGCTGAGTGTTACTGCTGTGTGTGCGCTTGGGAAGTTATTGTAAAATCCTCCAAAGTAGACCATAGCCACACAAATTACTTGCTGTTGTGGCAGGAGTGGTTTGTATGGAACACTGTCACTTACATACACGAGACTTACAGCTTGAATTTTATAGTATTAGTGAGATTTATTAGTGAGAATCCTCATTCTCTGGTGGTGGGAAGGTGCCATTCTGTTGCTTTGATATCCAAGGAGTTTGCTCTTGCTCCTCCTACACCTTTTGGGAGGATGGGAGCAGTTATTGCTTTCCTGTCACCTGCTCCCACTTCAGAGAGGAAAATAGCAAGAAAAGTCATTGTTTTAAATTATTACCAGGACGTGTTTTGCTTGGCTTTTTGTGCCACATGCTGTCTTTGTCCTGTCTGCTTTCCTGCTGCACCCAGATGGCCAGGCAAGGAGCATGTGCTGTGTAAATAAACACTAAGACTTGATACTCTGCTCTTCCACGTGGAGTTCTTGAAAGGAATGCAATGCCCAGGTCTGGTTTTGTTCAGGATGCATTAGTCATTGTATTCCTTGCAAATCTGAAGCTCTGCAGACTACCAGAAAGGGCAGTAAAGTGTGCTATCTCTGCTTAAAATACCTCATCTATCACTTCCCCTGAGTGCTTAAGTCATCCTGCTGGGTATGTAATTGATAAATGGATGCAGTTTTAGCTTCAGTTTCCTCCTGGAAAAGGTAAGGAATATGGCTCTTTCAAACACCGTGTAACATCCACAGCATAGATCACTCACTGAAGCTTTTTGACATCTCCGATTGCTGGAGAAAGAGCTAGAAACAATACTTACAGCCAAAATTAAAGTAAAAATAGGTTGTTATACCTTGGCTGCGGATTCTTTAGGAAAGTGTTTTAAAGTCCTGCTCATCCTTTAGCCACATTTTTTTTGTAGAATAAATCCAGTGTGTTGCTGTCAGAACACAACAGCTGAGGCTGGGAGATGTGCTGCCCGTAGTGCTTGCAGCAGGATTACCCGCTGGGAGCAAGATCGTTAATCTCCCAGTAAATCTTCACTGCTGTAAATGTAGGCAGATTGCAGAAATAACAGTCCCCAGCTTCCAGACGTCAGGCCTTGATGAACGGATCAATGCCAAGGCTGATGAGTTGACCTTAGAGCACTTGGAATGGCTTCTTGTGCCCGAGTTGCTGACACAGCATGTGGAACTTCCAAAAAGCTCCGTCATGTTCGGCCAGCAGTTCCTGGGATGACTCAGGGCAGCGGCATGGCTTGATTCAGCATTTGGAGGCCTTGGGTCTGTTCCCAGCACTGCCGTTATCCTTTTTGGCATCCTTGGAGACCAGCAGCTCATCTGCCTCACTCCCATTCCCTGGCTAGGAAAGGAAAAGTCATCCCTGCAGATAATGGTCCTTGGATAACTGATGCTGGAAGGAACACATAACCAGGTGCTCGTGGTTTATTATTTAGGGAAGAGCGGGTGACTTCCAGGTGTGTTGGATGAAGACGTGCATTGAAATAAAGCATATGCTTAAATCCTGACTCAAAGCTTCATTTCCTGCCTTGAAGGGAAATTGTTCTGAAAAAATAGGTTTTTTGTTTCATTCAATTTTGTATTTAATTTTTTTGAGCTCCATGTTCCTGTTTATTCTTCGTCATAAACAGCAATTTGGTTTATTGCATCAAAACCTTTTCCCAAAGGGCTGTGCAGCACACTACAAACAGTGAGTTTGATGGATTATCAAGCCTCAGGAAGAAAAATAAAGACAAATAAAATGGTTAAGAGTGTTTGTCAGACTGATAGCTGGGAGTCACGTGCGTAGTGCACTCATAGTAGCCTCCGGGGTAGCACAACTCAGCAGTCAACCACTGAGGAATCCTTGCTGTCAAACAGCAGATAAATTGATTTGCTTGGAAAGAGCTGTGCCGTGTGATGTCCTCCTCGATAAAACAAACACTCCCTGTCCCAACGCAGCTGTGGGGTTTGACATCTCTGAGTGACACTGGGGGAAAAAAGCATTACTGACCTGGCAACAGAATTGAAAATCCGTTAAAATAACAGCGTGGAGCTCTTTGTTGTGCGTGCAGTCGCCTCCTTCAGAAGCTCGATCACACGTGTCCAACTCGCCTTTGAGGCATCATGAGGATTTTGAGGCTTTGAAGATGCTGAACTCTTACCTGAGCAAAACCACTGAATGGCTAGCAGACAGTAGTAAAAATAGTTGGTTAAAATAATTCACCTTCTAAATTTGAGTGTCGGATGCCCCATTCTCTGACAGGCATTTGTGGGGACAGTTTAGAAAAGCCTTCATATAGATAAACTAAAGCCTTCCCGAAGTCTAATACAAAAAAGAAAAGAAGTAGGAAAAAAGACTGGGATGTCCTTTGGTGCTGTAGGAAGCAGGGGGAGGAACAGCATATTCCTGTGTCAGTAGCTGTGGAATAAAAATAGAGTTGCTGATGGCCTCCTTAAACTGATTTTGTCCAGCTGGCTGAAGGAAAGGGAAGGTAAGAACTCTTCGGTTAATCTTGATGGAAAAGTACTTCTTGGATGTGTGTGTTTTATAGTTGCATTTACACTGAAGTCAGAATTAAAGTACGGAAGAAAGTGTTGACAGTGATGAACAACCACAATTGTCAGGGTTATTTTAGGAGTTAGATGAACCATATGTGAGGAGCTGGATAAAGCTGTGTGCAGATGTTCCACCTCTGCCTGCACTGAGCAGAGCAGGATGTTCTCAGATTGGGCTGAGGTCACTGTGCTGGAGAAATGCAGATCATCACAAAAGCAGATTAATAATATACAAACAGTCTTAGGTAATGGTTGGTGCAGGCTCCAGAATGCTGGTGGGAAGCTCGTTGTCCTCTCACCCACTCCCTTCCCTCTGAAAATGTCACTTATCCCAAAATTCAGAAGTTGTGTATCTATGATGACAGAAATGAAAGGTGAACAAACAGTTGCTTTTCCTCCTCTGGATTACTCAGGGTTGTACTTTTCTGCCTGGTTTTCGTACTGTAAATTTTTGGGAGCAAAGGTTGCATTTAGCTCTTAATGTCAGAGATGAACAAATCATTACTTTTAGAACTAAGTAACTGCCAACTGGCAAGCAGCATCTCGACTCGGTCCTGCCGTGCTGACCTTCCCTCTTTTCCCTGAAGGTTTATCTTTTACTCACAGAGGATTTTTAATGGGTTGGCTACCCAGTTTTAACTAACCCCTTTATTCTTAGGGTTTCTGGATGGTGTGTGGTGGCTTGTGGTAGCAGCACTTAAACAGATGGACCTGAAACCCGGCTCAGCTGCACTAATGGATTGTACCCCATGCAGAGCAGCTGGTGGAGGAGCTGCACGTTCCTTGCATTAGTGCATTTTGCTCATGCTGACCACGGCTGGTGGCTCCAGAAGCTCTTCTTCCCATCCTCCAAGCCATATCCAAAGCATCACTAACACTGCTACAGGCATATAAAAAGAGAGTGCTCCCCCCTTACACAGAGGTGGAGAGATTTGTTGCTGCTGAGCCTCAATGCCCTGGGCCACTAATGAGTTTCAGAGGGCATTTGCCAGCATACTTAGCTATGTAAAAGCAATGAACATTCCCAATAAACTGGGTTGTCACATGCCACATAGTGGGTCACAGTCATGTGCAGTGGATAAAATACAGCAGTGCCGATGGCCATTTCCATTATCACAGCCAGCACTGTGCCTGGCATGTGGCATAGTGGTGGGTCAAAGTGTTACACTGCATTTATTTGAAGCTATTTTGTATGGGTCAAAAAAAAAATCTTGTTAAAGGTTAAAATACAATGCTGAAGCCCTTTAAGAGCAGTGGAGGGAGCGGGTGTTTCTATGAGCTCTGGGGTCTGGGACGTTGGTCCAAGGGGGATTGGCTGTCCTTGCACGACACACTTCCAGAAGGAAGCCAAGACAAACCACAAAAGAGGTGTGATGGCAAAGGAATGCTGCTTAAATTGAGTAGATTCTGTTTCAGAAGTAGTGCTGGAGAAGTGCTTAAAATTGGCCTGTCCTAATAATTAAAAATAACTTACTTCCCTTGAGCCATCTCCATACCCACTCCTTTGATGTTCATGGAGTCCTTCCAGCCTTTCCCCTGTCATCTTCTCCCTCTCCTGCCGTGTCACTGGTTCCCCTTCTCTCTCTTTTCTCTTTTCTCTTTTCTCTCTTCTCTATTCTCTTTTCTCTTTTCTCTTTTCTCTCTTCTCTATTCTCTTTTCTCTTTTCTCTTTTCTCTCTTCTCTATTCTCTTTTCTCTTTTCTCTTTTCTCTTTTCTCTTTTCTCTTTTCTCTTTTCTTTTTTTTCTTTTCTCTTTTTCCTTTTTTCTTTTTTCTTTTCCTCCCTCATAGTTCAGTCTCTTCTCACCCTCTGTACTTTATGACTAATACACAATCTCTTTTGTGTCTCATTTTTTCCCTCTCCTTTGCCCTCTTCACTCTCTTGCTTCTGCTCCATTCATGCAGCTCTTGCCCGCTTATCCTCCAGCATTTTCCATTATCCTCGGAATAGCTACATTGCCTTTAACAGCCTTCATCCAGCAACTGTTCTCCTCAGACAGCAGGAAGGTGAAGGTTATGTGGGGTTAGATGAAGGCAGAAGTGGGAAGTGATTGTGGCAAAAAAGGGAGAGTAGAATGACTAGTGTTGGAAGGGTTGGAAGAAGAGACTCCTGAAAACCTACTGGGTTAAACACTTAGAGAGAATACAAATAATATCTTCATCATTATGCTTTGGCAGTTACAAAGATGAAGTTTGTGTCATTTCAGAGTAAATGAGTGTTTTGGGGCTCCTTGACCCCACTTAAGGAGAAAATGGGGTCATGTTGGCCATGGTCCATTCACAGTGCTCTCTGTCCTCACATCTGGTGTTCCTCGAGCCTTGTAACACATAATTAATACTTAAAAAAATGAGCTACCAAGAAGCTCATGATAAATGTGCTGCTTTAGTGTGTAGCCAGCTGGATTCTACGCATCATTTTAGGAGAGGAGGTACTCCTTGGGAGTAAAATACTCATCATACAAGTGTGAATTAATTTTCAGCTCCTTTTCAAGCAAGAAAGGAAACTATACAAAATTTTATATTTAATATAAAAACTATAATCATAATGTACAGAAAGGGGCTGAAATAAATTGGGTTGTAATTGTATGTGTGTGTCCCGAAATCTGATGGTGACCATTCCTTTCAGAAGTATGAAAAAATGTGACTCTTTTTCCATGACATGGCTCTTCAGATTCCTGGAAGAAGTTCATTGGCCTCTCATTAAAAGAGACATTATTTTTATGTCTACACACCAATTGTGTAGGAAATCACAGTAATTTCACAGTAATAAAAGTTACTGGAACCTGGTATCAAAGAATGGCAATTTATTAACTTCATTCTGTGAAATCCACCAGTTATAATCCCCAAATAAATAGGATTGATGAAAAGAAATCATTACCTTTATAATTACATAGTAAAGTTCTCTAAGGGAATTAATTATATTTTAACTGGCTGGTAGGAAAAATTCTGTAAGGAATTTGGAGGTATGCATTAAAACTTAAATACATGTATTAGGCCTTGATGCTTGAAATAACAGCCCAGCTTTCTCATCACTGCATGTGTCACACCTCGTTTTGACTGTGAAAGGAAATTACCTCATTATACCCCATTGGTAATTCCATACTGAAAATTAAAAGCCAGTGCTGAGCCACCAGTGGGTGAAGACCCCACCACCCAATGTCTTCATTCCTTGGTACTATCCTTCACCGCCTCAGCCACCCTGGAGCCTCCTGCCATCCAAGGGATAGGTATTGCATGTGGACAGACAGGAAGCCTTCATCGTGTCCAAAGCCATGGACATTCATCATCCCAGCTGCCCCAAGCTCCAGAGAGGCCACAGCATTTCCTTCACACAGTGTCCTCAGCTATATTGTCCTTCCCAAGTTCAAACATGCAATTTATTTTGCAATATTCTGTACTACAGTGCTCCAGGGCAGTGGTAGTTTTGGTACAGAACTGTTCCCACCTGCCTTGCCAGGATATTTTTGGATACTCAGTGACATTTAAAAGAAAACCCAGTGAATGGGAGCTGGAGAAAATCTTTGTGCACTGGCAGAGGCTTATTCCAAATGGGCAGGCAGTGCTCGAGGCTGGAAGCAGCACGGGAGCAGGAGAAGCTGCACTGGAGGGGTGCCAGAGCAGCTTCCTGAGGGATTTGCAAGCAGAGACAGATTTTTGAGGGCCTTTTTTATATTGCAAAAGAAAACAAGAAAGTTGGCAGTGTGGCCTGAGAAGATATCACTGGTTTTCTGCGTATTTTAATAAGTGGGCAGAATGTAGCTGGGTTCTAGCAGAGTTTGCTGAGCTGGAAAAATCAGGGGGAATCTGGGAAAAAGGAAACTTTTTTCTTTTTTTTTTTTTTTAATTGAATTAATTTTTTGAATGAAGCGTGGGATCACAGTGTATGAGTAAAGTACAGTGAGCTTGACATCGCCCCTGGTTCAGGAGAATCTGTGGTTCTGAGGTGCTGCCTCACTGTGATGGACTCAGGGAGTGCTGTCTGTCCACTTCCACAGAGCTTGATGTGTGAAAACAGCAAATAAAAAATAAGTTCAAGAAAACAATCACAAGTTGTTACTGGCACCAATTCCTTAAACAGAGCTTGGAGCACAATCCAAGCTCAGCACAGCACTTCAGTCTGTGTCTGTCACTATCCATTTCTGCAAACAGCTACAGCTTAATTTCATTTATTCCTCAAGTGGCAGGTCCAGTCATCTTTCAGGATCAGTGCCTGTTTTTACCAACTGATTCATCTGGATTCTTGTCATGGGTAGTTAACACTCGTTGCTCTTAAAGACTTCACTTGCCATAACAGATCAAACTCACCAAAGGAAAAACCGCTGCTTTTATGACTGTCCTGACGTGGCTCTGATGAAGACATGGCGTTTTTTGTTCTTTTCTCTTTGCTAGGTCGTGGCTTATCACTACTGCCAGGCCGACAATGCCTACACCTGCCTGGTGCCCGAGTTCGTGCACAACGTGGCCGCCCTGCTCTGCCGCTCGCCGCAGTTCGTCGCGTACCGGGAGCAGCTGCTGCGCGAGCCCCACCTGCAGAGCCTGCTCAGCCTCCGCTCCTGCGTGCAGGACCCCATGGCCTCCTTCCGCAGGGGGGTCCTGGAGCCCCTGGAGAACCTGCACAAAGGTGCTGATGTTCCCCGCGCTTGTCCCAAGCTCCCGTGTACCTTTTTTTATTATGATTTTTAAAATGACACTTAATTGGATCTGGGCATTTAAGCAGAGCAGTGGATTGATCTCTCTGCATTGTTTCTCGAGCTGAAGGGAAGGGGTGGAATCTGGAGAAGCTGGGAAGACTGAGAATCATGGAATGGTTTGTGTTGGAAGGAGCCTTAAAGTTCATCCCATTCCACACCCTGCCATGGGCAGGGACACCTCCCGCTAGACCAGGTTGCTCCAAGCCCCATCCAGCCTGGCTTTGGACACTTCTACAGATGGGGCAGCCACAGCTTCTCTGGGCACCGTGTGGCAGGGCCTCATCACCCTCAGAGGGAGAAATTTCTTCCCAACATCCTGCTTGGCTTTCCTCTTTCATATCCCAAACCTGTCCTCATAGTTCTCAAGGTGAAAACAAGCAACCAGTTCTATCCACAGCACTGCTTACAGCAACAGTTTCTGATTTACTTGTGCAGAGGTGACTTTTTTTTCCCTTTCCCTGCCACTATGTAATGGGCTTTGGAGAATCTGAAGCTTTCACCAAAGGACTGGTATCGTAAAAGTCCATAGACACCGTGTGTAAAGCTTCTGGGGGAGCTGGTGGCAAGCCTTATCCTGATTACAGACTTAGAGCTTTTTCTAATACAGCATTGATTTTGTCTTCTTTTCTTTCTTCCCTCTTCAAGTTATAACTAATTCATTGTGACAATCGCTAAATTTAAGATCTTTCCTCGTTGCCATGAAAACTGGCAGAGCACTGCAGAGTTCAGGACTGTTGTCCTGCTGAACCGTGTTTATTACTGTGCCTGTGCTGCATCTTGGCTGCAAAAATAGTTCAGATAATTTTGTTACCACCTTACGCATTACAGTGTAAGATCCAAAATGAAATAGATGGAGCTTCTACAAGATTAAAAGCTCTGATGTTCAAATCAGGTCTTCAAAACTGTGTCCAGGCTCTGAGCAGCAGCATCTGGGTCCAACCTGCCTGGTTCCACCAGGCACAAAGCGTATGTAGAGCCAGCACAGCATAACAGCAGTTGGTTTTCCTGGCATGGAGAAATGTCACTGTGGGAGGAGCATGGTTGCTTTTTACTATCATCACTCTTGGCAAAAAGAAAAAGAATACATTTAGGAACCTCTGCTCTAAATGAAAATAATTCCTAGTTAATACAGTAGCTCCTCGGTAGATGTTTCAACTCTTGAATTCAGAGCATTTCAGAGGATTCTTATTTTTCTTGTCAAGGAGGTTGACCCCCATCTGGCCCTAAATTTTGAGAGGTGGAAAAATTTTATGTGAAACTTTTTTTTCCTTTCCTTTTGGGCTCCGCACTGAACACAAGTCCAACGGAGCCACTGACCAGGACTCCCACCTTTCAACCCTGCTGGTCGAGAGTGGTGGCAAGCTAATTTGCAGCAAGTGTACTCTCACAAAATGGACAGTATCTGGAAATTGGTTCCAAAATATATAATGTTTAAGGCTCTGTAAATATGAGATGGCCTGTAAAGGTCGATATTCAATTAATGTATTGTTGAAAAGGTGCTGCTACTGTGGGGGTTTTCTTCTTTGGCAATAGCTGGTCATGCTTTAAAATTCTGTAGTGACTTTGCAGTACATTATGGTTGTGTGTCTATAGCCTTTCCAATAAATGCTTTTTGTCTTTTTCTCAGAGAGGAAGATCCCTGATGAAGATTTCATTATATTAATTGATGGTTTAAATGAGGCTGAATTTCACAAGCCAGATTATGGAGACACCATAGTATCATTCCTGAGCAAAATGATTGGAAAATTCCCTTCCTGGCTGAAGCTGGTAGTGACAGTCAGGACAAGTCTGCAGGTATGTTGAGACCCAAAACAGGGATAAAATGTCATTGTCATGATGGACTTTGGTAAAGAAGGTCTTACTGGATGTTCTGGATTTGCTCAAGACCCTTTATTTTAGGTTATCCTTTTGGCTTTTTTATTCTTGAATTTACATCCATGTCCCCAGGATCACTCTACAGCTTTGGAAGGATCTAATCCATCATCACTTATTCATGTCAATAAATGCTCATCAGTGATTAATTCAGATCATTTTGTGAGACAACTCACATGCTAATAGGCCCCAATTCATGGAGCCATTAGGAAGGCAGGGCCTGATGCCCATCAGCCTGTGCAGCTAAAGAATGTCCTCAGCTCCATGTGGAAGGGCAAAGGAATTTGGATCTTCATTCCTTTCAGCATAACTCAGAGCGTGATGGTTTCAGTCTGGAGTCACTGTTGGGCCAAGACCTTACTCAGCTCAAAAAGTCTCATGAGCAGGTGCAGCAGCTCAGCAGAGAGCGGAGTCTGGTTTCAGCCCCATCAGAGCAGCCAGCCCCCACATAGTCCTTGTCACTGGGAACGGCAGCTGCTTCCCAAGATCCAGGAGAACACAGATTATTTGCTGTTCAGTGCTGAGGTCCATTTTTTGCTCAGTAATGGAGTAAATTAAATATCACTTGGAAGAAATCTTTTTGTAATTGTAAGTAAATTACATCCCGACGGCTTGAATTCTTCATTTAATTAGGACTTTCGCATCCCTGTAGTCTTCACTGCAGCTTGAGTTTGCACTGTGCTCTCCCTCTCTATTTTGTTGGAGAGCTTATGGCTTTTCTGGAGTCAGCCTTGTACGGATCTGTTGCATCATTTCTCCTCTCCTCACAGCAGCTGAGAGCACAAGGCAGAAATTCCTTTGGGAAGGCCTTTGATGATCTTTGGTTTATGTTGGATCGGGGAGTTCAGTAGATGAGCATTCCCTGTGCGCAGTGTCTTGCAGCAGACAGACATCATTGCTTTGCACTGGAAAATACTCACTATTATGTGTCCTGACGTTTCCATGCATCCGTGGATGGGGGATGCAGAAGGATGCTCCCAGGGAGGTTCTTGGTCTCAGCTTCAGCAAGTGTCTTGTGGCCTCAGATCTGTCATCTGGATGTCCATTCACTCTGACAGGACAACAGAAGGGATGGGAGGTCAGTCTGTGGTTGGGAATAGGAATAGCAAGGGCACTGCTCTGTGTGAATTTACCAGCCTTTTCCATGGATGTATGAACAGTGTCCTTTGTTTTTATTTCAGTCATGTTTTACACACAACCTTGATTATAGATGAGAATGTGAGGCCCTGAGGGCACAAACTGCTGTTTGTGTTCTTGCCCTGATGGAAGGTCTTAAAGAAGTCTCAAAGGTGCTATTGTAATAGAAATTAAGTTTACTTAGTGAATAGTAAACACTGCCAGCATGAATATCTTTTTTTCTTTCTTTCTTTGTAGGAAATAATTAAGCTGTTGCCCTTCCACAGAATATTTTTGGATAGACTGGAAGAGAATGAAGCCATCGACCAGGACCTGCAGGCGTACATCCTTCATCGGATACACAGCAGTTCGGAGATCCAGAACAACATCTCACTCAATGGCAAAATGGACAACACTACGTTTGGCAAACTCAGTTCCCACCTCAAGACCTTGAGCCAAGGGTCCTACTTATACCTGAAACTTACTTTTGATCTTATAGAGAAAGGATACCTAGTTCTAAAAAGCTCCAGCTACAAAGTGGTCCCAGTGTCCCTGTCCGAAGTGTACCTCTTGCAGTGCAATATGAAGTTCCCGACGCAGTCTTCCTTTGATCGGGTCATGCCTCTCTTGAACGTAGCAGTGGCTTCTCTGCACCCATTAACAGATGAACATATTTTTCAGGCCATTAATGCAGGTAACATTGAGGGCACTTTGGAGTGGGAGGACTTTCAGCAGAGGATGGAGAACCTTTCTATGTTTCTTATCAAACGTAGAGATATGACGCGAATGTTTGTTCATCCCTCCTTCCGAGAATGGCTTATTTGGAGAGAAGAAGGTGAAAAGACCAAGTTTCTTTGTGATCCAAGGTAAGCAAATGCTCTGAGAAATCAGAGCTTACCAATGGGTTACTCTGCACTGTTACCTGAATAATTTTATTTTACAAGGTTGCACATGGCTGCGGTTACCCAGCTTTGCTCTGTGTACACTGTAGGTCTCTACATTCTGTACTGATCACCTGAGCACACATTTGACAGAGCACACATTAGTCTCTGAACTGGAGTTATAACATTACACTTGGCAGAGCTGAATAAAATATGAATACACATCTTTTGAAGACCAGATTCACTGGGCACAGTGCCACATCTCTTGATTTTGGAATGTTTTCGTGGGATTAGCCAGAACAAGGCAGATGTGGGTGTAAAATCAGGGAATTTGGACTTTGGTAGTTCAGAAATGAGCAGGACTGATTCTCATTTATTTTTTGCTTGTCTTCTACTCTGGCGCTGCAACGCCTTAACACTGGAGTAATTTTAGATCCTTTAAAATCTTTTTTACCTGAGGACTGGAAGAGTTTACATGACACACAGATCTGGGAGCTTTCAATATTTTCTTTTGTGTTTAGTCATTCTCCTTCACTGCCCTTTGGTCACACCAGTCCTTTATCAGTGAGGCTTTGTCCTTTTCCATCTGTGACATGAGGAATGGGGTCGCCTGGGGACTGTGCTTAAAGAACCAACATCCTGCATCACCTTGCTCTGTGCCCAGAGCTGCGTGTGACTCATGTTTGGAAGGATAAGGGAGCAGTTGTGTAGGGATCAGATCCAGCATCTATTTATAAGAGCATGGAGTGACAGGACAAGGGGGAATGGCTTCAAACTGACAGTGAGTAGGTTTAAATTGGATATTAAGAAAAAGGTCTTTCCTAAGAGGGTGGGGAGGCCCTGGCACAGGTTTCCCAGAGCAGCTGTGGCTGCCTCTGGATCCCTGGAAGTGTCCAAGGCCAGGCTGGATGGGGCTTGGAGCACCCTGGGATAGTGGAAGATGTCCCTGCCCATTGCAGGGTGTTGGACTGGATGGCTTTTAGGGTCCTTTCCAACCCAAACTGTTCCATAATTCCACAGAAGCTCATGTGCAGCCTTGTCTTACATTTGTCTTCCTTAGAGCTGCTGTAGGTGTGCACTGGTTTGTGCTGTGTAGGGCACTGGAATGATTAGAGACTCATCTGTATGTCTTTTTTACATATGTAAATACATATATATGCTTACACATAAATAATTACGTATCTATATATACAACATGTGTATGTCCGTACATACACACACACACACACACACACACACACACACACACACACACACGTATGTGCCCGTCTAGGCAGACTCCTGACCATTACAGGAGTTGATACAGGCACAGAGAGCAGACTAAAGCTGTAGGAGCTGAGCTGGCAGGTCTATTAATTTTTCACAAAAAAAAAAGAAATCTTATATTAAAAATAGAAAAATCTCTGATGATAAACTCTGCAGTGGTGAAATTCAAAGCAAATAATTCCACTGAGCTCCTTGATGTAGAAATCATTACTGCCACTCTGCTCTATTAAAGAAAAAAAAAAAAGGCCTGTGCTGTTGCAGTCTGGTTTAGTTTCCAATTCATGTTGACAGAACAAGTATTTATAAACCAGCCCAAAGCCACGGTCTGGGAAGCATTGCAGAGGTAATGTATTACTCGTGAATACTGTACTTTATTCTGGAGTAATTCATACATGCCTTATTCATAACACCAAAGTCATGTCTATAGTTAAATTTAGGTGAATACCCTTCCAACTGCAGCTGAAAAGCAATTTAGGAGCTGATTGTGGAACCTGGGCTGGTGTGTCAGGCGGGAGCTGTACTTCAGGTCTTGCTGCAAAGAACAGGCACCTCAGAAGCTTCTGGATTGTCAATTCATGCTTAGGATTAGTGCAGTTACAGATCCATTCAGAGCCTTCCTAAACATTCTCAAAGAGTTTTCCACCAACAAGCAAAAGCCTGGTACTATTTGCTGTCTGTGATGTGGAGCACAGAGGCAGAGGGGCGTGGTTTGTGCAGCTGCTCACAATCTGGAGCAGAAAGATGTGGCTCCTGATCCCCTGCCTGAACATCTCCCCAGAAAGGGAAGGAGCTGATGCCTCTGAATCATGGAAACATAGAACCTTAGAATGGTTTGAAAAGGACCTTAAAGGCCATCCAGTCCAACCCCCTGCCATCAGCAGGGACACCTTCCATTATCCCAGGGCGCTCCAAGCCCCGTCCAGCCTGGCCTTGGACACTTGCAGGGATGGGGCAGCAATAGCTGCTCTGGGAATCCTGTGCCAGGACCTCCCCAGCCTCACAGGGAAGCATGTTTTCCTAATATCTAATCTATACCTACTCACTGTCAGTTTGAAGCCATTCCCCTTGATCTGTCACTCCAGACCTTTGTCCAAAGTCTCTTGCCAGCCCCCTTGTCAGCAACCTACAAGTTCTTGAACTTGCTCCTCCAGTCTATGGGTGGAGGTGAACACCTTGGCCCCTCCTCAAACCCTGTCGTGGCATTGTGAATCTGATGATTTATTGGGATGGACTGAGTGTATTACAACAATTACAGGTTTTTGTTTTCTGGCTGAATGGAGCCAGGTTAAATCCAGCAATTGCTGTTCCACTTGACTCCCAGTGGTTTCTGGCAACACTCAAGCTGTGTTTCCTAGTCACTTGTTTCCTTCTGATCTTGTTTCTCCTTCCTTCCCATGGACATTCCCAGAGGTTAACCAGTGTAATGAGCAAATGCATTTGTCTCCTCTAATAGGAGACCTGACGTTCTTCTCCCATTCCAGAGAGGGGGAGAGCCAAAGGAAGGCAGGGCAACAAGCTGGGGTTAACTCGAGGTGCTATAACCATTTTCAGAGCCCTTCTGTTGTCCCAGATTTTTGTGTTTTGTCCCTTCTGTTGGTGCTATATGGAGAATTCTCACAGCACAGATGCGTGGGATCGGAGGTACTGCTCTGTGTCCTAAGGCATCGCGGTGGATTTTCAGCACTCAGCTGAGGCATCAAAGCTGTGTTGTGATGGGCAGAGTCACCGTTTGGAGAGGCTTCTCCAGTCATGGGAAGCATGGAGCCATGGGATCCCCAGCATGGGCCGTGTGCCAGGCCAAGGTGTGGAGAGCAGCTTGACGGGCGAAAAAAAGGGAGTTTCTTCAATTTCTTTTTATGGTCAAGTCACCCTAAGAGTGAAAGTGCTGTCAGTCAATAAAAACATTTCAGAAAACAGTTATTGGAGTTGATGGTGCCTCTACAAACAGAGCTGCATTTTGGAATGAAGAACAACAGAATTCCCTACCAGTGCAACAGTTTGTCTGTAAATGGGATGTGGTGCTCCCTCACCTGTCCAAACCTGAAGATCAAGTCCTGCCTCATCAGAAAAAAATGATTTGTTTTTCATCCCACTCCTCCAGCAGGCACATTCCTGTCCTCCCAGCACAAGAGCTGACAGAGCATCACTGGGCTCTGCTCACACAAATCCATGTGTTACCGATCCAAAAGGAGGTTCATTGGCAGGGCTCGGGGGGCATCTTGCCAAGCACCTGCCCAGGGCATTACAAGTCATTCACTTCTTTCCTGAGTTTATTTTGAGTTGGGCAGTAATTCACCCTGCATGGGGATGAGCTGGTAAATCCCCACGGCTGTGAAAGTTTCTGTCTTGTGTAATATTTACTAGATGTTTGGCCATCCGAAGTATTTCTTTGCTTTACCAGACAGGGATGAGCTAATAACATTTCCTGTCCTTAAAAGCCCTTTTAAAGCCACAGTTGATAGCATATTTTATTTTCCTTGGCTGGAAGGGGTTGGATTGCTTTTAGTGCAGTCACATTTTTATGTACTTCCAGAAATGAAGTGGCTTAAAAGGACTCCCTGGGGAACAGCCAGGGGCTTAAGGAAGAATATAATTTTGTTGGTAAAACCAAAAAAACATCACACAGACCACTGAGATCCCAGCGTGGAGCCTTGCTGGCTCTGCCCTGCTGACTCCTGCCCTGCTTACTCCATCAATTGCTGTGGCATCCACATGTGCCTGGGGCAGGTGCAGGAGCAGGTATTTGTTGATCTCACCCGGAAATGGTATTACAACTTCACTTTTTTGCATCATGTGTGCTTTCTGTGGAGAATCATCTTCTCGCGTCTTTGAGAAGATTCAACCATGTTGAACTTGCAGTGTTACAAGATGGAAGTCTGTAAATGTTTACAGGTTTTAAAATGTCAGTAAAAACCACCTTTAGCAACAGAAGTTATTACCTGTTTTATTATATTTTGCCTTAAACAGGACTTGGTGTGTAGTTCAGTTAATTTGCTTTGGCTGTCAACCTAGTAGGGCATTGCCAGAAGCCTCTTTATTACTGGAAAAGCTGGAGAATGTGTTTAGAAAAAGTTTTACAAAGAAATAAAGTTGTTTCACTCCACAGCACTGTCCACAGGGTAGAGAGTGCAGGTGTCATTTAAAGGATATTTTATTCAAAGTGTGGGTATTTTAAATATGGCATTTTTTAGTGACTTCAGGTTGCTTACATGTTTTGCAAATGTGGTTCTCCTCTGGGAAATTACTATAAAAGTAACACTTCAGCTTTCATGACATTGTGCCTCTTGTGTTTCTAAATTTACATCTGCTCATAGAAAGTATATTGGGGCTTTTTTTTGCTGTCTGCCAATATCTTGGGGGTTTTGAGCTGTCAGTGATCACCAATAATAAAGGGTGCAATCTGTTGGTTTACAAGTGAGAATTCAGCCAGCTTTGTTTCTCAAAGCTGGATGTGGTTGAAGGATTAGCAGAAGTAAAAATTGTCCTCAAATGTTGTTTTATCAGTGTAATAAGAAATACTAACATACTTTTTCTTCTGATTTTAGGAGTGGCCACACACTACTTGCCTTCTGGTTTTCCCGACAAGAAGGAAAATTAAATCGACAGCAAACTATTGAACTGGGACATCACATTCTCAAAGCACATATTTTTAAGGTAACAAAAATTCAAATGAAGGTTTACGCCAACCTCATCCCCAGCACTGGCAGCACTCGGCCTCATCTTCTCGTGGGGTTGGTGTTAGAAGTGTGATTGCTTGAGGCTGGTGAAGCGTGTGGAAGTGAGCTTTAGAAAATTGGCTATGGTATCTAAAGAAATCCTTAAAATTAAACCCTCCTTCAGACTGTAAATTCAGTGAATAGCCTCCTTACCTAAAATTGCTCTTCTACCATAAGATGCTTCTTCCCTGGAAAGATAAGTTCCTGTAGCAGCATCTAGAAAAAAGGCAATCTTTTAAAAGGAGTGGTTTTGAAGAATCCAATGCAAAATTTAGGTTGTAAAGGGAAAATCTGATGGTTGTTGAAATTGACTGATTGGTCCATCTTACTATTCACACAGACATTTAAGATGTGGGTAATTGAAAGGCAAACTTGGATTTGAGTATCAGTATGATCCATACACTAAGAATCCTTCTTGCTGGCCCAAGTACCGGAAGATGGGAACGAGGGGATGGATTTGTAAGGTCACAGGAAAGGCAGAATTTCTTAAAACTGTTAGCACCTGTGCATGCTTAACTCTAGTAAAAACAAGGCTATATTTTCATCTGGTCTCTATATGATTTTATAGACATAAGAGCTTCAGCACTCTGGTTTCTGTTCCTAGAGCAAAAAGCTGATTTCTGCTTTGTGTCAGTCCTGTTGGATTTTATTGTATTCCCTGTGCTAGATTCACCATCAGGTGTAGCAGCAAAGTCTGCTTGTTTAGGAAAGGGATGGCTGGAGCCAAAGGGATGAACCCCAGATTGGTGCATTACCCCTCAGGGAATCAATTTCACATTTTCAGTTACATTCCCAAAGCCAAATTCAGCCCTGAGTTTACTGTTCAGCTGCCATTTACATCTGAATCTGGTTCCAAACCTTCTTCATTTCACATGTCCATGGTGGAAACTGATAACAGGGATTCAGACTCTGAGTAAATGACAATTTTCATTAAGTGGACAAGTTTCCCATAGATTCCGGGTTTAGTTGAGCAATATTTACAATAGTAGAAAATGACAGATGTCGGTCCAGCCTTCTGTTCTTCATCACTCAGCAAAATCCTTGGGTTTACAACACTGCAGGAAGACCAGTGTCACAGTGACTGATAAGCATGACAGAATGTTGTTTAGGAGTACTACAAAGTTTTGAAAGGGTTTGAATTAGCTGGATGAGAAACTGTAACTTAGTCTTTTGCTTTTCTTTGAATAGATTTATTTTTATTCCTTATTTTAACAAGTGTTTACTGAGGATTTGTGAGTGTTTACTGAGTGAAACAAGAGCTGCATTAGTTTCTGAAGGAGGCACTAGGCTGGAATATTGCAGACCATACTTAAGAGCTCGAGCATTCTTCAAAGAAAATATTTCCAGGAGTACATGCACAGACTCTGCCAATTGTTACCAACTGTATTTTTCTAAACAAGCATTTTTCCCATTCAGGCTTTTCATTTTGGCTGATCTTTTGCTGGAGCCATTGCCAGTGCAGCCATGGGTTTTCTGCCAAGTAGGGAGCATGTCAGGTCATCAATTCAGGGTGTTTTTCCTCAAGTTGCCATGTTACAGCAGCAGACACAAAGATCTTTCTGCAAACACAAAGGTCCTAATTTTGAAGGTATTTATGGAGGCCTGGTACCATTATAATTCCATTTTATGTACTCATCAGGAAGCCAGGAGAATATTAGAACAGAGTTAAAGCATTTTGTTCATCCGGGGCATACTGAGAGCTGGGTATAGAGGCAAACTTTGATAAAACAGCACAGAAAATTAATTTATCCTTCCCCAGTCCTTCCTAGTTTGAATACACTGGTACCTTAGCAAGGTGATGATGGAACACATGGAATTTCCAGGTATAAAAAACAGAGTGCTGACTTGACACATGGGTGGGAAGACACTTTCACGTTCCCATCTTCACTTGCTGGCTGAGGTCTGATGGATTTGTTTTGTCTTGTAAACACAAACATCCTCAAACAGTTTAGAGGGTGAAAAATTAAAAAGTATAAATATTTTAATCTTTTGAATCAGTTACCAATCTTAACAGGAGAATATGGAAAGCCAGCTTGAAAAGCCTGGCATGGAACTAAAGGGCACAAAGAGAAATGATGCAGTTGTGGTACAAAGAGGGCGCAAACTTCAGGCTGACATATGTTTTGCAAATCAGCCAAAGATAAGGCTTTAATTTCATCTTAAATTAGTCAAAATGTCAGTAATACATAAGTGGCTATTGGAGCAACCTGGTCTAGTGGAAGGTGTCACTGCCCATGGCAGGGCTGTGGAGTGGGATGGGCTGTGAGGTTGTGGGGGTTGGCAAAATTTTTCAAATGGTCAGGCCATACCCTGGTCTCATGTTGGATGGTCCCAGTAAAGTGGAAACCACTGATGGTACTTTGGGTTGATGTTGTATCAAGCTGGGATTTGGTTTTGCTGAAGGATTCACTCTGTTCCATAGTTCTGAAGAGGTAATTAGAAAAGGAAGATGGGAGCTGCAAAATGAGAAATAGGGCAGGCTTTTTTTCAGCAACTGAATGATAATGGTGTTGAATGTATTTTCTCTTTAAAGGGTAAATGTCACCTTTTATGTCTTGCACTAATATCTAAGTATATATATATATTCTAATGCAACAGTTAAGATTTTTATAGCATTTGTGATTATCTTCAGAGGGCTATTTTCAAAATATCTACCCTTTTCCTTGGTCCTGATGGTGATTCAGGCAGCTTATTTATAGGCTTGATAGTAGAGTAACTATTCTAAAATTATTTTAACTGTTTAGTATAAAATTGCTTTCCCTTTCCCACTTTCACCATCCTGAGTTCATGAAATTTAATATTGACCTCTAATGTCCTGCACTGTGTCATTTCAAAGGCAGCGTTTAACAGTGGCTCAAATTCCTGAGCTCTTTCTCCCTCAACACAAGCAGATATTTGTCTTGGTTTAGCTCCCTGAATTTTAAGGAAACAAGCACATGGAGCTGTTATTTATAAGAGCTTGTCAAATCTATTGCTTCTTTTGGTGATAAAACCGTTTAAAAAGACAAATCTGTTGATGGCTAGAGCAATGCTGCAGATTATCTTTCATACTGAGGAATTAGAGGTTGCAGCCAAGTCCAGCAACGGTTTGGGATGATGATTCCCTCACATCTTCCTTCAGAGGAAACAAATCCCACCTTGTGCTGCTGGTTTTGTTCCACCAGCATCGTCCCAGTCCCAGTCACACAAACTGGAACTGGACCCTGCTGTTTTGCAGGGATGGAAGTGACCACCCAGCATGCAAGGAAATGGAAATCAGGTTTTGCATATCAAAACAGAATTAAAGACGCCTGTGTGGTTTCCATGGAATCAGCAGGCTTTCATGGGAAATCAGCAGCAGAACGGCAGCATTCCGGGCACACTCACGGCGTGGCTCCTGCTGGAGTCACCATCCCAGCCCTCTGCTCTTCCATCCAGCTGTTCACTCCCATCTGTCAGCTACGGAGAAATTATGGCTTCTTCCATAGGAGGGAGAAACCTGCTTAACTGTTCTCTGCCAGTGAGAGATGCTGGCAAATATGTCAGACCTTCTATAAATTATGTATGACGTGATCATGGACACCAACTAGAAAGGCTGGAGACTATCTGGTACAAGAAACCAGGGCACACTGCTCCAGGCTGTGGTTGAAAGTTCCTGAAATTTATCTTATTGTGAGCAGATGCTTGTGTACTTTATTAAAAAATAAAAGAAGCAGCAATCTGTGCTCCTTAACTTGACATTTTGTGAGGGTGTTGAATGGATCTGGTTGCTCACAGCTTAATCCTGCCTTTCCTAGACCTTGGAGATGGCTGCTACCATTACAAGTAATTTTCTGCAAGCTTATTAATTGATTGTGAAGGTCAAATATGGCAAATTGTCACAATATCTTGGGTGTAGTCACTGTTGTCCTGAAACTCCTTTGAAGTCCAGAGACCCAGGAGGATCTGCCCAGTGTAAGTGAGCAGATTTGTGAGCATGGATCTAAGTTACTTTCTCTTTTTCAGGGTCTGAGTAAAAAGGTTGGAGTATCTTCCTCCATCCTGCAAGGGCTTTGGATCTCCTACAGTACTGAAGGTCTTTCAATGGCTTTGGCATCTCTGAGAAATCTCTACACCCCAAACATAAAGGTACTGGAGGAGGTGGGGGGAGAGCTGGGGGTTCAGAACTCACACAAGAAGCTCCAGCAATGGGCAATGACAGTGCAGAGTATTCACTGGAGCCATGTCCGGTGTCCTAGCCAGCCTGAGTAGCTTGCTGAGTGTTTATCCTGAGCTGAGGAGAGGCCTTCAGTCCACTTGAGACTTTTTTGCCATTTGGGGTAGTCCCTCAACTCTGCTGCTTTGACTAGGGACCTCCTTTTCATTGCAATGAGAAAATAGTGAGTTTGTGTGTGTGCAAAATGGGATTTTTCCTTCCCCAAGATGTGGAATGCAACAACTGATGCTGGAACTTGACAGCTCATGTAAAGGGCTCTGGGTTAGATAGGCACGAACTCTGAGGTGACACCAAATCCAGCAGCATGTGTTCATGTGCTGGTTCAGGCACTTTTACAGTGGTAAGATGAATGTGCTGACTTAGGTGAGCCCATCTCTACAGCAGAAGGGATTTCAGACAGAGATACAGGTTTGGAATTGTTTTCTCACATGGAAGGATGTTTGTTCCAGGTCCTTCCCACCCAGGCAAGGTGAGCTCAGTCTGTCCCCATGTCCCTTCCTTGTCACTCTCCAGCATCGGGTGGAGCCTTTTCCACTGGTGCTGAGTGCAAAGGGAGCCATGCAGTGGGACAGCCAAACCAGCCTAGGGATCCCATGGGAAGGGTGCTGAGTACAGCTCTCTTCAGCTGTGTGTTTTGATTCCCCATGCCTGCCATGTCCCCAGCTGCTGCAGCAGGGCTGGAGTGACTTTGCTGCGCCCTTCAGACCACTTCATAGCCACTTGGGGAATGATTAAACTGCTCCACCTACATAAAATGGGACCATCTATTGGGCAAATGTTTTTACTCAGCATTTTATGTCCTTTGCTGTTTGCTTGGAGATGAGCTGAGGGCCCTGGTTTATGTTTTGGTGTCACCCTGATGATAAACTCCTGTGTCTCCATAAAGCTCAGCCAACAGCTCTCCTTCCCTGCGCAGGTCAGTCGGTTGCTGATTTTAGGAGGTGCAAATGTGAATTATCGGACAGAAGTTCTGAACAACGCCCCCATTTTGTGTGTCCAATCTCACCTGGGATACGCAGAGATGGTGGCTTTGCTCCTGGAGTTTGGGGCCAACGTTGATGCTGCTTCGGAGAGTGGCCTGACCCCGCTGGGCTACGCGGCTGCCGCTGGGTTCCTGAGCATCGTGGTGCTGCTGTGCAAGAAACGGGCCAAGGTGAAGTAACCACATTGCTCAAAAGCTAATTTAAACTGCTCCACATCTGTTCAAGGCTGGTAGGAGCTGCAGGCAGGACACGGAATGCTTGCTAGGGAACATCTCCAGCAGATGAAGCCAGGAGGCTGCTTTTGGTGTTGTTTTTTCTGCTAAAATGCAGTGAGTTTAAAAGTCCCACACTGACACCAACTCCTGAGAGTCAGTAACTGGTATCTGGAATTCAGGTCTGAGGTAGGAGCTGCCTAGTGACACTGCACTGGTGACCTGCACAAGGATGTTGTGGAGAAAGCCTTGAACCTCACAAGGTCAAAATGGCAACACTGTTTTCCAGTACAAAATATTCTTTAAATATCTCCCTGAGACACATTTTCCAGAAATTTCCATCAACTTGTCCTAGAAAAATCCCCTTTGTGTAGCTTTGTGATGAGTGTTTGGAGTTTTAATTGTATATAATAAGACAAGTTGAAATACTTTGCTGAGGAAGAAAATTATGCTGATTTTTGAAGTGGAGCCTCCTGGAAACAATTTGTGGTTTCTCTGTATGTTTAAATTCAGTTCAAAAGGCAAAATATGGGTTTGTGTAGTTTTGGTATGGATGTGAGGATGACTGAGGGACTGTTTAGATCTTGCTGGGTTGTGTTGTCTGTAATAATGTGAGGACAGTATGAAGGAAAAAAAGGATTTTGCTTTTGTTGGATATTTTGAGAGAGTTTAGTGACAGAAGTCCTGCCACTCATAGTTTTCCTTGAATATCCCTAGCAGTACTGAGGAAATACCCCAAAACGCAGCTGGGTGTCATTTGAAGACTGAGATATTTGCAGAAAATTGAAATACTGATTACTGAGAAATACTGAACTCTTATTAATGTGAATGTGTTATAATATATGAATTATTTCTCATATGCATTATAGTACTGTAATTTAGTGGTCAGGCCCTGGCACAGGTTGCCCAGAGAAGCTGTGGCTGCCCCATCCCTGGGAGTATCCAAGACTGCCTTTCTTATGTTCTCCAAGTTCCTGCTACTGGGATAGCATCTAGAAATCCCACCTGATGTATTCAGGCATCAAGTGGAAACCGTGCCCCAAAGTACAACCAGGGCTGTCAAGCACTGTCTCTATTTCCTATTGATTGTGCCTGCACTGAGTTCACCTTACGGTGTCTGACTGCAGGCTGAGGCACTTCTGGGACTCTCAAAAGAACTGATACCTGTAAGACAAGCTGGTTTTCCTTTTGTAGATTTGGCTAAAGGAGATGATACCAATGTGTATTATTTCAATGCACAAGAAAATTTGAATGCTGGACTTCAGGACACAAAGGAAAAAATATTTTTGTAGTCTTTGAGTCTGAAGAAAACCAAAGAAGCCTAAAAAAAGTAATGATATCTTCCCCAAAGCAAACACTTGTGGCCAAGATGATGCCAGAGCCTGGGACACTGCTTTGTTTTCTGGTCATGGAAGTGATAGTTTACTGGAAAAATGCACATTTTGTAAATGAGGCATTATTTTGAAACCGGGATTGAAAACTCTGAAGAAGCAAAGCTGTTTTGCCCGTGATTTGGTTTAACTGTATTTTGTCATCTATTTTCAAGGTGGATCATTTGGACAAAAATGGGCAGTGTGCCCTGGTCCACGCCGCTCTCAGGGGACACTTGGAGGTGGTGAAGTTCTTGATCCAGTGTGACTGGAGCATGGCCGGGCAGCAGCAGGGAGTGTTCAAGAAGAGCCACGCAATCCAGCAGGCCCTGATTGCCGCCGCTAGCATGGGCTACACTGAGGTAGGACCTGCTCTGCTTCTGCAGGGAGGGTAACCAAGGGTTGGCCCTTTCCTGCCCACTCACAAAAAGCGTCTGGAGGTGGAGTCCAGAGTACTTCTGTCTTGCTCTTCCTCCCCATGCCATCCCATGCCATCNGTGTTCACAGATCCCTTGGCAAACCCTGTGGTCTGGGCAGGTATCCAGGAGAGGGAGCATAACAAGCCTTTAAGTATTGTCAGAATAAACTTTTGGAATGAACTTTTAAGTGGGGATAAGGTGGATGGACAGCTCATTGCCTACACCGCTCCTCCGGCGTGGATGGGGAGTGTGAGAACATGTAGCTTTGGACTGCGTGCCGGGGGAGGGAAGAGCCAGAGAGCTTCCTCCCGCCATCCTGACAAAGATTTTTGGTGGGGAAAATGATGTATAGAATAACTTAGGTTGGAAAAGACCACTAAGGTCATTGAGTCCAATCCAGTGCCAAGCCCACCACTGCCACTAGTCCCGTCTGCAGAGCTCCTGTGACCCATGGCAGCCCCAGTTCCTTCTCCTTTCCCTGAGAATGGGTTTCTTTCCTACCAAATATCTCCTCTCAGCCTCACCTCTTCCAGGAGATGCATCCACTACACACACCAGGTCATCTCCAAGAGAACAGACACAGTTACAGGGAACTGACCCTGCCAAGTCTCATCATGTGCCATCATATCAAGACATTTGGTTGGGTTTTTTTGCTTGTACGGGGCAGCAGGTTCAGGAAGAATATTTCCTTGATCTCAGTATGCCAGGCAGAGACTGTTCCCTTCCCTCTGTGTATTCCAAGCAGCTCGTGTGACGGTGTCAGCAGTTCCTGTATAACACATTCAAGTTCATGATCTGACACATCGTTTTGTTTTAGATCGTCTCCTACCTGCTCGATCTTCCAGAAAAAGATGAAGAGGAGGTGGAGAGAGCGCAGATCAACAGCTTTGACAGCCTTTGGGGAGAGACAGGTGATTTCTGTAGAAGCTGTAGCTTATTTGTGCATGTTTGTGTTTGTATTCATGGCCTCTCAGTGCCCTGGTGCATCCCCGAACTCTGGCATTGTTCTGATGAAGGATCAGTTCCTTTGTTCTGATTCCAGATGATTTACAGGTGTCAGCATGAAGCTTGCACTCAGCTTAAGTAAATAAGAGAAGTTTAGGTTTTGAAAATCCTGAGCTTCTGCAGCTCCTGGCTCTTCTCAGGAGCATGAGACATGGAGCATTCTGACCAGCCTCTGTAACATGAGATGGACACACAGTTCTGTGGTTTCTCTCTTGATATTGGGCGTATTTATCCAAAGCATCTCCCTGTTTCTCTCTCCTCCTCCCCATTACATGCAGCACTGTGATGGTTAAATTATCCGCTGATTTTCTGAAAACTCCTCATTATTTAGCATGGGTAGTCAAAATATATTCTTTTGTGCAGTATTGCATTTCTGCATTCATAGGTACAGTAAGAATCCATTCTCTCCTAACTTCTCACAGGAAAAAAAGGACAGCTATCCACCCCTTTAAATCCACTAAAATTTCTCTTTTTTGAGACATTCCAACTTGTTAGCTTTTAACTCCAGCAACCTCATAAATATTATCCTCTGCCATTTGTACTCAACTCAGTTATCCATTTGCATCACTGGTGATGTTCCTGTCAGGTTAATACACCCAGGTAGTGTTCCTGTCTGGGGAATGGAGCACAGATTGCAATTCTGTCAGCTTTGCTTAGAAATGACATGATCCAAGGGGACAGGGGCTGGCTGGAGTGTGGCTCAGCCTTTGGTCAGCTTGTTTCTGATTTGGAAGAGGTGGTGAGGGGAGCAGGCTTGTATTTTGTGCTCATTTTGTACCTGTGTCTTTGGAAGTGTGGCCTTATTAGAGCCATGTGATGACTAGAGTCCTATCAGAGGGCATTGTCCTGAACTCTAAAGGACAAAGCCTGAGGGATGAGGTGTCCTGGGAAGGAGCCTGGCTGGGATGCTCTGGGCCACGCACAGGGCACTGGGGAAAGAGCCAGTTCCTGCACCCATGGGAATGTAACAGCAACAAGGGCATCAGGCCATTTTTAGAGGAAATAAAGGCAACAATGAATAAGCAATTTTAAAGTGCCTCTGGGGTGTTGAGGTAGAAAAAAAAATTGGATGTGGAATTAGCCCAGTGAAATGACTGAGAAGTGGTGATGGGACAGCAGCTTTGTACCAGTGACTCGCAGTGTGAGGGGGTGACCAGTCCTCAAATGGATCTTCCAAAATGGTCTCTGGTGTTTGGATCACAAGGACTGTCTTGTAAATAAAACAGTGATCAGATCCCTTCAGAGTGTGATCAAAAGCCACTCAGACGTCTCCCTGCAAATTAACCTCATGGGCAGCATCAGGCATTACAGATATCCCTTCCCTTCCTGTCCCATCCCATCATGTCCTGGGTAGCTCTGACTTTCCCAGCCTGTTTCCATCTTTGCTGTCTCACACCTCTGCCCCTAAAAATGCTAAAAGATGGACTAACCAGACATCTGGGAGTTTCTCTGTTGGAGAGGGGTTTCTGAGTAACTGGGACAGTTGGGAATGTGGATTTGTGATTGGCAAATCACACACAATTGGGGAGCCGTCTGAAAGGAATATCCACTTACACCATTAAAATCGGTAATGAGTAGGATGGGAAAATGAGCAAAAATGATCAAAAATGAGCCAGCCACCACACTGAGAAGCCTTTTGTCTACATGAAACAGGTCTGGAACTTCATATGAAACTCAAGACTCTCTTTCACATAACTGTATTATTTTCCGAAAAGTAAATAGAGAGTTCAAATAAATTTGGAGAGAAATTCAGGTTTCCACCTAAAAATAGCAATCTGCTCTAAAAATCTGAATCCTGGCTTTTAAGGGTTTTGGTACTTGTTGCTCATGTCTCATCTTCCACAGAACAGAGTCGAGTGCTTGGCTCGATGATATCAGCCTGATATCATCCAAATGGCAGTGCCAAGTGACATCATAAGTTTAGGAGCTGCTGACAGCACACTATAGCCAGCTCCAGATGGAGTATTTCCCCCTGGGACAAAACTAATATCAAAACCCAGCAGAAAAGTCTCTGAGTCACTTATGCTATCTCCATCAGAGTTGGAGGTGCAAAAAACATCTCCGTCAAACTGTTTGTCTTGCTGCCAGGCTGTGAAACAGATACATGTGCTGGACGGGAGCAATTTAATGATTCCTTCTCCAGATAAAGTTGTTTTTTCCACAAGAAAACACAGCAGCAGAAGCAGAATATGCTGTTGCAGATCCCTGGTGTAGGAGGCTGTGGCTTGACGTTGCTCGCTGACGGAGATGGGCACATCCACACCTGAACCCGATCTCAGGCTCTGTTTGAGCTGTTTTGAGAAACACAGCAGTTGTTGTGTGGTGTTTATGCCAAGACTTGGTTATTGCACGGTGAGTAGTCCTTCTGGCACTACATCCTCATGGAAAAGCTGCAAAATGAACATTCCTGTTTGCCAGCCCAGGATCCTGGTTGCTGCTCCTTGGCTGGGCTCAGACTCACCTTGGTTGTGCTGGGCCATGAGAGCTCTCCAGCAGGCAGTAAAACTTCAAACCACCCCATTTCTGTCCTCCATAGTTCCTTCTGGAGGAGCAAGGCCTGGCTGCTCAGTAGCACAGGAGCTTTTGAGCTTCCCTTGAGCTGGAGATGCAAAGGACGGGCTGGAGCTATGTACCAGCACCAGTTGCTTGGACCCTGAGGAACAGAGCAGCAGAAAGATGTGTCAGTGCAGGCAGAATGGACTGTAAGGGAGAGTGGAGAAATCATGAATCGAATTACGCTGTTTCAGTAAAGTCTTCTCCAAAGAACATTTCATAACAAACACCAAACACTGGAGTGATTTACAGTATTTTCATTGTTGCAAACATAAGTAATTTTGATGTAAAATACCTCAAATTAACCTGCAACATTTCAAGTGCAGGCAGGTTTAGAAATAGAACCCAGCAGCCCTGCATGCCAATCCCTCTGCCTCCTTCTGTATTTGTAGCTTACGTTTAAAACCCACATGGATCTGATTATAGACTTTGCAGAATGTTCTTCTTGTGGCAGCAAAATGATTTTTCTTTTAACTCTTGGTGTCTCTCAGCCCCAAGAGAAGAAAATTCAGCCATAATGTGGAAGAGAATTGAGAATTAATTAAATCCCCCAACATTAACAGTGTTGCAGTTGGAAAGCCATCAACACCTTGTAATCAGCCAACCCACAGAAATGTACTTCAAAGAAAAAACGAGCGACATCAGTCAGAAATAGACTCCCACCTTCTGCTCCAACTCCTACCAGAAGCAGCAGAGCGTGGAGCCAGTGGAGCTGTGCTGAAGTGCACAGAAAGTTAGGAAGAGGGAGGAACCAGAAAGTCTAAAATTAATACTGAAACAAGTCACCGGCAGGTCCTGAACTTGGAACTATTTTCAGATAGAATGTGTGTTCTCTAACTCAACCACACTTTGAGTTAACAGAGCACATTTTGTCAGGGAAAGAGCTCTCAGGTGTTGTTTCTACCCACCTGTAATATCATGAGCATATGAAATGAGAGGTATTTTTGGGTTTGCACCAAGACCTTGGCTGGTAGCATTAGCCCTGGCCAGAAACAAAGCCCAGAAGTAGTGTTCTTCTTGGAAAAGAGGTGAACAAATCCATCCTATTTTGCTTTCCAGCTGTTTCCCTGGTTACAAAGATCTACAGGGTGAAGTGGGATATGGAAAATAAAAGTCCTCCATCTGGGTTACACTGCTCTGTGCTTGTTTGGACAAAGGAAGGCCACAAATGTGACTGTCATCAGTGGCTGGCAGGATCTGTCAGTGCCTCCTGCTTGATCCCTCACTTGCTCCCTTGTAGTCGTGGTGGGATCAGGCAAGGACAGGTTGCAGAAGGTCTTGTCAAGTACCTGAAGACCTGTGTTTTCTCTGGATATTGTGCCCCTACTCAGACACATTCGGCCTCACAGCCTATGCCTTCGGCAGTAAGGAAAACAGTAATGGATTCATGATCACATTTCTTTGCAGCCCAACCTGAACCTCAGTCACACCTCTAACCTCAGTTACATTTGAACCTCAGTCACAGCTTGAGCCTCAGACACCCCTTGAACCTCAGTCACACGTGTCTGTAGATTATTTTATACTTACTGCAGTTCTCATCCCATTTCACTGCGACTTGCAGAAAACAATAAAAGCTGATTGTCCCAAACAGCCTCTTTCCATGACATTATGTAAACTTTTCATGGAAGAGTTTACCTTTGAGGTAACTAAAATGACAAGAGTTGAAACTGTACCCATTCAGCCTATTTTCTTTGTTCATTTTCTGCCACGAGATAAGTTTGGCGTATCAGGCCCCATCACTTTGATATCCAGCAGAAAGACTCATCTCCAGACAGGAAAACACTCCACTGAGCAGGTGGCTCTTTCCTTGACTGCTTTCCTCTCCCATGCAGCTCTGACGGCGGCGGCGGGGCGCGGGAAGCTGGAGGTGTGCAGGCTGCTCCTGGAGCAGGGCGCTGCCGTGGCACAGCCCAACCGCCGCGGGGTGGTCCCGCTCTTCAGCGCCGTCAGACAGGGCCACTGGCAGGTGAGTGGGCTCCTCACGCCCTGGGGTGGCCGGAGATGTTGTGTCAGGCCATCCCTTCCGTTTTGCTCGAATAGGCATGGAGAAGACAAGCCCCAGCTCTTTTGGGGAAAGGTCAGAGTGAAAAGAAGTGATACTGATGCTTTGATCACCCCAAGCTCTGGCTGGTACACAGAGCTTTGCTTAAGTCCTGTGTTATCATAGAATTGTGGAATGGTTTGAAGAGATCTTAAAAGACCATCTAATTCCATCCCCCTGCCATGGGCAGGGATACCTTACACTACACCAGGTTGCTCCAAGCCCCATCCAGCCTGGCATTGGACACTTCCAGGGATGGGGCAACCACAGCTGCTCTGGTTATCTCACCATTTGAGAAGCAAATGGGATGCTCATCACTTAGAAGAACATTTTTCCTGTCCTTACACCTCCCTTCCTTCTCATAATCCCTGATCATCCACCAGCAGTCCCAGAGGGCACCATGTCTGGAGGGATGGGAATTTTTAGAATGTGGGATCTGCTCTGCTCTTCCTTGGCTCTGACATGTTCTTAGCTGGGTCTCCATGTGTAACCTGCGTCCTGACTTGGTGTGTTGCAGATTGTGGATCTCCTGCTCACGCACGGCGCTGACGTGAACATGGCAGACAAGCAGGGCCGGACGCCACTGATGATGGCTGCGTCCGAGGGACACCTGAGCACTGTGGAGTTTCTGCTTGCACAAGGTTAGAGCACTTGTTGGGAGGTGTTGGAGACTAGCCATGGCACATCCCACCACACCAGCTCTGGCTCAGCTGGGGTTTGTGATGTCAGGGTGTGATGGTGATCTCACCGCTGGGAGAGGACCATGTCCACTCATTGAACAATGAGGCTGGAATAGTCATAGCCTTAATCTTGACTGGCTGCTGCATTACCTGCTTGGTGCTCTCAGCCTCAAAACCACCCATATGAGTTAGCAACCCTGGAGGGATTTAAAGGATTTAAAGATGTGGCACTTGGAGACATGGTTAGTGGAGGGCTTGGCAGTGCTGGGCGAACAGTTGGATTCAATGATATTAAAGGTCTTTTCCGACCTGAACAAGTCTGTGATTCTACATGGTCATCCCTGAGCCTGTACCTTGCAGTCCATGTCCCACCTCGGCGTTCCTGATTGCCCCAGATGCTGTTTGCCACCTCCCCTGCTGACATTCCACGCTGTGTCAAGAGCTCTGGGCGGAGGTTCCTGAACACACCTGGAGCAAACATCCCTGTGCTGTGCTCCTCCACAAGCAGGTTGTGCCAGCAGAGAGACCTCTTAGTTTGGTCTCAGCTGGGCAATCTGTGCAGACCAGGGATATGTCATCTCGGATGAATGGGAATGTTCAGGAAATTCACATCACTGCCGCACTTGCTGAACATTCTAGAGGCAGGGAATCTCATGCCTGGAGGTTTAGAGTTTGCCTCGGGGAGAAAAGCACTGCAGCAGCAATTCATCCTAGCTGTTGGCTGAGCATCCCACAGGTCGCTGCAGCTCCTCAGAGGAGCAGAGGTGATACAGATCATCTCTGCACACGCCAGAGCCAGAGCCCTGGCTGTGCCATGGCAACAGGAGTTGTCTTCATGCCATGAAGAGGAGCGTTCACTTAAAGCTGCTGTTCAGCTCTCATATCTTTATCCGTATGCCGTGTGGAGCAATACTGACCCATTGGTATGGCAGCATTCCTCATCCAAGAAAACGTCAAGTCCCCCTCTCCTTGGCTTGCAGTTGGCAGTAGTGTATCCCGCAACGTTATATTTATATTGGGTAAAGTTCAGGGAGAAATACTGCTGGAAATGGTGTACTTCTGTGTAAAGGGGAGGGGAGCAAAGAAGGGAAAATATGTGCTCTTTTAGGAGAACTGAGCTGAATTGACTTAATTCCCCATGGTGACCTGCTGAAACAGCAAAATGGTCTTCATCCCTGACTCACACAGGCTGGAATGGGGTTGGATTAAGTTTAAAAAAAGCAGTTAAAAAGATGATGTCTCAGATGAGGGAAGTCAGATCCACTGTGCTGCTCAGATGTTTGCCAGGAAAGGCTGCAGAGGTAGGCGTGAAAAAGTTTGCAGCTTGGTGTGAATCAACTCGTTTGCCACAGTTCCCATCAGTGTATTTGAAGTTGCCACAGAGGGTGGGATCTGTGGTGGGAGAAACGTTAATAAAGTAATTAATAATTACGTACAGAGCTCTTTGAAAATAATCTGTCATTGCTGAGCAGAGGGTTTGTGGTAAACAGTGCTAAACAATGGAGAGCTCTGAAGTGAACTGCTGCTTGTTCTTTCAGGTGCCTCCATTTCTCTGATGGACAAGGAGGGCTTGACAGCCCTCAGCTGGGCCTGCTTGAAGGGCCACCTGCCCGTGGTACGTTCCCTGGTGGAGAACGGAGCTGCTACAGACCACGCAGACAAGAACGGCCGCACGCCACTGGACCTGGCAGCATTCTACGGCGATGCTGAGGTGGTGAGTGGCCTGTGATACACCCAGAGAAAATGGGCAGTTGGTGTAAAAGCCATAAAATCCTACAGTTCAGCTTGATGTAGCAATAAACACATGGAATCCTGGCGCTCCATATGGGAAGGTGTTTCTACACAAGCTGATCAGAGAATCCCAGAATGGTTTGAGTTGGAAGGGAACTTAAGGACCATCTTAATCCACCCTGTGCCATGGTCAGGGACACTTTCCACTATCCCAGGTTGCTCCAAGCCCTGTCCAGCCCAGCCTTGGACACTTCAAGGGATGGGATAGCCACAACTTTTCTGGGCACCCTGTGCCAGAGACTCACCACCACTGCAGGGAAGGATTTCTTCCTAGTACCCAGTCAAAACCTATTGTTGGGCTTCTCATTGCAGGTTCAGTTCCTGGTGGACCATGGGGCCATGATCGAGCACGTTGACTACAGTGGGATGCGGCCCCTCGACAGAGCAGTGGGCTGCCGCAACACCTCGGTTGTCGTCACCCTCCTGAAGAAAGGAGCAAAGATAGGTAGGGGCAGGGGGACACTGCCATCGGCTCTGTGCTCAGGCAGGGCTCAAGCAGTGGGGCTGGCATCCTAAAAAATACAAGTATAACCCAGAAGCAGCCTCAGCCCCAGCCACTGCTTCACACTCTGAGAGCAGATGGCGAGTCAGGGCTACTTGGTTCTCTTTAGTAAAATGGGGAGATTATTTTTTTTCCTGTCACATTACTTAGCAAAAGTTAATCAATAAACAACTGTTTCCTTGGCAAGGTCTTTCCTCTGGTAATGCTTTTTCTGTCTCTACTAGTCTGAGTTGCCAAGTGTACTCTGTCCATGCCTGGCTGTGAGCTGCTGCGTTCACTTGCCCTGTGTATGCTTCCAGACCTCAGTGTACCTGCACTGCGCCACACAGCTGCTCACGTTACGTTTTCCTGTGAAAGGGGATTTTGCTGGTGCATTGGCTTCCTCGCTGCCTGCCTCTCACAGCTGCTTTTTTCCTTTCTTTTTTTTTTCACCTTCATCCATTTTTTCCCCCTCTCTCCTACAACTTTTTGTTTTCTCCTTTCTTTGAAGGTTGTCAGACGTTACCGAGTCGCCCACGAGGTATATCTCATTGCTGTCAGCATCAGCTTCGATCTGATAGCTTTGTCAGCCTTGCTTTCTCCTGTTTGATTTAGCCTGCATGCATCCCCAACACCTCTAATCTTTTAATTTACCTCACCTTCAAATAATTTTTTTAATGACTGTTGCAGAGAATAACTTGAACTCAAAAACTAACCTCCTTACCCCAAAACATACTGAGTCTACTTATAGAATATTGTTGACTTATTCTTCACCCACACTAATGAATTGTCCTTAAAATTTTACTACCCCTTCCCTCCCAGTATTAGTCCTTGAGGAACGAGCTGGCTCTGCAGGGTGTCCCCTGTGCAGAGCCAGAGTGTCCCCAGCCCAACGACGCCTTCGGCACCAGCAGCACTTAGACCTTTCCTTTGTCATTTTTTTCTGCCTTAACGGATTCTCTACTCTAGTCTTTCACATCTTGTGAAGCTGGAAATCACAGTCCACTTAACCACAAACCACCTATCAACAGTCAAAGTGCAGATTCCCTAGTACACTTCCATAGATTTGAATTTAGAAATGCTTTTATGTAACCACTATGATTTTTCCATTAAATACCGTTTGTTTCCCCCATCTCAGCTGTTCCACATTCAGCACTGCCCTCTGGTGGAAACGGCTCGATCCTTTCCCAGACCATTGGGATTAGCCTTAATGACTGCAAAGGAAAACCACTGCAATGGGGATGATGTTAATTTAGGTGCCAGAGGAATTGTCAGCTCAATCCTTTGGAGCACTCTGCCCTTTGACCATGCCAAGTTGTTCTCTCCAGCAGAAATTCCCACCCCAGGGTATTTTTTTCCACCCAGCTTCCTACCACCCTTGCATTGTATGAGTTCTTTACCCATCATGCATCCTGTACACTACAGGTCCAGCAACATGGGCAATGGCAACCTCCAAACCAGACATCATGATCATCCTGTTGAGCAAGCTGATGGAGGAAGGAGACATGTTTTATAAGGTGAGAAGGGTGGGTCTGGGAACATGGAACAGGTGCAACTTGCAGCATCACTTGGTGTGAGGTTTTGGCCACGTTGGGTCAGTGGTTGGTCCTCCCCAGCCTGAATGGCTCTGTGATCCTAACGCTGCTGCCTCAACCCATGGCAAGTAAAAGCTCCTGCTCACAGCATTCCTTGTGTTCCAAACCGTTTGGTTTTGGTTAGTGGGGTTGGAGAAGGGGGCATTGATTGCCCAAATCTGTAATGAAGATGAAGCAAAGCCACGTTGCTCTGGATTTGAGCCAGCACTTTGTTTCGTTTTTGAAAACAGCATGACCCAAGTGTTTGTTGGGAGTGCTGCTGCCATTGCGTCGGGTCTGGCAGCCTTGTCATTACCTAGTGGGCTCGCTGCTGGGGATCAAGGCAATGGGATAGAACATCCCAGAAAAACTCCTGGAATAAACTTTTTGCAATGAAAACAGATTGTCAGGACACAGCTGGCTTTGTCGTGTCCTTTAGCCCATGGGAGACATTCCACTGTTACAGTTAGGGAGTCTTTTTTTGTTCTGTGTTTGTTTTAAGCTGATCTTTAAAACCCGGAGATTTGCACACACACAGAAAATGTGCAAGTACAACAGTGATTCACTGTGAGGCTCTAAGGGTGAAGGAGAAAATATGCAAAGCTGGCATTGTAATAGGAGTTATCTGCCAGAGATACATGATACAGCTGAGAAACCTGAGTCTACAAGTTTTTAAAACTCACTATTCATAGCTGCAAGATTTGTTTCTGGGTCATGAGGAACTATGTGTGTCCTCAATCCCATCCTGCCCTCTTTCTCTCACCCTGGCTGTTGGCTGCCCCCCTTCAGGGTGCACATCATCCCATCTCAAAATTAGTTGCCCAAAATAGCAAGGATGAGTCACCTTTGAAGGTGACTGTTGCATACCAATAATTATAAATGGAACCCAGTTAACAGATGTAGACATCTGAAGTCCAGGGAGGTGAGTCTCACCCTGTTTGTTCAAGTTCAGAGCCATGGCAGTGCCATAACATTTATCTTTGCTCTTGCAGAGGCTTCTCTGAGCCCCAGAGCTCCACCCAAAGTCCCACGATTTGTGTTTCTTACCCTCCTGGATGTGTATTAAGCTTTGGGTGGAGGGTGTTCTCCGGGAATGGGTAACTGATCACCCCGCTCAACAGACCATCCAGCCAGGAACCAGATGGAGTTGTATCGAGTTAACACCATTTCTCTGTGTTTCCTGCTGTAGTGTGACAGCTCTGTATGAAGTGGGAGATCTCAACTTGTGCAAGGCATCTGCCTTTCCAGCTCAGATGTTCCCTTGATCAAATGTTCTGCCTTTCCTTTCTAGGAAAGAGCTAAATAGTGGAGTTGCACTTCCTTAGCCACCTAAAACATTGGTGGGGCTGGCAAGTAAACTCAACCCAAGGATGAGTTTTGACGTGTTTTCTTTTTAATAGAAAGGTAAAGTGAAAGAGGCTGCCCAGCGCTACCAGTATGCTCTGAAAAAATTCCCCAGAGAAGGGTTTGGAGAAGACCTGAAAACCTTCCGAGAGCTGAAGGTGTCACTGCTTCTCAACCTCTCCCGATGTCGAAGGAAAATGAACGTAAGTGTCCCCTCTTTTCGTGGCCTTAAGCACAGCCTGACAGCTTTGTGCCTCTGCGAAGATATGTCCGCCCCTAATCATGCTTTGGCCTCTCAGATCTCTCCTCTCTGTAACCTGGTTGTCCTTCACAGAGCACTGGCATTTTATAATTCCAAAGCAGTAATGATTTAATATGCATTTCAGATGATTAAAAATTCATTGCTATGTTTATAGCTCTTTGAATTTTTTATTACTCCCTTTTGATGATGATGTTCACATCGTCACATGGGGGTGGAGGCATTTTCCAGATTTCTGGGGCAGCAGTGAGGAGGAGCCAGGAGATGTGCTCCTTTGAATACTAATTAATTTCAAATGAAGGAGCATATGCTTAGGGGGTTAGCACTTCCCCAGGGCAGTGACTCATCCAGAAACACCCCCATAAGACTCCCTCTCATCCCAGAACTTCCAGATCCCTGTCACTCTCCCCACTCCAATCTGACAGCATCCAGCAACCAGCTTGTGCAGATGCCTGTTCTGCCAGCACACAAATGCCACCTTCCCTGGCTTGGTGTGCAGGGGCTTTCACCTCCACAAATTAAAGTCCCCATAAATTCAAAAAGTGACATTGCCAAGGTCATGAGCCAGCAAAGGTTACACTGGAGGAGAAGGAGGTCTTGGGACATCTTCGTTTCTTTTTCTGTGAGGAAGAAGGATGGAAAACAGTGGGAGTAAAATCTTAATGCTGGTGAACAAATACAGTTTGGAGAAAAAGTGTGAACCTTCTCTTTAAACCAGCCAATTCACAGCAAGTAACTCCAGCTCTTGTCCTGTGCTTTGACGACAAGATTTTTGGTTTATCATTAGCTGGGGAATGCCAGGAGTTTGATGAAAATTTCAGAGGGTTGTGATTGCTCCTGCAGTTTTTGCACCTGTAGGTGAGGCCATAAAGGTACCTGTCTCATGACTGCATTCCCAGTTCAGTCCGTTGGACAGTAACTCTTCAGTAACTGCTACTACAGGTGAAACAGAAGTATAAGCTTCCCCAGGCAGGGCATGCCCATAGCAAGAGTTGGCTTCACAAGTTTTTGAACAAATCAGGAGCAGCACTATTCAGTCCTTTCTCCTAGAGCTGCTCAGGTCATAGCCCAGTGCAGCGATCCAAAGCAGTGTTTGGCTGTGAAATGGAATCCTCCCCACTAGGAGGAGTTCTCCTTCACAAGTGCTGAGTTTCAGCTGAGCTTAGTGGGACATGCAGCATTCAGGACAAGGCAAGAGAGAGTGGTGACAGGGTCCAAACCAGAGCTGATAGCCTGGGCTCACAGCACTGCCCCTAGAAAGCACCCAGAGCAGTCCCATCCCACACGGTCACCCTCTCCCTGCTCCCAAACTATCCTCCCAGCTGAGCTGTCATGGAGAAGTGAGGAACAGTGGGACTGATAAGAGACCTTTGCCAGGAAAATCCTGATTGTAGCTAATGCAGCCCTGTCCTTCACAGGCAGTTTTCTTCAGCCCCTCGAAGAATGTCAGCATGGTCAGGGAATCTGAAGGGCATGGGAAAGGTTTCCTATTGCTTTCAGCTATGGAAAAAAATCATTCATGAGATAACATTCCAGCCTCTGCAAGACCAGATGTTTCCTCAAGACTGTAGATTGTTGGAAAGGGATTTACATGCACTTGTTGGGGACACAGTGTGGCTTGCTGACCTCTGTGGGTGATGACAGCAACTTGAGTTAACCATGCCTGAGTCTTTCGAAATGCCGTCGTAGCTACCTGTCTGTAAATTATGTTGAATACATGTGAAACATTCCAATACCATCGAGTTTTCCATGCAATATGAAAAAAAAGTCCATACTAAGTCTGTTTTCTTCCCATGATGTATGTATTTTTGTTTCTAAATTTATTCAGTTAACTTACCTACACACCTATTCAAATGGCAGGATTTCGGAATGGCGGAGGAATTTGCCACTAAAGCCCTGGAGCTGAAACCGAAATCTTACGAAGCTTACTATGCAAGAGCAAGGGCCAAACGCAGCAGCAGGTGAGGAGGAACAGAGAGAAGGGTGTGAGGGGCCAGTCTCTGCGAGCCTGGCACATCATGTGTGGGCACCCACCCTGCAAAGCCAGGCAGTGCCCCCATGGGAAGAAATGGCCAAGGAATGTTCATTAGTGAGATCACAAATTTCCTGAACTCCAAAGTAATGTCCTCCCTCATTTGGTGATTCCTGAATCCAAATGTTTTGAGAGGTTTGTCATAGTGGAATTTTGTCTGGACATCTTACAACACTGGCGACCTGGACACCAAAGTGGAGTGTTCTTTGTTTCAAAGTACACTTCAGTTTGACCACAACTTGGACTCAAAGCAGAATGTGACTCATGGCTTGTGTTGTGCAAGAGGGCAGACTTATTCTTATCACAGTGGTCTCCTCTAGCCTTAAAATCCGTGCATCTCTCTCCAGCAACCCTTTCTGCCCAGCAGATGCTGCTGACCAGCTGGGCAGTGGCTGCAGGCAGGCACTGGCCAGGGAGCCTCCAGCCAGAGCTTGCACCCAGGGCACTGCAGCCAGCTCCTGGAGAGCTGCAGCACGGTGATCTCTCTTGTTCAGCTACCTCCCTGAAGGCTAAAAATGTGAGATTAGATCCATTTGCCATTCCTAATGAGCAGGAGCACTGCTTGGGAGTCCTGTTCTCAAGGACTGGGCACCCTGCCACTGCATCTCTGTTTAATTGGCAGCCAGAATGTCTCACATGGCATGCAGGTGTGTGAGCCCCTCTGTGCAAACATCCCAACTCAGCAGATACCACCACTGTGTGACATTCCATGCTGGATGCAAGTGTGGAACTGGGCCTCTGGCCCAGCTGGTGCAGGTCCACCAGGTCCTGATGTGGGAGGTGAAGCCATAACCTTCCACAGAGGAGTCCTGCAAGCTGAGCCACACACACCACCTCATGCCTTTCCTTTAATGGTTTCCTCTGCATTGTTCCCAAAACATTATGGGGAACCTTAAGACCCATGTTCCTCTCCAGATGGTATCAGCCTCCCACATGCCAGTGTCCTTTTCTCCCTGGGTCTCTCCAACAGAAACTGTCACCACTTTGGCTTTGCTTCTCCCTGTCCCAGTCTATGCCCAGCAGCACACCTGGTAGAAGAGGAGGCTTTTCATTCTTCCACCTGATCTTCAATGGCTTGTACAAAAGATTAGGCTGGTGTTGGGAGGTGCTGAGGAGGATCACTCATGGGGAGCTTTTCCCCCACCTGGGTGGGTTTTCCCAGATCACAGTCATGTTCAAACACATAGTTTTGCTCCAAAGTGAACAGTGTCCCTGTAAATGACAACCCCCTTTCCAACCCCCCCCTCCCTGTTACGCCTCCTAGGCTGGCCTTTCCCTCACAAAGGCTTCCCCGGGCAGCTTGCAGCCTCTGGCACATTGCTTGATTCCTTCATTCCAAAGAAGTTAGCCAAATCCACTATAAAATTGAAGAGACAAGCCTTTCCCAGAGCGCTGACCTGTGGGAGCCCCCGAGCTCTGGAGCCAGGCACGACGCTGTGTGGTCTCGGCATCAGGCAGAAGTTAAATTTTCACTGGCGTAAGTGGTTGTAGTTCTGTCAGAGCTTGTTTACAGCAGTGGTGAGCTGGGCTTGAGGTGATCAATGTGTTGGTGTCCACTTGGCTAACACAGAGGTGAAGCTCATGGTGGTGCTATGTGGAGTAATTAATTAGCCCCTAACGCACGCTGCAGAGGACAGGCGTGTTTGCTAGTCTGGGCTGTGCCACCTCAAGGCTGTGTTCCCTTCTTCTCCAGAATTTTCCCTCTCTTTAGATAACATAAAAATCCAAGGGAGGCCCATAAGGCAGCGTGTGAGAGGTGCAGAAAGAAGTAGCAATCACAGATCTCCCTCAGTAACATACACAAGCCACTTTATCCCCCTGGAATCTCTGAAAACAGCTCCATCCAAATCCAGAGTACTTTCAGTTCTCATTTCTGTTCCTTTGTCAAGCAGGCAGTTTTCAGCAGCCCTGGAGGACCTGAACGAGGCCATCAAGCTGTGTCCTAACAACCGTGAGATCCAGCGGCTGCTGATGCGGGTGGAGGAGGAGTGCAGGCAGGTGCAGCAGCAGCAGCAGCAGCAACAACAACAGCAGCAGCAGCAGCCACTGCCACCACTCCCAGCAGAGCCAGAACCCGAAGCCCAGCATGAAGAGCTGTATTCTGTGCAAGATATCTTTGAGGAGGAATACCTTGAGCAGGATGTAGAAAATGTTTCCATTGGCTTGCAGACAGAGTCCAGGCCAAACCAAGGGCTGCCCATCATCCAGAGCCCACCCCCATCTCCAGCTCACAGGGACTCAGCCTATATTTCCGGCTCACCTCTTGGCTCTCATCAGGTCTTTGATTTCCGGTCCAACAGCTCTGTGGGTTCACCGACCAGGCAGGGGTACCAGTCCACATCTCCTGCTCTGTCTCCGACACACCAAAACTCACATTACAGACCCAGTCCTCCACACACATCCCCAGCTCACCAGGGCTCCACTTACCGCTTCAGCCCCCCTCCGGTCGGAAGCCAAGGGAAGGAGTATCAGAGCCCACCACCGTCTCCCCTTCGCAGAGGCCCCCAGTACCGCGCCAGTCCCCCCGCAGAGAGCATGAGTGTTTATCGGTCACAGTCCGGCTCCCCGGTCCGTTACCAGCAGGAACCCAGTGGGGTCACCCAGCTCCCTGGCAGACCCAAGTCTCCTCTATCCAAGATGACACAGAGATCCTTCCAGATGCCCCAGCTCCCCGTGGCCGTGCCACAGCCAGGGCTGAGGCTGCAGCCAGCCAAGGCACAGATTGTGAGGAGCAATCAGCCCAGCTCTGCCGTCCATTCCAGTACTGTCATCCCAACTGGTGCATACAGCCAGGTTGCCCACTCGATGGCCAGCAAGTACCAGTCATCATCAGGGGACATGGGGGTCAGCCAGAGCCGGCTGGTCTACCAGGGCTCCATTGGGGGCATCGTGGGTGACAGCAGGCCCGTGCAGCATGTACAGGCGAGTCTCAGCGCAGGAGCCATCTGTCAGCACGGAGGGCTGGCCAAAGAAGACCTTCCACAGAGACCATCCTCAGCATACAGAGGGGGGATGAGATACAGCCAGACACCTCAGATTGGGCGAAGCCAGTCCGCCTCCTACTATCCAGTGTGCCACTCAAAGCTTGACCTGGAGCGTTCTTCCCTCCCCGCCAACCAGCTGGGCTCTCCAGATGTGTCTCATCTCATAAGAAGACCCATCACAGTCAATCCCAGCGAAATCAAGCCTCACCCACCGACTCCAAGGCCTCTACTCCACTCTCAGAGCGTTGGCCTCCGCTTTTCCCCTTCTAGCAATAGCATCTCCTCCACCTCCAACCTGACTCCCAACTTCCGCCCCTCTGCTTCGATTCAGCAAATGGAGATTCCCCTCAAGCCAGCCTACGACAGATCGTGCGATGAGCTGTCTCCAGTCTCGCCCACGCAGGGGGGCTACCCCAGTGAGCCAGCCCGTTCCCGGACCACGCCATTCATGGGAATCATAGATAAAACTGCTCGGACTCAGCAGTACCCCCACCTCCATCAGCAGAACAGGACCTGGGCTGTGTCGTCAGTGGACACTGTCATTAGTCCTACGTCTCCTGGCAATCTGCCCCAGCCGGAATCCTTTAGCCCACCCTCTTCAATCAGCAACATTGCCTTTTATAACAAAACCAACAATGCACAGAATGGCCATTTGCTAGAGGAAGACTATTACAGCCCCCATGGGATGCTGGCCAATGGGTCCCGAGGAGACCTCCTGGAGAGAGTCACCCAAGCCTCCTCATACCCCGACGTCAAGGTGGCAAGGACGCTGCCCGTGGCACAGGCCTACCAGGATAACCTGTACAGGCAGCTCTCCAGGGACTCCAGGCAAGGGCAGACGTCCCCAATCAAACCAAAGAGACCATTTGTGGAGTCTAATGTGTAAAAGACACTTGTTGGAGTAAGACCCTCATGTTTTCAGCACACACTTCCAAGCTTGATTTCCATGCATATTATTATAATTATTATTATTATTATTTTTATTCCTCTTTGGTAGCTACATGACCAAGTTTCTCCGGTACTTTATGTGGTGGTCAGACAGCGATGCACGTGCTCCAGCCCTTTCGTTCCCCAGCTGACTTTGAAGCCAACATCAGCCGAGCCAGTATCGTTTGCCCAATTCCAGCAAAGTTCCAACCAGGATATCTTAGTCCATGATGTGGGGTGGTCCAGAAATATCCCTACACAGCAGGAGGTAACCAGCTATTTTCAAGAGACAATTGCCTTGGTTTTAAATTGGTTTATTTTGTCTCAATGATCTCTTACTCAATTCTGATGGGAATTCCTAGGGAATTCCACAGGAGCCTTTCCAAAGGCTGCATCCACAAGTCTCCATGCCAGCCAGGTCGTTTGGCTCTTTGCCCCAAGCTTACCCTCGGTGATGTGATTTAACACCAGTAGCTATGCATAGCACCCACAACACCCATCCTGATTCTGCTGGTTTACAGTGCTTTCCTTCCTTATTTAACTTGTCATCGGCCAGAAGGCATGGGGATCACACAGCACTTTGCTGCTTCCCAAGTACCTACCAGGTGCCCTCACACTGATTTCTTTGCTCTGGGGCATTTTACAAGCATTGAGGGATTAAAGTTGGCCCTTCATTATGTGTTTCAATCAGCCAAGGGAATTGGCAGGGAACTTCTTGTGCATGAACTGGGATTGCACTAACTTCTTCACACTGTTGGCAGACTGCACCTCACCCACAGCTTTTTCACAGGGCACGTTAGTGTTGGGGCCTTCTCTGGTGGGGGATTTATCACTTGCAAGGAAAAGCAAAAATCTGACTTAGGAAATGATATTCAAAGAGGAAAATTGCAATTCTAATTTTTTTTTACTATGAGGAGGTAGAACATGGCGTGGTGGTCCCAGAAGAGGAAGGGGCCTTCTGCAATCCCAGCCCTGCAGCATCCCTTCCCTCTGGCTCACTCCTGACAGGGAGCAGGGGCTGTAGCGAGGGCTATGCTCCTCTAAGATCCTCTGTTACAAAATCCTGGAAAGGGACACTGTGTTCCATATCTGTACATGGCAGAAACCATGTGTTGCGCTTTGAGAAGCTGTAGTTAAGAGAGACCTATTTATCATTTATTTATGTTATCTATTTCAGGACATTTTCCACTTTGGGTTGGGTTTTTTCTATTATTTTCGGTTTTGTAATCAAATGCAAATCACATCAAGAGGATGTGAAAAGCAGGGGCCGGTTCCAAAATCCTTTTTATAGGAATTTCAATTACTTACTGAAAATTTCTTCTGAGGCGGGGGAAGAACTTCCTTTACCGATTCCTTTATTCCTGGTGGGTTGGTAATCTGCCTTTTCCATTCCTGAGGGTGAAGGGTGGGATGATGGGAGGGAGAGTGATAATGCTGTAGCTTGTTTTAAAGCAAACTAGTGCCTGTTGCCCAATGCCGAACCTCACTCATATCAACTCTTCGGAGCAATTCAGTGCTGAGCAGGGGAGCGATACCTTCCGGGGTCTCCAAAGGGCTACTGCGAATCGATTGCAAGACTTCTTGAACCAAATCATGGGCTCCAACCTGCGCTGGTGTGAGTGAGCATATCCCAGCGCCACATCACTGCAGCTGCACCCATTCACACCAGCTCAGGACAGGGGCTGGAACTCTTTCAGCAAACCCTGGCTTCAATGGCACTTTTCTTTCCCCAGTGTGTGGCTCAGCACATCTTGTTGCTATTTCATTGCCTAATTTGCTCAGAGCAAGGTGGGACACGCACACCTTGGGACAGGGGAGGCTTGTGTCTCACATGGAGAGCATTTGAAAGGGGGGTTCCTCTATGAGTTTTGGCGATTTTGGGGCTCTCTTGGGCCATTTGGTCTTTGTCAAAGCCAGTATTTGGATTGAGGTTGGTGTTTTCTTCCTTGAGGTGCAACCCAGTACTGACTCTTTGCTTTACCCCTGGGCTCTGTAAACTGGGGGGCTGGCTGGGACCCCCTTGATGGGGCGGGTACCCCATGGGGACACCCAGCTCTGTGCACTGTTTCTCTCCTTGCAAGTGGGGTGTGATGGTTATCTTTCTTCCTCTCTTTTCTGAAACAACATGCTGTTTTGTAAGGAAGAACCAATTTCTCCTATGCATCCCACATGCCCATAGCTGGGAGACATATCCTGGGTCTGGAGCAGCACCAGTCATTTTGCTCAGCGTCTCCCATCCTCCAGCTTTCTGCCTGAGTGAGTGGCTTCCTACCTTTAGTTGCTTCTTTGAAAGGAAAAAATAACCCAGTTCAGCCCTGTCCCTGTTTTATCCAGCCGAGTGAGAGACGCTGTGGCCGTGGGTGGCTCCTCTCCTCTGCAACCCCAACAGGGTGGTCCAGGAGCAGTGACAAGAGAACTGCCCGTGCTTTGCTTTCGCTACTCGCTGCCTTGTGCTCCCAGTCCTGTCCTCACAGCACTCCTGTGTGTAACTTTTCAGTTTCTGAAGATGTTTTAAGGAAAAAAGAAAACACCTCACACTTTTAACACAACCACGAAGCTGAAGAAGGCCTGAAAAACTGCAGCGTGCAGGTTTTTTCACAATTCCACGTGTTACTTTCTTCACAGGATTCTTGCACTAATGGTTTTCCATCTGTTCTCTCTGTAAATGGGTGCACTTTACTGTTTGAATTTGTTACTATGGTAAATACTGGATATTTAAGTGTGAGTAGTGTCTTCATTAGAAAAATAGCAAAACAGCTCATGTCTCTTAGTGTATTTTTCAAAAAAAAAGAAGAAAAAAGAAACAAAGCAATGAATAATAACATTTATAGCACAAGAACTGACTCCTGTATATAAGCATCAACAGGTTGAGTAATTTTTGAATACAAAATTATTTGCAGTGGTTTTAAAGCACTTCCCCAGCAATTCTCGTAGGGACAGTCAAGACAGGATGGCTGCTGTCGTCACCGGGTGAGTAAGAAGCACATTTCTTGCTGGAAAAGCTGTTCTTGCTCAGTCCCCTGTGTCTTCAAAGTCATGATTTGGGCTTTGCATGAGGAGAAGCAGAGGCCATTCCATGTTATGCTGGCATGGCCCCATTGTGCTTGGGGGAGCACAAGGTCAGATCTCACCCTGGGGGCCCTTCATCCTCTACTCTTAGATCTAGGTCTGACAAGCCCAGGCCCACGGTGGGATCACACTCAGTTTCTGACATTGTGCTGTTCTGTACATCTGTGCTACATACTTAATTACTCTTTGAGTAATTAAGATGCAGGACAATGCTGCCAGCTGGTGCTTTCATGCCTTCCTGGCTGCAGTGGTGTACCACCGGCAAGCCCCATCTTTGAGCAAGTAGGATTTTGGGTGCACCAAGTAAAGCAGGTTCTTGATGACATTGAAACTCCAGTTTTCGTTCTTGGGATGCATGGGGAAGGCAATGCCAAAAATGATGCTGAAGCTGACCCCTTTCTTTAGCCAACCTTCCCACCAGGTATCTCTCATCCTCGCCTGTGGCTGCTCTGAGACCCAGGTGTGCCGTCACAGAGCTGGAATCTTCTCTCCCAGCATCAGGTGTGGGTGTCTGCCCCATCCCTCAGTGGGGATTCATTGGCTCTTGCTTTCCTCCCAGGTCAGGAGGATGCTGTGGTCCCAGGGGAGGGGATGCCCACCTGGTGCCAGGCTGGGAGTGGCATCAGAGGGCTTTGGACGTGGTCTTGAGTGGGTATCAAAGTGCTTAGGAAAGTGAGGGTTTTACAAAGACAGATCCTTTGGGACCCGTCTCCAAAGAAGGCACAGCCTGAGCTGCCTTCTCTGAGTCACTGTTTGGGAAGACTGTGCCGGCTCCAACAATCTGAGACGTGTGTCTGTCCATCTGTCTGTCTGCTGTGGCACCAGTGCCCAGCTGGGTCTGTCCAAGCACTGAACTTTTTTGGTTATTTTTATTTAACCTGGCTGTAAAGAAAACTGTGTGGCTGGTGTGAACACACAAGCGTGCGTATGCCAGACACCGGAGTCGTACTGGGATTAGGTCTGGAACCAGGGTGGGTAGTAAACTGGGAGTAATTCAGGCCCCTTTACAAAGGTCGCTGTATATTCAGGGTTACCCAAGAGAAGTCTAGCTAAAACCGAAGTGCCAGCTCCGCCTTACCTAGAGAACCAAGCAAGCCAGCGTGCCTGCTCGTCCTCCGCCTTCCTCGCCCGCGGAGATCCATAGCGAGTTGTCGTGAGCTCCTTGGTGGTTGTACTTTGCTGTAGTCTTGGGAATTCAAGATAACTCTTCTGCCGGGATATCGGTGTTTACCCAAGGGCTTGGGGAAGAGCTGCTGTACCTGCTGGGACCTCTGCAAATCAATGCCTTCACCCCGTGCCGGCTGTGCAGCGCAGGCTGGTGGGGGGCGTGTTGGACACAAAGCACAATGGTTGAAAGTGAATCTGCGTTTTTTTCAGCTTTGTGTGAATAATTGCTGGATTTTCATTCAATCAAACTCTTTTTTCTAATATAAACCACTAAGGGCTCAATTCTTTAGCAAGATGCGTTCGTGTCCAACTCTTGACTATACAGCTGGATTTTACCACAACTGGTACAGACCGACCTGAGAGGAGCACAGCGAGCGCGGCCGTCACCGGGAAAGCCAACAGACACCCAACCCTCCCACTGTATCCTTCCTCCTGCTCATTTTCTAGCTGTGATGGTACTGGGGAGTCAGCAGCCGGGTCCCATCTGAGGGGCTCGCACCTTGTGGCTGTGAAAAGAGAGGGCTGCTTTGCCAAGAGACTTTGTCCCTTTGGGTGATGCTGTCCAGGGACGGCGGTGGGGAGGCAAGTCGGGGTTGGGATGGGTAAGTGGGAAAGCCTTGTGCCCATGGAGCTGGGTCTCCACAGGTCTGCCTCGCTGTGCACTGTTCAGCCAGACACTGGGAGCAGCACTGTGTGCTAAATAAAATCCATTGTGTCGGTACACTGATAACCCAGAGACTCGTGTGGACTCTGCCAGTACTGCCGGGCTCATCCCTGTCCAGCCTTTTCTTTGCCATAGTATTGCATCTAGCGTTCCATCTCCTTTCTGTCTTCACATCCGAGAGGCTCTGAGTTGGGTACAAACACGTCCAGTACACCCGCCTTGTGCTTTGTACAACTCCCTGGTTGCCATCCTCTGAGACACTTGCTGGGAAGATCTTTAAGACACTTAAATTTTCCTTTAGCTTTTCTATAATTCTGATGTAAAGGACTTTCTCTCTGTACATTATATTATCCAATGCATGTTCTATTCTCTCCGATATATTGAACACCACACAGTTGTGATATTGTGCAGTGGGAAGAACAGCCCCTGCTAACAGCAGAGGCCTTCGCCTCTCATCTCTAAGGAAAGAAGAAAACATATTTTTTCCTTTGCTGTATTTGCTTGAGCAGAGTTTTCTTGTCTGTACATGTGAGCTGTGAGATAGATGTGAAAAGTTCAAAAGAATGCATTTCCTCCCCCAATGTATACAGATTGTAATCTGTACAATGAAATCTGTATGTATGAAAAAATGTACTTATTTATAAATGGTTAACACTTGGAAATTGTGTCTGGGCTGCTGTTTTTTCCACACTGGGATCAGTGAAGGAGTGTTCTGATGCTTCTCAGTGTGGAAATGATGGTACAAGGGTTGGGTCTCACAGTCACTGCATGGGGGTGGGGAGAGGGACCTGGGAACCACCAGGAGTGGGAGGCAACAGAGGCAGCGCTACTGCTGCCACTAGCAAAAGGCATGTAATAATACAGTGGATTATAATTATAACATCCAGTGCATGGCCCATGGGGTCCCTCACACAGCCACCACTGAAGTCTGCAGTGCTGGACAGGACAATCCCACCCCTAACAGCCACCCACCCTGCCCAGCCCCTCTCCCAGCCGCCCTCGGCGTGTGGGAACTCAAGGGTACCCCATAACTGTGATAGGGGGGCAGTCTGGAGGAGGATGGGGTTAGCTGCAAACATTTATTAGGTTGGGAGCATCCATTGAGCAAACACATCATGCATGGGGAGAAAACACTTCAGACACAAAGCTGCTGAACCTGCACGGGCATAGGGTCACTCCCAGAGAGCCCTTTAGGGGAGCATCCTCCACAAGTGGCCATGCTGGAGGGTGGGGGGCTGCCAGTGAGTGGGAGATCCCAGTGGGGGCAGACATCCTCTCTGCCCACTGGGAACAGGCTGTAGGCTTTGGCTGCCCACAGTGCAGAAATCTGTGCTCGCACTCCCTGTCCCCAGAGCAGGGAAGAGCCCGGAGACTTCTCTCCTTCGTGCCCCTGCCAGCCCCAGCCCTGCCCACAGCACCGCCATTCCCACAGAGCTGGGACAGGTTCAGGGGTCACCAGGGGCTGGGCAGGGAAGAGCTAAGGATGATTAAGGCCATGCGAGGCTGAGTCCAGCGGGCATAATTGCACCAAGCCTGTCTTTCCTCAGCTGTTGTCATCCTGGGCCAGGCAGAGATGCAGACCACCAGGGACAGGGCACACAGGAACATTTCAGACGTCACAAGGAGCCCATGCCGGAGACCAGGAGCTGGGGACATCACTGGCTGCCACCACCAGGGCTCTCGCCTTCTGTCAGGGTCTTGAAGTCCATGGACAGGGCCATCTCCTCGGCCAGCGGCGGGCGCTTCCACTCCTCCCGTGTCAGCACGTAGCTCACCACCAGCCCGAAGGCCACCAGCAGCACCCCCAGGGTGTTGGCCAGGATGCCCTCAGGCACAAAGTGGCTGTAGGAATCACTGTGGGGGTGGAGAGGAATGCTCACGCCTTAAGGGATGGGTGGCCTGTCCCTACTCTGGCTGGGACCCTCTCCTCATCCTCATCCTCATCCTCATCCTCATCCTCATCCTCATCCTCATCCTCATCCTCATCCTTCAGGCACATGCCTTGGGAAAGGTCCCTTCCCCAAAATCAGAGCAAGAAAGGAGTGTTGGTGTTTTGCTCACTTTTGGGAGAGGCACTTGGTGTCAGCAGATGAAGCTGGTGGCACAGTCCTGTACTAGGGCTATAGGCAGCCCAGTACCCTCCCTGCCAGAGGGAAGTGGCTCCTGGGGTGCCCCATAACCCTGTCCCCACAGTGCTGGGGCTGGGGGGACCCCAGTGTGGAGCTGGGGCCATCACTGAGTACTCCAGCTGTGAGGGCAGAGGCCTTGGGGACATGAGTGTCCCGGGTGGTTCTGCAAACACCTGGATGCAGGGAGGTGGCACTGGGCATTTTATCCACATTTATCCACAAAGACAGCTGTTGCAGAACCCAGCCCCTTGTTAAACATCACCTGGTAAGTGACTCAGCAGCAGCAAAAATAAAGGCCTCGAGGGGAGATTTAAGAGCCACAGACTGAGCAGGACTGGGGCATCCCTCTGCTGGAGGTCTGGGGGGGCACTCCCCCACCCCAGCTTGGTCACCCACCTGATTTTGAAGAGGAGCATCTCAGTGATGCCCAACAAGCAGGAGGTGATGGAGAAGATGAAGAGGGCGATGCCAAAGAAGACGTGCTGGGGCTTGTACCGTGCTCTCAGAGAGAAGGAGGCACGAGGGAACAGAAAGAAACCACAGCCCAGGAGCCACTGTGGGGACACAGGGATGTGACAGATGCTGCAGAGTCCCTGCCCTCCCGGGGGACCAGAGGCTTCCCAGCCCTCACCTGCAGGAGGTAGAGCACAAAGGTGGCCATCCCACACCAGGAGTGCAGGCTGTACATGTCAGGGATGCCCTTGGACCGGTGCGACTCAAAGACGGCGATGATGCCTGAGGAGAAGGGCCCATCACCACCAAGGCCACATCCTGCCCAATCCACCCACCCCAGCCTGGCACTCACCCACGAGGGCGATGACCAGCGCCAGGCCGTGGAGCAGCACATGCAGAGCCTTGGTGGAGCGCTTGGCTTCGTGCCTGAACACCCGGTACACCAGGAGAGCTGCACAGAGAGGGTACACAAGCATGCACAGGGATCACCCACCTCCCTGGGTGGCACCCAGCATCGCCAGGGATGCTGGAGCACCTTCCCCGTGTCTTTGTCACCATTTATTCCCCTTAGTTCCCTGCCCAGCCACAGTTCCAGGCTTTGGAGGCTGCAGCTGGGACAGGGATGCTGTCCCACCATCCTGCTCACCATCGCCTTGGAGGAACACCATGCCCAGCACCATGCACAGGGGGTGGGCGTTGAACTGGAGGGGGCTGTGCCAGGCCACGCCGCCCCGGTAGCGGCCCAGCCAGGCACCTGTGGTGGCCAGGAGTGTCAGGCCCAGCAGCTGCGACACGGCCACGTACGCCGAGAGTCCGGAGGGGCTGGTGGGCGGCGGGGCCCCATCCATGGCAGCCTGCAGGGACAGAGAGGAGGGGGCAGCGAAGCCACAGCGGCCCCAAGTGACAGCGGGTCCCGGCTGGCCAGAGCTCGGGTGGGGTCCTGCTCCGAGCAGCGTCCGGCACGTCCGCTCCACCCTCACCTGCCCCGGAGCCGGGCGCTTCCTGCTCCCGCCGCGCCGCCCACACCTGGAGGCGGCTCCCGGCCGGCACGGCACACCCAGCTCCGTGCTCCTGCACCTCCTGCCTGCTCCTAGACTCCTGTCCGATCCTTCTGTCCCTGCCTGCCTGCTCCTGTCCTTCTTCCCGACCCTCCTGCCCCTGCCTATGCGCTGCCCGCCCCCTTCGTCCTGCCCCGGCCCTCCTGCCACAACCGTCCCTCCATCCGTACCCCTCCATCCTTGCCCCTTTGTGCCTGTCTCTGCCTCCATCCTTTTCATCCCCATCCCTCCCACTCCATGCCCGTCCCATGTCCCACCTTCACCCCCTCCCCAGCCCACCCACTCCAAGACCCCCACAACAACCCCCAAACCCTGACAGAGGAAGGCAGCACAGGGGCGAGCAAGGGACCCCCTCCATGACAAAAGCAATAGCCCCTGGGGACGTGGGGCTGAGTGAACGAACATCTGTGCCGGTAGGGGGGACAAACACATGGTGTCACCCAACCACAGCTACACCAGAGACCCTTCCCATGGCCCCCACAACTCACCTGTGTTGTGCTTTGTGCTGGGTTATCCCTCGATGGATCAGAGCCACCTCCACCACTGTGATGGTGTCACAGCCACCTCTCCTCTTCCCTGTCACCCAGAGCCAGCAGGTCCGACGTCCCCACTCTGCCCTGTGCTGCCTCTGGGGAGGAGCCCCCTGCCAGCTGTGGCAGACAGACCCACGGTGCTGCCAGGACCAGGGGAGCGTGGAGAGGGGGAATGCATTAAGACCACGCACACACTTTATTCCCAGCCACCTTTATTGGATCAGCCAGATAAGTGGGTTAAGGGAATTGGTTTATCCCATTAAGTTGCACTGCAAAGGCCGCCTGTGTCCAGCCTCACTGCCTGGGGCCATGGGGTGCTCTGTGGGACGGGCAGGGGGACCAGGCTGGGGGGGGACAGCAGGAGGCACTGGCTCCCCCCCATATCACAACAGCCTCCCCTAAACTCTCATCACGCCAAGGGGCTGCTGGCACCTCTGGGGGTCCTAAATGGGGACCCATGTAGCCCTGTCCTGCCCTCCCACCAGATGCAAACATCTGGCCCTGCTGGCACTTACACAGGACAAACACAGTCCCCAACAGCACCGAGGATGGAGGGACAGGAAATGAACACCCCCAAGCACAGGCCCTGGCAGTGGGACACAGGGTGTGCCTGTTGGGAACGGGATCTTCTGAATCGCCCGTTAGCCACCACTGAGTGCTGGGAAAGCTGGAGGTGACTGGACCTCTTTGCCAGGACCTGCCTGTTCCCCTCCCAACCTCGGTCCCCCCTGTACCCCCCAAGCACAGCCCCAGTTCCCCCCTCCCAGGGCAAATCCAGTGCTCCTTACTTTTTGGTGGGGTTTTTTCTCCGGTTAAATCTGGTTAACCCACGTGCCCTTGGGGGGAGGATGCTGTACACACATTCCACACTGTGGCCTCTGGCTGGGACTCTCCAAAATCCCAGGGGGATCTCAGGGACTGTCTCTGCTCTCGATGGGGGCTATAGGCTCATGCAGGGCTCATCCAGTTCATGGCTGAGGAGGATCTGAGCAATGTACTGGGGGCGTTGGAGGCAGACGCCCACGCAGCTCCCCCACGTCCCCCAACCCTACCTGTGGGTGCCGGGTGGTGCTGCCTGTGCCAGGCCCAGCGGTGACAATGTCTGAGCAGGGACAGGGACACTGCGTTGGCACGGCAACGGAGCGATGACAAAGCGAGGGGGAGCTGCACCCCCGGCATCGCCGCAGAGGGAGGGCGTCACTGCAGGCAGGAGCGGGGGCAGGGGGCTGCAAAAGTGAGAGGGGGATCTGCGTACTCTGGGGGCAGTCCCCAAGGAGGTGAGTCACTAACAGTGTGTGCGACACCCCCACACCCCCTAGCTGTTCCAGGCACCCACCTGAGTCCCTGCACCCTGTGACACCCCAGCCCCAAACGGGCCAGGATGCCCCAGGCTCTACCGGGTCAGAGACACAGGGTTGTGTCCCTGCACAACCCCAACCTCCCTGCACAGGGGCTCTGTCACCATTTGTGTTTGGGCCTTGCATGGCTCTGGCTCATCCCTGCACCCACCACCAGCACTGGAGTGGCATCCTGGGAACAAGCATCACTGGGCTGCTCGATCCGGGAATGGCACCGGGGCGAGCAGGATCCCCGCACCACCCCCCACCCCCCCCCCCCCCCCCCGCCGTGTCTGTGTGTCTGTCCCTGTGTCTGTCCCCGTGTCTGTCCCTGTGTGTCACACCACTAGATGTCACCAGGAGCCCGCGGCGCGCAGCGCCCTGGAGAGGGAGGGACCGCCCAGAGGATCTGGAGCATCCTCGGCCCTGGATCACCCGTAGGAGACAGAGACGAGGCACAGACCGGGTGGGAACGGCAGCATCCTTAGGGCTGGACCCCCAGAGGAACCAGGGGCACCCCCAGAACCAGAGCACCCATGGGAGCCAGCGCACCCTTACCCATGGCAGGGTTGGCAGGACCCTCTACCCTGGACCACCCACGTGGGACCTGGAGTGGCTGGTGAGATCTGGTGCTCCCCTGGTGCAGAAGATCAGGGGTAATAGCCTCTATCGGGCTGCTCCCCCAGCCCTTCCCTTGGGCACTTGGGGCTGCTCTCACCCACACAGAAACCCTGAGTAAAGGCACCTGAAGTCCCAGCTGAGACTCCCACCAACATCTCCATTCCCTTCTTCCTCCCACCAGGGACTTGTGCTGTGGGGCACAAACCCCAGGAGCTGGGGACCCACCGCAGCATGATTCAGCAGAGCTGAAACCCTGGTGCAGCCCCAGAGCCTGATGGAGACCTGACACAGCAACAGCAAAGTCCGGGCCCTGCTGCAGCCCGGGGCAGAGTCCCAGAGCCACCACCCTGAGCAGAGGGAAGTGAGGTACGAGGTACAGGGTATGGCGTTGCCAGGGGATCCACTGTCAGCACCCGGTCGGCGCTGGGGCTTTATCACTGGTTGGAATTTGCCAGAGTCATCTGCTAAAGCCATAAAAGCCACTATAAACTGCAAACCTTGAGCCATTGGGTTGTGCCATGGCTGGGATGGACTGACCGGGCCGCTGGGCAGAGCAGAGGGAGAATTCCCCCCACCACAGCCCAGCTGAGAACCTTGGAAAATCTTCAAAGGGCATGAGATTTGGGGATTCATCCTTTAGGATACTTGGCAAGACATAAAGTTTCGCCCTGAGGAGAGCAGCACTGTGTAACCCAATACCAAACAGCTTTAGAAATGTTTATAAACATGTGTCCAGCTGAGCTATCTCAAATTCCAGCAGACAAGGAAAGAGAGCAGCCCTTAAGCCTTTAGGATTAAATGGATGTGGGTCTTGTCCCGTCCACACAGCAGGGACAACGGCAGTGTTTGCTGAGGGGCCAGGGGGCAGCCGATCCAGAGACAAATGAGCTGCTTCACTGCCGAGTTCCTCTTACCAGGGATGAGCAGCCATTTGTAACGAGCTCTTTAATTAAAGTCTTTGCCAGGGGCATAATGGTTTTATTAAATCTGCCTGAGCTTTCCCTGAGCTGCAGGTAATGAAATCCTCCCGGCACTGCTGGGATGGGGATGTGCCAGTCAGGGACTAGAACCAGTGCTGGCTGTCCTGGCATGGACCTGCAGGTTGAGGGGATGCTTGGGACTGCTTGGGCTGGTCAGGGCTGCCCAAGGCCTCCCAGGGATGCTCAGGACTTCTCAGGGCTGCTGAGGATTGTTCAGGGATGTTCAGCGGTGTTCAGGGATGGTCAGGAGTCCTTGGGGCTGCCTGAGGATGATCAGGAATGATCAGGGATGCTTGGGGAATGTTCAAGGATGATCAGGTGTGCTCAGGACTGCCACAGCTTCCTTCACATCAGTCAGTTGAAGTGGCTCTGGAGATGCTGCTCCAGCTCCCCAGCTACTGGCCGAGGCTGGCACCCATTCCAGGTTTGTCCTGAGCTGTCAAGAACCGAGGGATCAATAAGAGCATCATCAACTGATAATTCATGGTAAAACCAGCAGTTCTTGTCCTTGCCCAACTGCTCCTCCCATCCTGGCATGGGCAGCTTCCCTCTCTCCACCACAGATTATTGAATTACCATTTTGCTGATCTAACTTCTTTTGGTTGGTTTCTTTCTTCTCCTTCCTAAATCAAAATTTTATTACTAAGAAATGCTAATTTGCAAGATGCCTTCCTCGAGGATTGCAATCCAAGAGCCCAGCTGCTTCGGAGGAGCCGAGGTACCACCCGAAACAACATCAGCTACTGCTGTTCTGTGTGAAACCCCACACCTGGGGCTAAATTAACAGTTTTTCACTAAATATAAGAAAAAAATAACAGTCATGTTGGAAGCCTCAGGAGCTGCCAAGAGGGTGGCTGAGGGGTGGCTTGGGATTAAACACTGGGTCACATCAAGAGAGTCGATCTCCAGTTCCCTGGGGTGATATGAAGTCTCAAAAACAGGTAATTCCCAGCTGGGACAAAGCTTTCTCAAGAACCTGGCTCCTTCCCAGGCTGCAAATCAGCTGGGAAGGACTCTGGTTCTCCTCCTGGCAGCAATTAAGCCACCCTGTCCTCCTCCTCACCAGGAACACAACTTTGCTGCGTGGGGCGGGCGATACAATCAGCCCAGCGCAGCCCCTGAAAACACTTCATCTCCTTCAGAAGAGGCTGACGGCGCGTTTATGGCGATTTTTTAATAGCAGCTTGGATAAACAGCAGTGATAACCCGCGCCGGGCTCCCAGAGGATGATTAATGCTCCCGGAACAGTCACGCTCGCTCGCCTCAGGGCTGGGATTGTTTTCCTTTATTAAAGAAGGGGGGGAAAAAAGGAAATAATGGACTTCGCCGTGTTTTATTGGGTTGATGGGTGCGGAGGGAACATGTTGGCCTCTTTGCTCACCCCACATCATGCCCAGCTCTGGCTGAGTGGCAAAGATAGGGGATGGAGTGATGAAGGATAAGGGATGAAGGATGAAGGACAAAGAATGAAGGATGAGAGATGAAAGATGAGAAATTAAGGTGGAGGGAGGAGGGATGAAGGAGGACAGATGAAGGCTGAAGGACGAAGAATTAGCAGTGGTTTCTGGCCAGGTTTTTACTTCTTGCCCTGTGATGTTCCTGACTGTGGCCAGCATTGTGCACATATCCTGCACTGTGGCTGGGGCCTCCCCAAGGGCTGGACTATTAGGAACTTACATTTATTTAGGACCCTCCAAAAACATGGGAATCATTTAGACCCTTCAGCACGCTGCATATTCAGGGCCTTGCAGTGTCACAGCACATCCTTGGGGCTCTCTGTGCAATGGGCACATCCCTGGGCTGCTGGCACTGGTCCCAGTCTGGGAACGAGGCTGAGGAGATCCGATGGTGAGAACCACACATCCATCCCCTTCCCACTCACCTCCAGCCCCACCGAGCCGCCCAGCTGGGGAAAACACATGGTCCCTCCAGGCTGCCCCGTGCAGCCAGCCCAGAACACGTGTGTCCCAACACCTGCACCAGGTCCAGCCTGCCCGGGACTGTAAACCCTTGTCCTAGGGCAGGAGTGTGCTGGAAAGAGTTTTTATGGGGTGGGGTGGAAATTGTGATGATAAGGAGCTTTCTTCTGCATTCCACTGAGTGTGCACTTTGAATGATAGAGCAACACATGCTGCCATGGGGCCAGGGTGAGCTCCCCCACAGCCCATTGCCCCCCATCCCCACTCAGAGGGGACAAACCAGGCTTTCAGCACACCTTAAATCCAGCGAAAAGCTGAGAACAGCCTCACAGTGCTGCCAAAACTGCTTGGCAGAGACCTTTTGCAGTCAGACAGCAGGAGCAAGGACTTCTGGGTCCCTCTTGCCATTACAGTCCCCAAATCCAAGTGACATCGAGGGGCTCCACCAGCCTCAACACTCACTGGAACCACTGAAAATTATTTTAGCAATCAGAAGTCTGAAATAAATGGTAAAAACCCTGATTGCTTGGGGCGTTTCTTATTTTTCTGGAAGGATCAGAAAAAAAGCTGTTTGTTTAGATGAAAAATTTGGACTGGAGGAGTATTTTTTCCCCTCTCCCTCATGGCAGCATCACCACAGCTGGGAAAGCAGCTTAGTGAATTATACACTATGATAATTGATTGAGTTCATCAGTAAATAAAGCAGCAGCCTTTAAACTCAGGGTCTGGAGAGGGAGGAAAAAATTCTCAATGCAGTGGTTTGTACCAACAGGTGCAGGACTCGTCATGTCCACGAAACTACAACCACCAGGAAAAGTGACACACAGGGCTGCAGTCCAGACTAAAAAAGCTCTTTTTGGGTTTAAATGAGGAAGGAATAATTTCTCTGCAAAAGGGAATCCTTTCTCTCACCTCCAGAAGCTCCTTGGTTCTTCAGAGAGATGGATCAGACAGAAGTTATGAAGCAACCTTGAACCCTTTGAGAAATGGTGGGGTGGAGAAGTCAAAAATGTGGTTTATAATGAAAGAAGGGGAAAAGGAGCTTGAGCATCCCCAGCCAGAGGCCTTGGGGCTGGGATATACCCACATAAATCATCAAATCTTCCCAGCCAGCACCAGGACCATCCCCGAATTCTTGCTCCTTTGCTCCACCACACCTGCTCACCATCTCCCAGCACACCACCATCATGGGCACCTCGCAGCTCCCCTAAGAAACACTTACTTTCAAAATTCCTTATTTCTTTCTTTTAGGAATTCTGGGCTGCACCAGTGAGTGCCCCTTCCAACACTGCTGACTGTGGGCAGGGATATTTTGCAGGTCTGGCAAGCCAAGGAACTGACCCAAAATACTGAGAGCAAGTCCTGCTCCTTCATGTGTGAGGCAGTGCAGCGGTGACACCCCCAAGGCGCCGTGTGACAGTCTGGCCATCGCGCTCGTGCCTGCTCACACGCAGGGGAGGGGGAGGACAAAGTCTCCACCGAGTGATGATGGTGATGCAAACTGATGGGAAGCCTCCTCTGGCCCAGGGCAGCTGCCGGGGACACCACGTCTCACCCAGCGTCCCCCAACCCGCGTCCCCACGAGCGCTTCTGCATTCGTCTCCGTGGCAACGCATTTTTCACATTCCTCAGTACCTCCTGCCCCTCTGGTCTGTGGTGCTGGCAGTGCTGGGTACCCTGCAGGCTGGGAGCAGATGGATGTCCATCACCCACCCCAGTACCCCTGAGAGGGGCAGGGAGAGCAGGGACTGGTCCCGCTGCTCCACAGAAAGCCCACAGGTGACTCATCCTTGGTGGGTGCTGGAGCACAGAATGGATTTGGGGCACAGAGGTAACAACGAGCACATGGCAGCTTGAAGGCATCACACCTGCCTTCCTGGACCAAAAGCCACGTCACCTGCCGGTGCTCTCCTTCATGTGGGATAGTTTTCTGCCTGATGCAGCTGGAGTTTCATAGGATAGGATGTCAGAGAACTGTGGGCATCCTTGGAGATGCAGCCTTCGAGAGGAACTTCTCCCATGCACAGTCCAGCAGCAGCAGCAGCAGCAGCAGCCCCTCTTGCACCAACCTTGGAAGACACGCTTGTGTAAAATGATGGAGTGATGCCCTTCTCCTGCAGGATCATCCACTGGACACATCAGCCTTGGAAAAGGCCTCATATGCTGGGATACCTGGACACCGGTGACATTGCACAGACTATTTCAGCCTCACTGCTCTCCTGAAATCCCCACTGGTGCCAGAAGCTGCACCACAAGCCGGAGCCGGGAAAACCCCTCCCTGGTGCAGCTGGAAACGGAGACTGGAGGGGGCCAGGAAATCTCCATTCACTGGAGCTTGGTCTCCAGCCAAATTGGAGCCAAACCAACCATTTTTTTCCAGCTTCCAAGTAAACTGGACTTTCCAGAGAACTGTGGCTGGTGGCGAAAGGGGTCAGCAAGAGGGGCTCAGCCAGATGCCGAGTTTGTCTCCAGCTCCATGATGCCCAGGCTCGCAGGTGGTGCCACCGCACCACCCCCATGGGCACTCTCCCATGGGCTTGGGGTCAGAGGGATGAAGAATTTTCATGTGCCCACGTCAGCCTGTGCAGGTGGAAGGTGCTAGAATAGGGTGTGAAGTTGGGATTTTTAGAGTGAGGTTTAACAGACATCAGAGGGTTACAGTCTTCTTAGTCCACTTTTTTTTGGAAAGGGCTCTGCACACCCCATGACATCCCCAGTGATGACAGAAGGACTTGTCCCTTTTTGAGTGGCCACACTGTCCCCATGGAGTCACCCCACTGACCCACTCCAAGGGGCCATGATGGTGTCCAGCTCTTCTGTAGCTCCCAGCAGGGACAAAACGTCAAGGGGTTTCCCTCTGCTCCCCCAAAAGAAGCTCTCTCTATGGCAGGTGTTCACTGTGTTCCTATGGGCTGGTTGCTCCAGCAAGGAGTGATGGACTCAGTCATCCCAGGGTCTAAGTTCAGCCCAGGAACCATTCCCAGGGCTGAGGTCAGGCCCTGGGGAAAATGGATTTAGCTGATTAAATAGAAAATAAAACAAAACAAAACAAAGGAACTATCGAGCCCACCAACATGGGTCTGGTTTTCATTTTGAAGGAACTTTTTGTTACTCATTTGTTATCAGCCTAATTCCTCCAAGTCCAAAACACTCGGTATGATGTGATTTCCTTCACAGTCAGGAGGAATACTGTTTCTTCGGAAAAAGAGGTTGTGCCGGGAAGGGGGTCACTTTGGCAGGAAGCAGCGTGAGATGGACCTTGGCTGCGTCCCACAGGAACAGTTTCCCTCCTGCACTTGCCCTTGGGGCCCACCGCAGGTGGCCGGGGTTTTGCTGAGGGGCGTCTATCGGACATGGGGAGATGTCCTGCAAGGACCAGTTGAGCTGGATGCCCCTGCACCAAGTCAGGAGGGGACTGGGACCCTGCAGGGATGGAGCTGCATCTCACCCACCCTATCCACCCCAGCCTTTCTCCTTTCTCTTTTTTCTGCCTTTCCCTTGATTCTCCTCCATCTCCTTCCCTCCCTCCCGTCCCAGCCCCTTCCCCTTCCTTCCCGACAGCGCCAGGAGCCAAAAGGACTTTGCACCCCAAGGCAGCGCTCGCTCCCCGCTCCTTCCCGCAAGCCTTGGAGCCGCCGAAGGGAGAGCAGAATGCTCCGGTCTTATCTGCGAGGGGAGGCAGGCTCGGTGGGCAGGGTTTGCGAGAAAGCTGCTGGCTTATAAGCAGCCGGCAGCGGAGGCAAAGCTGTCTCAGAAGGCACCGAGCGGGGCCCCCTCCGTGCAGCGCTCCCGCCGCGATGCCCCCGGCGCTGGGGCTGCTGCTCTGGCTGAGCCTGGCAGGTGCCCTTCGGCCCGACCTCGAGCCCCCCCAGCATGCCGCCACCGAGGAAGGGGCCGCCTTGTTCGCCAGAGACTACAACAGCACGGCCGAGCTCGTCCTCTTCGACAGCGTCTCGGCCAGCTGGGGTTACAACACCAACCTGACGGCCGAAAATGCTGCTCTGCAGGTGGGTGGCGGGACGGGGGCGATGCTGCCACGGGGGTGTCCCCAGCACCGGGGACTGGGGGGGCCGGGTCACGGTGGAGACACTTGGTGTGGTTCCCCTCCTCCCTGCGGGCTTCTGCCTCAGCACCTCAGGGTGGCAAACCAGGACTGGGACTTAGAGTTCAGGAGCTGCAGGGTTTTGCCCCAAATTCGTTTTCAAAGAGACTCTGCCCCAGAGTGACAGCTCTGGTCCCAGAGCCGAGTGCAGGTTATTTTTAGAGGTAAATCCCTCCTCCCAGCACCTTCCACTTTCCTTTTCTCCTTCCCAGAACTGGGTCGGCTGTCAATTGTCCCTGTCCCCATCCCTGCCCAGTGTCACCACATCCCAGTGCTGCGGGTTTTCATTTGGGGCGGACACCAGGAGCACAAAGTGCACAAGCAGCGGGGTGGCATCGGGACTGAGGCTGCCACCTCTTGTCCCTGTGTCCCCAGCCCACGGGGACAACGACAGCTTTGGGAAAGCACTCCAGGCTATAGGGACTTAGACATCAGCCCAGCTACGCGTGGGCAGAGCCCCTGCGCTGTGTGCATTCCACAGGCACGTGTGTGTTTTCCCAGGGGTGTCCGTGTGTCTGGGCTGTATTTAGTGGCGCAGGGAGCTGGAGCCACTCTGGGTCTTCTCCCGGGTGGGTGAGCTGCAGCACAGCCCAGGCCAGGGGATGGCAGTGCCTGGGCAGGCTGCGGGGGCTTCCCCAGCCCCAGCCGTGCTCAGGGAGATGCCGGTGGCCCCAGCATGGGGTCATGGACAAGGCACTGTGTGCAACACAGGGTGCCTCTGCCAGCCCTGTGGCTACAGGTGCATGAAGGTCAGTGCAGCCCATAGGTGAGCACGGTGTGTTCAGCAAGCCCAGTATCACACAGGGGCTGCCACACAGCCCTGAACCCTCCAGATCCTGTGGGGATGGGAGCACAGTGTGCCCTGTGCAGGAAGGAAATGCATCTTCCTGCGTAGGGAAAAGATCACTGCCAGGTCTGGTCACTGCCAATTTGGCAGGACACTCAAGAGGGCCCAGGTGCCCCTTCAGCCTTTTTTTGTTGAGCTGACGTGATGTCTGGGCAGATGCCCAGCACTAGCTGCAGATGTGATGGGGCCAGGGACCTTGGGGCCAAGTAGGAACATCCCAGCCACGGAGTCCAAAGTTAGGGCCAGGAGAGCACCTTGCCACTGACCTCAACTCACTCCACCAGAGCTGTCAGGAGAGTTTAGGGCACAATTTGCCTGACTGAACACAGGCGCCTGTCCAAGGAGAAGAAAAAACACAGCTGGACTCTGCTTCCTCCAGCTCCTCCATGCCCTGTTCCGAGGCATGATGCAAGAGCAGGGTGTCTGTGAGGCTGGCACGTCCTGGCACATTGCGGGATTGGGGCCAGTTGGTACTAGTGAGGCTGCAGGCACTGGGATGTCCAAGGGAAGCAGTGGGAGCAGTGCTGGGTAGCCAGGGGCAGCTGGCACTTTTGGCATTCCCACCCCTGTGTCCCACAGCTGTGTAGGTATCTGCCTCGGGCAGCCTCCAACTCTGCTGCACCACAACTCCCTTCCTTCCCTGTTGCCTGTTGAGGGAATGTGAAGAATAAAATAAAACAAACCGGGCGTGTTGGAGCCGGACTAAAAATGCCGCAAGTCACAGCTAATGAGCTCCATAAATCACAGCAGGACAGCACATGGACACTGACCAGGCACTCTGCGCCATCTCACTCCACCTGCATCGGACCAGGACACTCTCGAAAGATCAGAGTTTCCCAAAAATACAGCTGACAATGACTAGGCTGGGATACAACCATGGGCAATGCACCTCATCCCAAAATCGGGTCTGGCAGGTGTCAAAGCCAGCCCAGGAGCACCCAGGAGCTCTGGTCGCATTGCCTGGATACCCAGTCCCAGCATTTCCACCCCCTATGAGACTCTGGAGCTCCCTCCAAAACACCCTCACAGGCCACCTTTAGTAGGTGCTCATCAGGACGTCCACAGGCGAGTGTCCTGCGGACGCTGCTGTGCCAGCTGGAAGCTGCTCTCTCTATCCATGGGTGCCACAGTCTGGGGACAGCCCTGCCTGTCACTCCATGTCCTGTCACCTCTGACTGCCACAAACCCTCATGACTCTGACCCTGGCCCCCAAACCCTCGCCTGGGTGGTGGCATGTCACAGGGCTGGTCCTGAGCCCCATGTCCCCTCTCTCCATGCAGGTCAAGGCGTCACTGGAGGAGCAGAACTTCACAGAGCTGTGGGGGAAGAAAGCCAAGGAGCTCTACAGCGACAAGTGGAATAATTTCAGTGACCCCCAGCTGAGGAAAATCATTGGCTCCATCCAGACCTTGGGACCCTCCAACCTGCCCCTGGAGAAGAGAGAACAGGTAGGTGAGGTGGTGGGAAGCCCTGGGCACAGCTGGCGTACTGTGAAAACTCTTGGAGGGATTTTTCACAAACATCCAGACTCTGCTGTTGACCTCCTGCATTTTGGAGGGTGTCACTGGCCTCTACACAGTGACTGAGGAGGAGATGGGGTACTATCTTCAGGGCACGTGGGCTGCCTCCTGGCCCTATTACCCAGCCCTAACCCTATCTCAGAGCTATCCCAGCAGGAACTGGAGATTTCCTGCTTACACAGAGCAGTCTTGGGCATCACCTGGAGACCAGCCAGGCTGTGCCCATGGCTAGAGCCAGCTGTCCCAGCCCCTCTGGGCTCATCAGGTATGAAGCCCACCGAAAAGAAGGGCTAATGCAGCCCCCCAGCTCCTGAGCCCCCCACGAGATAAGGAATGCTGTGCCTTGGTGACACAGTTCCATGCTATGGACATCAGCACATCCTGAGCCTTCCCCACTGCACTCCTGAGCTTTAAGGGCAGTTTACCTGAATTTCGATTTCCATGCATGGGAATATAGCCCAGGCTGAGGCTGGCACCCACTCTCCTCTACATAAGCACAGGGACAGGCCCTTCCATCCTGACCCACATCTCCCTGACAGCCATTCCCACCAAAATCCTAGCAGAGCCTAGTGATACAATCCCTTCCGGAGAACTGTCGGCCCCAGTTCCTTCCAGGAAACCCATCCCTGCCTTCTCCCAAATAACAGACAGCATCATGTCTCCTCCCTGCACATCAGTCATGTCTCGCCCATCCCTGGGCAGCTCCATCCCACAGCCACCATTGTCCCAATTTCCATCCCCTCTGCACAGCTGGAGCAGAGGAATGGGAGTGGAGAGAGGGACAGAGCAGAGGAATTTCCTTCCCTGGGAATGGGCTTCCCAGGCATGTTCCAGCCAGCCTCCTGTTGCTATTGTTTGCTGTTGTTGAAGTTCACAGAAATAAATCCCCCTCATCCTCCTGCTTTTCTTCTCCTGTTTTTTTAACCCATTTAGATAAACAGCCTGTGCCACGGCCCTGCAGACAAACAATTTTATAAACAACTCCTCTCTGGACCATGGCTGTGCAGGGATTGTCTGTTCCAAAGAGCTTCCCTGCCCTCACCATGTCAAAACCCTGAGTGATAACACACTTATCTCACCAAAAACTTCCCCACATCCCCCAGATACACACACTCCAGAGCTGGGAAGCCTGTAGATCCCTCCTGAAGGACTGTTCCTGTCCCCTTGCAGCCCCAACATCTTTTCCTTTCCCACAGTACAACACCATCCTGAGCGACATGGACAAAATCTACTCCACGGCCAAGGTGTGTCTGCCCAATGGCACCTGCTGGGATCTGGAACCAGGTAAAGTCCCTGTCCCCCTGATTCTGCCAGCTGCTGAGCACCCCATGGCCATGACTTTGTCCTCTTTCCCGCATCCTCAGTGGGTTGGGGTTGGCACATGCCACTCATGTTCATCAGGATTGTCCCAGAGTGAGGATGGGCACTTGGGTCTGGCGTGGTGGTGGTGGCACCTCTGCAGAGCTGTGGCACACGTGCCCCTCTCCTGCCCCTTTCTTATGTTTGACTTGTCCCCTCTGTCCCAGACCTCTCGGACATCATGGCCACCTCCCGTAGCTACAAGAAGCTGCTCTACGCCTGGGAGGGGTGGCACAACGCCGCGGGGAACCCCCTGCGCCCCAAGTACGAGGAGTTTGTGAAGCTGAGCAACGAGGCCTATACGATGGATGGTACAAACATGGGGATCTCCAACCAGGGGGTGGTCAGGGACCAGGGGTGGAAATCGGGACTAGGACATTGGGATGCCCTCCTGCTCTTCCCACCCCACATGCAGCCAGGCATCCAGCTTCTATTTCCCAGGTACCAGCACTTCAGGGAATGGGGGAAAATCCTGCTGCTAGTCCCTGGTCCCACCTTTTGGGGATGGGTGGTGGGTGCAGCCTTCGGGGTCTGGAGCCGGAGGTCTTCCCTGTATCCCTGGTAGGATTCGATGACACAGGCAGCTACTGGCGCTCCTGGTACGACTCAGACTCCTTTGAGAAGGACCTGGAGCGCATCTACAGCCAGCTGGAGCCACTCTACCTCAACCTGCATGCCTTCGTCCGGAGGAAGCTGTATGATCGCTATGGCCCCAAATACATCAACCTGAGGGGTCCCATCCCTGCTCACCTCCTGGGTAAGAGATGAGACTGCCAGCCTGTGCCCAGGGGTGCTGGTGATGTCAGAGGGGCACACACAAGCCCAGAGAGGTCCCAGTTATCCCAGTGTTTCTCTTCTGACCTGCCAACAGCTCTACTCCTGCTATTTTCTCTTCTCAGGGAACATGTGGGCTCAGCAGTGGAACAACATTTATGACCTGATGATCCCCTACCCTGAGAAGCCCAACCTTGATGTCACGAGCACCATGGTGCAGCAGGTGATGGGCTGAGGGACTCAATGGGGGCACCAGGGGGCAAAAACAGGAGGTGTTGCCCAAGGCTGGACCAAGGCCCATGACATTGACCCCGTGGGAGTCGTTTCTCATACTTGTATAGGGGACAGCAGAAAATCCATGTCTGGGAGGGGAAGGGACAAAGAAATGGTCTCACTACATCTCTGGCAATGTCCAAAGAGGCAGCAGGTGGACAAAAGTGGGCAGGCACTGGGACTGCTGCCATTCCACAGGCTGGGGGCTGCATTCCTGCATTCACACCATCACACAGCTCCAAGCACTTCTTGGGTATCAGTCCTGCTCCCTTCTCCTCCCCCTGCTGAGCTCCAGCACCATTGCTTGGTGATTTTTAGAGATGTTCACACCAATTCTGGGGCTGGGCATCCCCATCACAGTGAGAAGGGCAGGATCTCAGTCCCTGGGGGCAACCCACCTCCTTCCCACAGTCCTGGGGGAGCATTGGAGGCAATGCCCAGGGCACGGGCAGCCCCCTCCTCAGCCATAACCCACTGCCTGCTGCCCACCAGGGCTGGAATGCCACCCACATGTTCCGGGTCTCAGAGGAATTCTTCACCTCCCTGGGGCTTCTGGAGATGCCCTCTGAATTCTGGGAGAAGTCCATGCTGGAGAAGCCGACAGACGGGCGGGAGGTGGTGTGTCACGCCTCGGCCTGGGACTTCTACAACCGCAAGGACTTCAGGTCTGTGGGGACATGCAAGGCTACAGGGCAAGACCCTCCTCCATCCCCCTTGGTGGTCACCCTTCTGGGTACCCCCAGCCTGGCCATGCAGCCCAATATGGCACTTTGTGAGGTGAGGTCTGGAGCAACAACACTGCCCTGCCTTCCCCTCCATTTTCCTTTAGCCTTTGGGGTGTTGCCACCCTCTCTGGGACTGTGGGGAGTCCTTTCCATCAAGGGGGTGCACAGGTAGCCTGAGTGCCTCACTGGGCTCAGGCAATGCTGTTCTCCCGTGGCAGGATCAAGCAGTGCACGTCGGTGACCATGGAGCAGCTGTTCACGGTGCACCATGAGATGGGCCACATCCAGTACTACCTGCAGTACAAGGACCAGCCTGTGTCCTTCCGCAGCGGGGCCAATCCCGGCTTCCACGAGGCCATCGGCGATGTCCTGTCCCTCTCTGTCTCCACCCCCAGCCACCTCAAGAAAATTGGTCTCCTCAGCAGTGCTACTGAGGATGAAGGTATGGCGGCCAGCCTGGGGAGCTGGGTGACCTGGAAGGCTCTGCCACTGCCTGTGGCACTGAGAAGGGTTTGGGACCTGCCAGGGTGGGTTGCAGTCTGGTAATACAGCCCAGAGCTGCCACAACCCCTTCTTGTCTCCATGGGTTCTTGTAGAGCCCTTCTTGGCTCCATCTTCTTCACCCCTGAGGCAGGAGGGGTGCTCTCCCAAGCTTGTCTGTGCCTTTCCCTTCACCATCAGAGCCCAAACCTGCAAATAACATCTTCGTGCTTGGTTGGCTTTGACCTTTCCAGCATTCCTCCCTCCCTCCCTCGCCAAGAAGCATCCGCCACCAGAGCTCCGGGTGCAGCTCCACAGAGGTGGCTCCAAGCACTTACATGCACAGTCACAAGGGTGGTTGGCAGGGCAGGACTTGTCGCTGCAAGCACTGCCCAGCTTGGCAAGAGCCTCATTCCCCCACCCAACCTCTCTCAGCCAACACATCAGAGCAGATGGCGGCAAAGGAAACTGAGCAGTCCCAGACCTGCCCCAGGCAGCTGCTTGGCGGAGGAGGGACAGTCCCGGGATCCTCCTGCCGTGTCATTAAATACGTTTTATGACAAGAAAGACATCACAGCAGCCAAGATCGTTGGACCAATGCTGCATAAACACCACGAAGCAGATGGTTCCTGCCTCAAGCCATTTCTGCCTGACTTGCCAGCCTTTGGCAGCCAGGCCACCATAGTGATGGCAGCCAATAGCCCCTCAGGGCATTGCTTCCAACCCGTCTCTGACCCCACAGCTTCAGCTGGGTCTGCAGCAGGTCTTTCTCCAAACTTCCTTCCCCAGGTTTCCTTGAGGGGAAAAACAGATGTCACCATCCCCTGTGCTCCTCGTGATATGGTGATGACTGAGCTAGAGTTGACTCCAGTTCTGGGTCTAAACCATCAGAGCCTTTGCAGTGGTGTGTCTGCAGATCGAACTCCCCCAGGCCCCCTCACCTTGAGGCCTCAGGGTGGAAATGTGGAGAGTTACACTCACCAAAGATCTTTTATTTCTGGGAGCTGGGCTAAGGGCAAGGGGACACTACACTTGTCACTATCACTGTCCTCACTCAGTAAAAGGCACATGTTGCCCCAGGTAGTAGCTGTATCTACAGAAACCTCCTGTGTCCTACACAGCCTTGTCTAGGAGCAAGGTTATGTGGTGAAATGCTGTCCCCATTTCTCATCCAGATCTGCCCACTCTCTTGCTCACTAAAAGTCTGGTGCCTGTAGTGCTGTCTATGCAGACTTCTTTCCAGCCTGGTTCAGGCTCTGTTTCATGCAGAGAGCAATATCAACTACCTGCTGAAGATGGCCCTGGAGAAGATTGCCTTCCTGCCCTTTGGCTACCTCATTGACCAGTGGCGCTGGAACGTGTTCAGTGGCCGCACGCCCCCGAGCCGTTACAACTACGACTGGTGGTATCTGAGGTAGGGGAGGACAGTCACCAAGGGTGGAAGCTGTGGGTGTGCAAGGAAATGAGGCGGGGAAGAGGAAAGGAAAGAAAAAGCATAAAAGTAGCCATGGAGGTTGTGGGAGAACAACGGATGGATGGGTGGGTGTGTAGGATGGATGGATGGACATGGAATTCCATTAAATACATGGAATCATGCTCTAATTGTGAAGATTTCTTCAGCACTGTGCCAACCCTTCCCATTTCTTGACTTGATTCTTCTGACCACTTATTATTCCTATGCTCATGCTGTTGTTCTCTGTTGTTCACAGAACCAAATACCAGGGAATCTGTGCTCCGGTTTCAAGGAATGAAAGCAACTTTGACCCTGGAGCAAAGTACCACATCCCAGGGAACACTCCTTACATCAGGTAGAGGAAGTGTTGGCAAGGGAGCCAAGGTTTGGGATGCAGTGGGCAGGGGATCACCTCTGTGGGCAGGGACTGTCATGTGCTGCTCCTGCTCAAGACATTGAGGTCTCCCAACACTTGGGACAGCAAATGGTGGGGTTGAGCTCTGGGACTTGTCTGCTTCCCCTTGTCCCTAGTTCTCATCTTCATGGGCTTCCTTGGCAGGTACTTTGTGAGCTTCATCCTGCAGTTCCAGTTTCACAAGGCGCTGTGCCAGGCGGCCAACCACAATGGTTCCCTGCACACCTGTGACATCTACAGGTCCAAAGAGGCTGGAGCCAAACTCAGGTGGGGACAAAGGAGGGTCAGGAAAATCGCCATGGGCAGATGTGTGAATCAAGACAAGAGGTCACTAAAGCACAGTTGGCTCCTGTTGATTCCCTGGGTGTTAAATGCATGAGTGTGTGACAGGGAGTCCTCAGTTCCCAAATGCAGGACAGGTGGTGGCTTCCAAGGCAGTTCCCAGGTTCATGCCCTACTCAGGAACAGCATCTTCAACCCTTAAGATGCTAAGATACTATCACTGCTTCTCTCCCATCCATCCCCTGGCCTCATGCTGGCTCTTGCTGTTCCACTCCTCTGCAGGGAAGTGTTAAAAGCTGGGTCCTCGAAATCGTGGCAGGATATCCTCTTGAATCTCACTGGCACGGGTCAAATGGATGCTGGACCCCTTCTGGAGTACTTCAGTCCTGTCACCAAGTGGCTTCAGGAGCAGAACAACAAGACCAATGAGGTTCTGGGCTGGCCTGAGTTTGACTGGCGTCCCCCTGTCCCCGAAGGCTACCCTGAAGGCATTGGTAAGGCTGCAGCTCCACCGGGGTCTCAGGAGGGTCAGGCAGACATCCCCCAAGGGACATCATTAACCCACAGGCAGAAGCAGAGGGAGTCTTTGCTGTGCTGGGGTGGTCCCCATACCAGGAAAGAGAAATAACCAGCTCCAGTGAAGTCCCAGGGGGTGTCACTTCCCAGGAGGCAGGTGCCATTGTCTGAAGCTGTGTAGTGATGTCATCAGTCACAGTGTGCAGGGTTTCTCTTCTCAGCTGTATCCTTTGCACTCATGTGGGAGAGTCTAGGGCATGCAGCCTGTCGTGTTACTCCATCCTCTGTCCAGTGGGACACCCCAGCAGGGCCCCTCTGCCCTAATTTCTTAGCTCAGCCTGCTCTCACGTTGTGGCATCCTTCCATGGACCTGCAGTTATGGGAAAAGCTCAACTGTGGCTTCTCCATGGGGTAGGGGTCTTGCAACTCTCCTGATCTTCCTCATCTCTTTCCCCATTTATTTCCTCCTCTAGACAAAATAGCAGATGAGGCACAAGCTAAAGAGTTCTTGTCTGAGTACAACAGCACGGCCGAGGAAGTGTGGAACGCCTACACTGAGGCATCCTGGGCCTACAACACCAACATCACTGACCACAACAAGGAGATCATGGTATGGGAATGACCCCAGGGCTGCACAGGGAGAGCCAACAGCCAGGAAAGGCAGCTGGTACCCAGGGCATGTTTCACAGGAGCTCTGAAAACCAGTGCAGGCTCTGCCTCTTATAAAGGGGTAACGTTCTCACCCAGAAGGTGCCTTTTCCTAGAAAATCCTCATCACCCCATGAGGTACCCACAAAGGCAGCTCTGGGGAGGGTGTCAGTCATGGGATGCCAGGTGGTGTTTCTAATGGTAGCCTGTGTCTTCTCCCTGAAGCAACTTCTCTTCTCTCATTGTAGCTGGAGAAGAACTTGGCCATGTCCAAGCACACCCTGGAGTATGGCATGAGAGCCAGGCAGTTTGACACCTCCGATTTCCAGGAGCAAAGTGTCACCCGCATCCTCAAGAAGCTGAGTGTCATTGAGAGGGCAGCCCTGCCTGAGAGTGAGCTGAAGGAGGTGAGTGGCAAGGGGACAGAGCAAGAGAGGGTGTCCCTTGCCATCACCCATGTGATTCTCTCAAAATTTAAGAAATGCCACTGGGCAGCCACCATCTGCCTTGAAAAAGGTGATCGCTTGGTACCTTCTACACAAAGCCAAAATCCTTGTCTTCAGGGTTTCCCACCCAAAGGTTGCCTATCTCAGGCTGCAGTGGGGCCTGGATGTTTGGATGACAAAGGCACATTTTTTCTTGGCCCCAGGCCCTCTTGTATTGACTCCATGTTACCTCCACTGGGCTCACACTGGATCTTGTAAGGGACCAGAGTAAAACATGAGAAAACACCTCAGTGGGCTGGGACGTTTTCCAATATCAGGAGCAAGGATAACTAGTTTACATACTCTGATTTCCTTTGCAGTATAACACCCTCCTCTCAGATATGGAGACCACGTACAGTGTGGCCAAGGTCTGCAGAGAGAACAAAACCTGTCATCCACTGGATCCTGGTAAGATCTAGCAGGGTGTTGTGTTGGGCACCTGCACTGGCCCAGAAGGGAGATATTTTTTTTAATTGGGGCATGAAGAAAGGCAATGAAAGGTTCTTTCACCTTCTCTGTGATAGCCCCAGAGAAACTCACTGGGTATAGAACCATTGCACCTGTTCAGCCCAGACAACAGCATCACTGTGGCTTCATTGCTCTCACTTAGACCTCACAGACATCATGGCCACCTCTCGGGACTATGATGAGCTCCTCTTCGCCTGGAAGGGCTGGCGGGATGCTTCTGGGAAGAAGATGAGGAACAACTACAAGCGATACGTGGAACTGAGCAACAAGGCGGCCACGCTCAATGGTCAGTGCCCTGCTCTCCTGGAGCCCACCATGGCCCCAACCCCCCGTGAGCAGAGGATTGGGCTATTCATCCAACTGGGGGTCAAAATCCTAAGGGTGTGGAGGTCTCACTAACTCCCAGGAGATCTGCTCCCTCACAGATACGAAGGGACCTGGAGTGTCTGAACAGCAAGATAGAGTCTTGCCCAAGAAGGACAATATCTGACAGCTTCTGCTCTTGCCCTACCACAGGCTACAAAGACAATGGGGCCTACTGGAGATCCCTGTATGAGACACCCACCTTTGAGGAAGATCTGGAGAGGCTGTATCTGCAGCTGCAGCCCCTGTACCTCAACCTGCATGCTTACGTACGCCGAGCCCTCTACAGAAAGTATGGTGCAGGGCATATAAACCTGAGGGGTCCCATCCCTGCCCATCTGCTAGGTAAGGGCTCTGCTTGAGCTAAGCCGTGTCTCCCACCAGGTGTGGCTGGCTTTGTGCCATGCCAAGAGTTAAGACTGTTCAGCTCTGGCTGAAGGGACAAGGTCCCCTGGGATGGGTCTGTAGAGGCCAATCTGCCTCGGGGAAGGGCAGCGTGTTCAGCATGACTCAACCTCTCTTATATGGATGGGCTCCTGCCTACTTTGCCCTTGTGCAGGCAGGGCAGGGACCAGGCAAGGCAGGGACCAGGCAGGGTGATCCACCTGGTTGCTCTCTCTCCCTGCCTCCCTCCTGACATGTGTTGTTGTCCTGCGCTTCCCAGGCAATATGTGGGCTCAGTCGTGGTCCAACATTTTTGACCTGGTGATACCCTTCCCTGACGCCACCAAGGTGGATGCCACCCCGGCCATGAAAAAACAGGTCAGTGACCTTCCAGGCTGCTCTGGGGAAGCCCCTTGGGACCCAGCAGCCTTTGGCTGTTGCCACCACCCATGTTGCCAAATGCTCTACTGTTGCCAAAAAAATCCATGCCTTACATGTATTCTCTCCCTACCTTTATATGCCAAGACCTGGATCCAGGTCTAGCTGACCCCAAGAGATCCCCCTGCCCAGAACAAGGCCACCCCTGTCCTCCCATCATTCCATGCCCCCGGCACCCCAGAATCCCCCATTGTCCCTCACCAGGTCTCTGCTCTTTCCACAGGGCTGGACACCCAAGAGAATGTTTGAGGAGTCAGACCGTTTCTTCACCTCTCTGGGCCTCATTCCAATGCCACAGGAGTTCTGGGACAAGTCCATGATTGAGAAGCCATCGGATGGGCGGGAGGTGGTGTGTCACGCCTCGGCCTGGGATTTCTACAATCGCAAGGACTTCAGGTGCCCATGGGGAGCAGGTGGTGGCCACAGCTGATGTAGTGCTGGGGCAGAAAGCAGCGTCTCTGTAGAATAAGGGCACATGGTATGATGCCACCTCAGCATATCTCACTCTGTGGCTGTGGCACCCCAACTATGACACTTTCCTTGGTACCCAAGATGCTGGCAGGAGTCCTCATGGTGGATGCAGGGCTATCTGTGCCTGCCCTGCCCTGTCCTGTAGAATGGAAAAGCTGAGGAACAGGGACGGGGAATGGCCAGGGTCAGCAGGAGATGCAGGAGAAGGAAGAGACCAACCCCATGGAGTAGGGCCAGCCTAGCCTGGCATCAGATGTGTGGTGGGGGGCACATAGAAAGGAAAAGTAGCTCAAAGGGACATGATGGTTCCTGGAGGTTTTCACACCACCACTGCCCTCCCTTCTCCCCCAACCCTTGTGTCCAGGATCAAGCAGTGCACGGTGGTGAACATGGATGACCTCATCACAGTGCATCACGAGATGGGCCACGTCCAGTACTTCCTGCAGTACAAGGACCAGCCCATCTCCTTCCGCGATGGGGCCAACCCTGGCTTCCACGAGGCTGTTGGGGATGTCCTGGCCTTGTCTGTCTCCACCCCCAAACACCTGCACAGCATCAATCTGCTGGACCAAGTCATGGAAAACGAAGGTGAGCTGGAGGGCCACACAACAAATGTGGGGATGCTGATGGGAACAGCTGGAATTGCAGATGGTCAGGAGGACATGGCAGGGTGGAAGGGCTCAGGGACCTACATGGTGGCTTTGCATGCAGGGAGGGGATGGGACCTGTTGGGGACACCCAGCTCTGGGGCAGAATGACCCATAGAGGGAGGAGAGGTGGGTACAGCACTGTCTTGCTCACATCTTCATGCCCTGGGCAGAAAGTGATATTAACTACCTGATGAGCATCGCCCTGGACAAAATCGCCTTCCTGCCCTTTGGATACCTCATGGACCAGTGGCGCTGGAAGGTGTTTGATGGGCGCATCAAGGAGGATGAGTACAACAAGGAGTGGTGGAACCTCAGGTAGGATTGAATTCAGACCCCTCTCTGGGGCAAGGGCCTTGGCCATCATCCCGCTGGGAGTTTTCTCCTTGTGGTCCAGCTGACTGCAAGGGGAATGATGAGGCACACAACCCCTCCCTCCGTCCTCACACCCCACTATGTGCCTTCCCACTTCACCCCACCTCCTCCCCAGGCTGGCCTGACTCTCCCTCTCTCACCCAGGATGAAGTACCAGGGCTTGTGCCCACCAGCACTGAGGTCTGAAGATGACTTTGACCCCGGGGCAAAGTTTCACATCCCTGCCAACGTCCCCTACATTAGGTGAGCCAGCAGGACTGGGGCATGAGGGACACCACTTGGACACAGAAGCAGGATCCCCAGGTCAGATGCCAATCATGACACCTTTTTCATGGCTTTTTCATCCTGCGTGGGCTGGGCAGCCTCAGACACCCTGATGGAGCTTCAGAGGAGGAGTCTAGATTTGGGGGAATTTCTCCCTATCCAAGGAAGATGAGCTCATCCACTCCGACAAACACAAAATGCATCATGGGAGAAATGGCCTCAGCAGGTTGAGCTGAGCTGAAGCAGATGTAGCTCCAAAGCCAGTGATGCTCCTCCAGGCTGGGAGGGTGCAACCAGAGAAGGAGGGGAGCCACATCCTCTCTTGCACAGGCACAGGTAGGGTCCATTCCCACCTCTTCATCCCTCTCTACCAGGTACTTCGTCAGCTTTGTGATCCAGTTCCAGTTCCACCAGGCACTCTGTGACGCAGCTGGGCACAAGGGTCCCCTGCACACCTGTGACATCTACCAGTCCCAGGAGGCTGGGAAAATCTTGGGGTAGGTGTGTGGGCAGGGCAAAGCCAAGGCGTCTATGTCCCCAGATACCTTAAAGCCAGCCCAGCAAGACAGGAGGCAACACAGCCCCTAGTCATCCCTCCCATCCCATACCTGGGGCAGGGGCACCTTGGGCTGAGCGCTGGGGCTGTGATTGCAAAAGCAGCCACTAGATGGTAGCTGGGCCCCGACAGGGGGAAGGCTCCCTCCTCCTCCTCCTCCTCCTCCTCCCAGCCCCCAGTTCCTTAGGGAAAACAACCCCCTTTCTTCAAGAAAAGCACCTGCAAAATTAACCCTTTTACCCAGGGACTGCTCTGCATGAGGCTGGATTCACTGGAGGGTTTTAATCCGTGCAAATCCCTCTTCCCCTCAAGAAGGGAAAGTCCTTCCCTGTGCTCCGGGCTGGCAGCCCTGTGGTTCTAGGGGTACAGACTATACCCAGAGATGCTGATACCAAGTGAAAGGGAGGGGCTGGTGGCCAAGAGTGTGATGGGGAACCCACTGGAGCTGATTTCTCCTGCCACAGGGATGCCCTGAAGCTGGGTTTCAGCAAGCCGTGGCCCGAAGCCATGAAGCTCATCACGGGGCAGCCCAACATGTCAGCAGAGGCCCTGATGAGCTACTTCAAGCCACTCATGACGTGGCTGGAGAAGGAGAATGAGAAGAATGGGGAGGTCCTGGGCTGGCCCGAGTACAGCTGGACTCCTTACACAGGTATGTAGCACTCAGCCAAGCACAGCAGGTCCATCATGGCCCAGGGCTCAGCCCTCAACAGAGTCAGAAAGAAATAGAGCTCTCTTGGTGACCCTTGGCCATCCCAAAAACCACAGGGTGTTTGGATGCTTCTCCTTGATTCCTTGTGGAGCTGAGTTCAAAGGGCATCCACGAGACCAGCAAGGGTTACCAGCTGGTGACCCAACACAGCACAGCCTAGAGCCCCCAGCAACAACCATGTCTCTCATTTCTCTCTTTTACAGCCGCTCCAGACCAAGATGGCTCCAGCAAAACTGATTTCCTGGGAATGTCCCTGACCAAAAGTCAAGCCACAGCAGGTAGCTGGGTCCTGCTCGCCCTGGCACTCGTCTTCCTGATCACCACCATCTTCTTTGGCATCAAGTTCTCCTCAGCCAGGAGAAAGGCCTTCAAATCCAGCTCAGAAATGGAACTGAAATAAGGCAGCCATCAGCAGGGCAAACACAGACAGGGTGCAAGCATGGGCACTTGGCCAGGCTGGCAGCCATGCCACAGGCACACTTGCCAAGGAAGCCATGGGTTTCCACAACCCAGGACTCCTCTCTCCTATCAGGTCAGACATTCCTTTACACTATGCAAGAGCCAAAGCAGAAAAGAGCTATTTATTTGTCAATCTCTGCATCAGGGAAAAGATAAATTCAGGCTCCGGCAGGCACGGAGCTGTCGCAAGATGCCCATGTGCCCAGGGCTGGAGCTGGTCCAGCCTGGTCACCCACCAGCCAATTCTGATCTGTGGGCAAAGACACGGAGACTTGAGTGACAGGGGGCAGTTTGGGGAGGGATGGAGCACATCCTGGTTTGCCTGCTGCCAGGCTGTTTGCTTGCATGGATGAAAAATAAACCTATGTCTTGTCACCCTCCAAGCAGCAGCTCAGCTTCTTCTTGCATATGGGTTGGGGGCTCAGAGGAACAAGGCTCTCCAACAGGGGAGCTGCCACCCCAACCCAGTGCAAACACAAATCCCTGGGGACCAGCCTGGCTTTGGGGCAACATAACTGCAGCGCCCAGCTTCCCCCATCCCCATCATGAAAGATCAGCATCCCTTTGCAGCATCTCCATCCTCCCCTGAATTGCAGCTCCCATCAGAGCTGACAGCTCGTGGGTTCCCAGTGAAGCACGTGCCTAAGGAGGGGCTGAATCTGGGACAGAAATCCCCAAAGTCCAGACATGAACTGTTTAAAGGGCTGGGGGTCACCAAGCCCAAGCTGGCACAAGGCTGGAGCTCACGACTGCTGTGACTCCAGCACTCAATGACACATTTACGTAAGAGCCGGGGAGGGGGGGTCCAAGGTCAGCGATCGCCTCCTGCCCTCCGGCTCCTGATTATCTTGGGATCAGCCGTGCTTGAGGCCCACCCCACCCCACACCACACCACCCCCCCACCAGCCTCGCCTTTCTTCTGCTTCTGTAAATAAAACTTGGTATTTGTTCTGCAGTGATTAGGTGCAAAACTAATCCCAGGCTGGGGATTATTGCAGCCTTAAAGAGCTGTGATCTGCTGCAGCCCAAAGCAGCAGGGGAAATGAAGGGATCTGCATGATCCACCCGTCCCTCTCCCATCCGATGGCCTCTGCCCTCGGTCATGTCTTACGCCGGGAAGCTGAGGCTGGGGAGCGGCTTATTGCACCTGGCAGACGGGCAGGAGGCAGGTGCCTGCCCGCCCACGCTCGGGTGTTTATTTGCTTTCCATGCTCCAGGAGCACAGGACGCCCACGGGGAGGTGGCACCCCAGGTCCCGGGAGCAGCAGCCCCATCCCTGGCGCTCGCACGGGGTCCTCCCCTCGCCACATCCTGGTGCATCTGCTTTATATCCCGGCACACCAGGCTCCCTCCTCTCCCCCCTTCCCAGCAGTGCGTTGCTCATGGAGCAGAGACCTGGCACGGTGGGAGCTGAGTTGGAAGCCAAGTGTATTTTCAGCCTGGGAGATCAGGCTGGTGCAGGTGTGCTCCATCCAGCTCAGTTCCTCACTGGTAATTTTGAGCTCGTTGGCTCCTTTCTGTCCCATTAGTGGAGGAAAAGAGGTCTCCAAGATCATCAAGATCCTACAAGTTTCATGAAAATTGCTTCCTGGAGAAGAGGATTAAAAAAAAAAAAAAAGAGCCACACTGAATGCTCAGGGACTGCAACACAGGCTCAGCCCTAACTAGATATCAGAGCATTCACATCGGAGCTGTTTGTCCTACCACGGACACGAGGGTGGACGAGGGTGGATGATGGGTGCACTGTCCAGGGGCGGACACACAGCCCAGGCCCACTGGCCGTGCAGAAGGCAGAGGCAGACACCAGGTTCCTTCAGCACAGGTCCAAGCTCTGTGCAGCAGGTGGGATTGGACACGGGCCAGCCTTCCACACGGGGCCAAGGTCCACACAGCAGATGGGATGGGGTTGGACACCGGGCTACCTTCAACACAGGTGCAAAGTCCACCCAGGAGATGGGGCTGGACACAAGGTTATGCCCAGTCCAGCCCACAGGGAGGCTGAAGGTCCCACCTGGAGCTCAGCTGGAGCTTCTTGGCTGAGATGGGGGGCGTGGGTGAAACTTTTGAGGGCAGCGAGGGCCGGCTGGCACCCTGAGGGCTCTGCCAAGCCAGCAGCAATGTTTTACAAGATAGCTTTAAACCGAGGATGATTTCCCTTCCCCGTTGTGATAACATCTGGAGAGATTTTGCTGCCTTCTGGCTTCTGCATCATGCTTGCAGCTGAAATTAGGAGGCTCAGCAAAATCACTCCCTAAGGATAAAAAAGAAACGTAAAAGCAGAAAAAAGGAGGAGATTCCCCCTCAATTCACAGAACTCCTAGAGAGGAGCTCAGGAGGCAATGGGTATTGAAGCTTGGGGGGTTGCTTTGCACCCGCCTGCCTGTACATGAAGCTTCCAGAGAGTTTTGCTTTAAAATCACAATAATTCAAAGCAAGAAACACTCTGGAGTCCCTTCACCAGCACAAGGACCCTTTGGGCATCAGAGAAATCTTTTTTTTCATCCTTTTAGGTTCATTATCCCCGACAGGAAGGTGACTGGGGGTTCCCACACCCCGCGGCCCCTTGGTGCTGGTGGGGCCTGGCCAAGCCAGGTCTATTCTTAGCCGACGGGTGGCTGGGCAGGAGCAGACAGGGTGCACAGGGCTGCGTTCCTCACATTCCCCTCCCTGGGGACAAGGAGCGCCTGGAAATAGGCAGCCACAGCTTGGCAGCAGCTGGGGGCCATCAGCAGGGGCCACCCTGGGCAGAGGAGGGGGGCGAGGTGGCTTTGGAGGGGTCTCAGGGGACAGCAGAATTGTGGAAGGGATGCAGTGAGCTGTGGTAGGGACTGGGAAAGCCCCATCCCTGCAGATCCCTGTCCTTGGCTTCAGCGCCTGCAAGCTCTGGTCAGCACCATCCTTCCCTCCCCATTGTTCAAGCAGGGCTGAAAGGGGTAAAGGTGGATTTGGGGGTGAGGTGCAAGACCCCATATTCCCCCCCCAAGCAAGTTCAGACTCTCCCCAGCCCCATGGCTTAGCTAGAATTCCCTACCAAGGAGGACAGGGCCAGATCCAAAACAAACGATACCTCTACTCTCCCAATGTAGATCCTTAGTGGAGGGGTGTCATCCATGCCTGTGGCTGGATGCACTGGGCACCCATCCTCACAGGGAATGCATTCAGGGGCACCAGCTGGGCTGGCCCCTTCCCCAGCCCCACAGAGTCCCTACCCTGCATGGGTAGCACCACCCTGTCTCAGGGTGCCTCAGCAGCAGAACCCCAAAGCAGGCTCTGTCCATGTCCCAGCGCTGGTGGGGAACTCTCCCCACCCCTCGGGGCTTCCCCTTGAGCTGACCCTGTCCCACTGAGGCATCCCAGGTGACAAGGAGAGAATTATCCCAGACCAAAGCTGCTGGGACCTTGGCAATTGGCTCCTATCCCCCCTTGCCCAGGAGTCTCCAGTCAGACAGACCCGCTGCAGCAGCTGCCAGCACCCCCTTCCCACGGCTGCATCCTGCCTTTCCCTGCGCTTCCCTGCAGCATCACGAGTTATTGCAGCCTGCAGGACCCATCCATCCTCCTGGCAGGTGAGTCACGAGCCTACCCCGTGCCTCAGTTTCCCCTGCTGTGCAGTGAGGACAGGCAGGATGCCAGGGGGATGTCATGAACTGCGCGGGCCACGTCCCAGAGCAGAGTCTCCGTGGCTTTTCCTGCCACTCAAAAGTGGGAAGTGGCTTTGTCGGGAAACAACGTCCGTGACCTGGTTTAATGTCACTGAGTCCTTCCCAGATTTGCAGTCTCCCAGGGCTGGGAAGGCCCAGACTGGGCCCAGATGAGGGTTCAATTTGGCTGCACAGTTTACCCTTGTTTTAGGTGGGGTTTTTTGTTTTATACTTAAAAACCAGTGTGGAGGTGAGAGCCTGAAAAAATACATCAGGATTTGGGGTGGTGAGACAGAGGAAGGATCCAGGACAAGGAGCATACTTCCACCTGCAAAATAAATTTACAGCCCCAATTCCTCCCTCCCGTGTCACATCCTTGGAGTATCTTCCAAAAGTGAAGGGCAAAGCAGGCGCATGAGCCATGCCAGGCAGAAGGACACCTGAGAGTGTCTGGGGACAGTCCTGGTGGCTGGAAGCAGCTTTGGGGACCACGAAAGCCCTGTCTCTCCCTTCCCAGCTGTGTTTGCTGTGTGGCTCTAATTACAGAAATATGGAGAAATGTCACCTCTCGGTTGGCAAACATTTCTCCTGGCAAGCCCCAGCCGACAGCTGCCATGCTGGGATCCAAGTGTGCTCCCATCCCCTCCATCCCACAACTCCCACCCCAGATCTGTACCCCATTGAGGCTGCACCTTCTTTCCCAACGTGCTTGGGCCTGCCCAGGGCAACCCCTCACTGAGTAGGTGATAATTTCCTGCACTCCCAAGAGCAGGGAGGGGGAGGACACCCTTGGGAAGCACCCAGGTCTCCTTTGCCCTTGGAAACCAGGTAGTTTCCTAGTGATTCCGCAGGGTGTGAGAAGGGAGAAAAAAAAAAGAGGAAGGAGCAAAACCTCAAAAACAGTCAATGAGGAGGAAGAGGAGGAGGAGCAGGGGGGAGAAGCAGAACTGAGCGAGGGAGGAGCAGGAGAGCAGGGCAGGGACAGAGAGGATTACTGTTCAGTTAAATTAGAGGGAGCCCTTCAGCTGACTTGAACAGCAGGAGAATTTGCCCAAAGACCCCAATTTTTCCAATTTGGGATAAAATATAAGCACAGGATTAACTACAAGCATATGCTTAAAACCCAGGGAATTGAAAGGAGTCTGGGCATGAAATGTTCTGAAGAGGGCAGGGAGGCAGGGCATGGACTGGCAGCTGCATGGATGACCTGGCTCTACAAGGATGCACTGAGGGGACTGGGGAGCTGTGAGGAGATTGGAAGAACCATGGGTGCACTGGGAGGCTCCTGGAGCTCAGTGAAGCTCCTGAAAGAGAATGACATGACAACTCCATACGCAAGGGCTGTGTGGGGAAGAGGGTTGGTAAAAGAGGCTCTTCCACCAGCCTGGAATGAGACACCCTGGTTGGAGAAAGGGGGATCAAAGAGGCCCCACTGCTATGCCTGGAGCAGGACAAGTCTTTCTGGGGTCATTGCACAGCCCCAGCCCTGGCAGAGGGGCTGGGGAGGCTGGGCTGTGCCCTGCCCCATGCACCACACTGGTGCCCCCACACCCCACTCTGGGACCCCGCCAGGACGGCTCTGAGCCAGCACGTGCCCTCACCATCAGACACATCCTCGTCCACGTGATGCGTCCATGAACATCCCGGACTGATTTATGGGATGAGAGGAGGGCAGGAGGCCAACCTTAAATCCTGACTGCCTGGTGATTAATAATCATAATTACTATCATATTAGCTGTAGTAGTAATAGTTTGCTTTCCCCTGCAGAACTGGTCATCCAGGAATCTCAGAGAGGTTTCACCAGGCCAAGTGACCAATGTCCCTATTTTCTAAAGGAAATTGCGGCACAGAGCTGTCTCCCTTGAGTCACACAGTATATCAACAAGAAAACAGAGAAGGCAGGAGTCTGGACTCTGTGTCCCTCTCCCTCCCCCATGCTATTAAGCTGCATCTGTGTAATATAGAGCAAAACATCCTCCACGACTCGCAGTAAATCACGGCAGAGGCAGTGTGCAGAGTGGATGGGGGGAGATAATGGGTTTTTCACCCTCTTCAACAATAGAACAAGTTTTTCTCCGCTAGGGAAGGCTGACTTCTCTGAGAGATGGAGATAAAAACAGCACTGAGGCTCTGGAATGGGTCTGAAAGGGTACCTGCCTCTGCTCACCCACTTGCATGGCTGGCCCAGGGGCAGGAGGCAACCCGGGCAAACCATGCTGTGGGTCGAGTGCCCCACTGGTGTGGCCTGGCCCACATGGGCATTACTGAGGTGCACTGGAATATTAATTGAAAATCCCAGCAAAACACTTCTGCTGATGATAATGGACCATAATCCTCTTAGACCAATTTCATGCCTGAAAAACCATGCAAAACAAAATAATAATAGAAAGCCCCTCAGTGGACACTGTCCTTAGCAGTGGACACAGGAGAAGAGGGTCGGCCAGAGCGGATTTCTTAGGAAGGAAAGGGAGTCTGCCTCCTTGGCCTCCACCCCTGAGGTGGGCAGGAGAAGAACGAAACTGAGTCTCGGTGTGAACATCTGCTCTAGCAGGGCAGCATCACCATGGGACCCCGATGTCCCACAGAGACCCGGGGACCCACTAGGACCCCCGTACCCTACAGAGACCATGGGACTTTCTGTGACCGCAGAACCCTGGAACATCCTGTATTCTTCGTGTCCACCAGAGCTCCCAGGACCTCCTGGACTCTCCATGTTCCTCAGAGTTCTCAGGACTCTCGGAACGCTCCGTGTTCCTCAAGGATCCTCCGTGCCCGCAGAGCCCTTCGCCAGGCCGGGTCCACCCATGCCAAGCCCCCCCAAACAAGCAGCCATTCTCCCCTCCCGCCCTCCCCGCTCGCCCCTTCAGCACCATCACGAGCGGACAGCGCCGGGTTCGGGGACCCGCACCTGGCGCGGCACCGCACCCCCGGCACCCCCGGCCCCCCAGGAACACCCTGACCTCCTCCTCGGCACCTCAGAGACCTCCGGCAGCATTCTGACCTCCTCCCCGGCACTCCCCGGCGTCCTCAACATCCCGACACAGTCCCCCCCTTCTTTTGCTCCCCATTTTCACC
>VZTN01028541.1:188029-239793 GCA_013400515.1 Erpornis zantholeuca
GGGCCGCGCTCCCCGCCGCGCCCGCGGCAAGTTCCGCTGCTCCCGGGGCGCGCAGAGCGCAGCGGAGCGATGCCGGTGCGCCGGGGCCATGTGGCCCCCCAAAACACCTACCTGGACACCATCATCCGCAAATTTGAAGGACAAAGTGAGTACCGCACCCTCCGGTCCCGCTCCGCTCCCCCCGCGGCCGGGGCGGCCCCCCAACTTCGGAGCACAGCGGGGAGAGGGGGGGGAAGGCGGGAGGGTGTCCCCGGGGGCACGGAGGCGCCCCTGTGACCTCCCGAGGGGGGAGAGGGGTGGGCGACAGCCAAGCAGTGTCCCCGCGGGTATTTATAGACAGGGAGACACAGGGGGACGAGCGATCCCAGCCCCGGTGTTTCCCCGGGGGCTGGGAAGACCGCGACCCCCACAGTCCCCGGGCTGGGAGGGTGTGCCCGGGCTGGCGGGGAGGGGGTCCCGGCTGGCTGGGCTGGGGGACAGGGTGTCCCCCAGCGCAGTCGGGCTCGCTGTCTGTTTGCCTTCAACTCCGCGCTCCCGGTGGCCGCCGTCCCTGGTGAAATGTTGCCATTTGCTGTTGCTCCGAGTAATCCCTTTATATGAATTTTTGGGCTGGTTTTCGTGTCAAATACAACGAAGAGTCCGTGCACATCGGGGAGCGCTGGCGTTTGCGTGTGGCTGGGTGGGGGCGCGGGGGCTCCGCTCCCACTGTCTGGGCACCCCGGCGGGGCTGTGACCCCCCTTCAATGCTGGGATTGACGGGAGGAGATCAGGGGACTAGGATCCCCCAAAAACTGAGCTCGGAGTCCTCTGTTGGGTGCTGGGGCTGTGCACCCCTCACTGCCCCGGCTCAATGTGGATTTTCTCTGGTGTCCAGGTTTCCCGGGTGGGCAAATTCCCTGGCAGTGCCATCCCTGCCGGATCTGCGCTGCCTGGCCTGGCAGTGACTGACGTGACCCTGGGGATGGAAAGTGAGAAAAACTGTCCCTGGTTCCTATCAGTTCCCCCGGGAAGTGGTGGCTGGGGAGCAGCGGGGCCACGCGGTGAGGCGTGACAGTGAGGACGCAGCCAGGCCCCCATTCCCTTCCCACTCCCTGCCCGCTCCCTGCCCGCACTCTGCCAGCCATGTCGGGCACCAGCTGGGTTCTGCCAAAACATCACCCCACGCTCCCCCGCGGCAGTTTCGTGCTGTGACAGGTGTTGGGAGACACTAAACCAGCACTCCTAATACATCTTTGCTATAGGCAATTAGTTCTTCCATGCCTGAGGGTGCCTTCATCCCCAACACCACAGCTCCCATGGGTGTAGCTGCTCCCGGTGAGCCAGAGAAGCTCAACTCTTCCCTGCCAGGGCCAGTGCAGAGCCCTGATACTGTGGGACCAAGGCAAAATCTGCAGGTGAGGGCAGGGCAGAAAGCAAATTGGGAGTGAAAATACCCCCAAGGAGACCTGGCTCTGCAGCTCCTTCGCATCCTGGTCTTGGTCACATCCCTGCGCTCAGCACAGCTTGCTCCGGCGCCCTGCCAGCCCTGTAAATCCTGTCCTGCGCTAGCCCAGCCAGGATCCAGACTGGATCCAGTCCATGGAGCTGACACTGGATGGGGGAAACTGTTCATCACAGGTGAGGAATGTGCCCCAGGAGCAGGGCTTTGGGAGAAGGTCCCCTCCTTGTGCTGCCTTCCAGCTGGCAAAGCAATTTGGATACAGAAGGATTGGGAAGAAGGAACTGGGAAACATTTTTCTGTGGTGGTTTGTTCTGTTTGCAGCATCGGCACTGGCATCAGCCCTGTGTGGGAAAGGTGCTGGAGTGGGAGTCCCCCACAAAGGGCCACCAAGGGGCTGTCAGAGGGTGGAATGAAGCAGGAGACTTGTGCAGCGTCCCTGGGGACACTGGTTTTACTGGGAGGCACCCTCCAGAGCTGGGACTGTGCAGGTGCCATTGGGGAGATCCCCGATGTGCCTGGGAGGGGTCCCCCCACCCCACCAGGTCCCAGTGCTCAGTGCTGCAGCTGTGCAGAGGCTTCTTTTGCGTTTGGGTGAAATTCCCTGTGAGGCTGGAGTGCAGCACGGTTCTGGAGCATGCAGGCTGCAGATGCCATTCCTGGGTAATCCAGGAGATTAATTGGGGTCTGGGCTGGGAGGCAGACTCCAAATGGACCCTCTGCTCACACTTGCCCTCCAGCTCCAGCCCAGAGCTGATGCCAAATGCTGAGGAAAATGGTGCTGGGGGTCGCATGGCCATCACATACACATCCAGCCCCCTGTCACACACCAGCAAGCCTGTCCCACTGCCCAGCACTCTACAATATCCTTGAAAAAACCACAAAATCAAACCAAATCAAAGCTCATCCCCAAGATAAGGATGGAAGTGGGTCCATGGGGTCTGGATTATGTGGGCTGTGTGGTGCTGCCACACATACTGGCAAGGCAGTGAGTCTGGCCCCAGCCCAGCCTAGGTGGCTGCAGCACCAGGAGGGAATGGGCCAGCATCACTCCCTGCCTCAGTTTCCCCTTTCCTTCATTTGAGCACTTTTGTTTTTGAGCACAGGGGACACAAAGCCCAGCAGGGTCTGGATTTCACCTTCAGCCCAAAGGCACAATTATCCTATAAAACTTTAGGGGAATGATTAATGTGATGGATTTCACTGCTGCTTCCCATGAAGCCAAGCCTCACGCTCACTCCTCCTCTTGCCCCTTGCCTGACTTCAGTCAAATCTAAGCAAGGGTGGAAAGTCTCTGAGATAACTCAGGTCCCTGATAAGCTCCTGGGAAGGGACAGAGGCTGCAGCTCTCCTGCCTGCAGTGCCGGTCAGGGACAGATTGCCCATGTATCAGACAGCAGAGAGTCCCCACATGCCAGTGGTGAGATGTCAAGGCTGCAGGGATTGGCCAACCCCAGCAAAAACTGCCATTACTGAGAAACCCCCTTTGGGTCCCCGTGTCCCCACAGTCTCAAATTCGAGTGAAACTGGGAACTTTCTGCCTCTGAAGAGCAGAGCAGTACCTGGGAGGCTGTGGGCTAAGGTCAGTCACCCTCCCTGCAGACCTGTCCCCAGGGAGCCTGTCTCTGCACAGGCCCCAAAGCGAGTGACACCAAAAATTGCAAACTCCCCCTCTGCACCCAGGCTGTCCTCAATGCCTGTGGGTCCCCACCACCCCTCTAAGCCTTGTGCTCTCCTGCCTCCCCGCAGACCGCAAGTTCCTCATTGCCAACGCCCAGATGGAGAACTGTGCCATCATCTACTGCAACGATGGCTTCTGCGAGATGTTCGGCTACTCCCGCGTGGAGGTGATGCAGCGGCCCTGCACCTGCGACTTCCTCACCGGCCCCGACACCACCAAGAGCTCCATTGCCCAGCTCACCCAGGCCCTGCTCGGCTCCGAGGAGTGCAAGCTCGAGATCCTCTACTACCGCAAAGACAGTAAGAGTTACTTTTTGGGGTAATCCAGTGGAGGGAGGGGTGACCTGCCCTGGATTTGGGCTGTGAGAAGCCAGTGGTGGGAGGCAAAGAGGATCTGGTGCTACCAGGGCATCAGGATTGCACCCAGGCTCAAGGCTTTGCTGAGAGCAAATCCATGGTGGCTCCTGGTGGGATGGAGTTATCTCTGCTGTGATGGAGCACATTGGGACCTTGAGCGATGGAGGATGTTGCCAGATTATTTGGGAATGAGGTCATTTGTGAGCCCTTGGGGATGGCTCAGAGCTCCTGAGACAAGCAATGGCATTGCTTGTGGGATCCCTGCACCAGGAATGAGAATCCAGTGGGAAGCCTGAAGGGAAGCCCGGCTGGGACACAGGTCTCCCAGTCTGTGCTCCAAGATGAGACAGACCCCTCATCTCTGCTGAGACTGGGTGCAGCTGACAGCCTCAGAGATGCCTTTCCAGTGAGCAGGATGCGGCTGTGCGTGCACAGATGGAATTACGTTAAGATGAAAATGAAGCTTTGATGGAAAATACGAGTGATTAGTTCTAATACGGCAGGAAGTTAAATAAATATTTAGTGCTTGATGTTGCAAAACAGCAGTGGCCAGGGCTCCCAGGGGCAGGGGAATGCAGGTCCGGTGCTCACGAGAGGTTAAAAATATGAAGTGTTTCCTTTTTTTAATCTGTGGAGCTTTCCCATTGCTTCCGATTGTATTGATGGGGGCTTGGCCTGAGCACAGGGCTGCTCCCCACTGCTGGCAGCTCCCGGGCACCCAGTTAGAGAAGAACCGCTGGAAGCAAAAGGAAGGAGCAGGCAGGAACCATGGCTCCCAGCCCAGCACCCTATCTTGGGGGCTGGCACCCGGGAGTCCTGGCCTCCCTCCCAGACCCTATCTCCTGGGCTGGCATCCAGGTGCCAGCGTATCGCCCCCGGAGTTATTCACTGGCAGCACCTCTGCGCGTTATCCCGGCGACATCCCGGCGGGGCCTGACCCTGCCTGCTGGCTCTTCCTGTGGGGCCAGTGCTGGGTGGAGAAGGGCCGTGAAGGGTGCCAGGGCTGGGTGCAAGTCCCCCCTCAGCAGCTGCAGGGCCTGGCCAGAGCCCAGAACGATGCGGGAGCCATGCAGAGGAGTGGCACACACCATGCCCCTGCTGCCGTCCCATGCGCTGGCCCTGGCAAGGACAGCGTGTGCAGCCCTGTTCCATTTCCTCCCTCCCTCCCTCTCTCAGGATAGTTCCCCATTCCATCCCTGGGGACTACTTGGCTTGCGAGCCCGATCGATCCATTGCCGTGCTCCCTGCTTTGAAGCATTCCTGCAGGGCTCGCGGGATGCTCGGTGCTGTCCTCAGAGCCCTGCACTTCCTCTAGGCCACGGGGAACTCTCAGTGCAGCTCTGAGCTGCTTTCTTCTCCTTTTTATTAAAAAAGAGGGGAAAAAATAAAAAAGCCCAGAAGCAAACCCTTCATGTCTATTTTTAAAACCCAACCCCACCAGCAGTACGCTTTCCAATTGTTTCCCCCCAGCACTCAGCCTGCGACCGCTCGGCCCATTATAAATGGGTCTTATCGGCAAAGAAAAGGCTTTTGCATTATAGGAGCTGCTGCTTAATTAGCCAGCGGAGCTCCAAACCTGCCTGTCCTCCTTTTCATACCAGCAGCACCAATCTCCAGCCTCGACCTGCTGTTTATTACTGCGGTACTCCCGGCTCTGCAGCTCCTGGGGTTGTTTCCTCGCCTTTCTGGCTGACAGAGGCAATATTATACCCAAAATCTGCCCGTTGGAGCCACCCAAGCAGGGCCGGGGTGGGATGGATGGAGGTAGGTAGGAAGGGGGCACCCAAGGGTGTCTGGGGTGGTGGGTTCTGGGGACAGGCAGGATGCTGGGGGATGGGGTGATGCGTGTCCCTGGGGACAGCCTGGCTGCTCGGTCCCCACCCGGAGGCCCCTGCTGTCATCACCTGATTATAAACAGAGCCAAAACAGCCAGGGCTGCCAACAGCGAGCCCAGGTCTCAAATGGAACCAAGAACCAAGTACCTGTGGGGGAAGATGGGACCAGCCCAGCCAGGGCAGTTGTCCCTCCCTTCCACACCAGCCCCAAAAAGGCCTTGTAAAGAGAGAGAGCCTGTTGGCAGCGAGTGTGGGCTCTAATCCCCAGCTCAAAGCTGGGAGATCAATGAAAAGTTAATTTCCTTACAAGATGCTACACAGCTGGGACTACCCCAGACAGGGGGGTCAGCACGGGATCAGCTCCTGCCACAGCGAGGAGCAGCCACGGCCTCCAGCCCTGGGAACACACTGTCGACTGCAGCCAGGGTGAGATCAAATCCTCCAGCATCCCCTGAGGATGACACCGAGGAGCTGGTGGAGCTGAGCTGCATCCAGGACGGGGTTTTTTCCCTCCCCAGGGGTGATGCTTTGCAGCTCCAGCCACCCCCATTGCCCTGGCTGTGCCCCAGGGCCAGTGTGACTAGGGCACAGAGCTGGAAGAGACATATTTTTCATCCTCTGCTCCTCCACAGATGCTTTTTCCTTGGACCTGATGTCCCATGAACAAGGGGACAGGACCAGATCACCCCCAACACCCCCAAGAATGCTGTCTGGAATAGGCTTTTTCCTGAAATCCCTGCCCTGGCAGAGCCCCTGATTCCCACTCCAAGCCCTCCATCCTCATCCTCAATGACTGTTGCATCCCCAATGGGAGTTGGCTCCATGTGCTATGGGAACAGGACCCTGGGATGGCTGGATAGCCCCGGGAAATGCCATCAGCACTGCAGCTTTGGCCACACAGCCACTCTCTAAGGTGGAGCAACTCCTGCAGCCAGTGGGATTTAGTAACAAGGATGTGGCCACTCACTTCCCTTGCAGAGGAGGTCAAGATGCATTTTGCCAACCCCCTACATTGATCCAAGACCCCTTTTGGCTCCTGGGGATCAGAGCATCCTTCCACCTGCACCCAAAACTACCCTGCCAGGCTTGGATCTTTCTTGTGGCCACATTTTGGTGGGTACCCTCAGCCCCTGACACTCCTCATTGTCCTCCTCCTCTTACAGCGAGGCCTGTAAGCACAGGAATCCTTGCCCTTCCTCACTGCACAGGGGAACCTCCATCCTGCTGATGTTACTTAATAAGGTCATTTTTGCTGGCCTGGCATCCTGGCAGGTTTCAGTCTCCTGTCTGGATGTGGGGAGGGGGGTCAGGGCAGACCCTGTATTGCACAGCCCCTCCCTGTGCAGGGGAATGCAGACCTGCAGGGCTCACCCCAGGTCCCAAGGGTGACCTATCTCCCCCTAGCTCAGACTCTAGCTCCATTTTTTTCCATCCCACCTCAGGGATTTGCTTTAGGGCCTCCCAGCAATCTATGCTTCCCTTTGAAGTTCTACCCAGCCCTGACACTGATTTATCCCAGGATGGGAGCACAGCCTGGCCCTCCAAGCTTCTCTCTGGGCGTGCACAGCTCTGTTCCCATCCCTGTCCCCATCCCCTCCGTGCCCTTCCCAGCCCCTCTCCTCTGCTCCTTTATATAATACCACTATAGATTTAGCCACTCTGCCATGAGACCCTGCAGATTAAATCTCCCAGCCAGGGGGAGGGCAGGCCTGGGTAAGAGCTCCGAGCGCAGATTAATAGCTCACTTTTTTTAATATTCATAACAATACTGGCTTGTGTCCGGCTCTCAGAAACCCCCGTGTCCTGTTGATTAGTTTAATACTGATGATACTGACAAATGCATTAACCACCGGTGGGGATAAGAGGGACAGGGAGAGAGGGAGGGCCCCCAACGATGACATTTTTAATGTTATTAAGTGCTGGCTTTTATCAAGGTCAGAAGACATGGTGGGCAGAAAGCACAAACCTCCAGGCACTCGCTCAGCTTGGGGGAGGTGGGCTGGGTGCTGGAAGATCAAACCCAGGAGTTTAGGGAACGAGCTGGTTTTCCCAGCCCATACAAGCCCACTCCACTGGCTGTGGGACCCTTCAAACCAGCATCCCTGTCACACCCCAGCTGCCAAGCCCTTTCTGCAGCCCCCAGGCTGGGTTTCACCCCAGATGGGCACAGGCACCCTCATGCAGGTGGCCACAGAGCACAGGCAGGTTGTGAATGCCCCCAGGGCTCCTCCAAGAGATCATTTGGATAAAATTAGATGGATGGAGACAGATTAGCTGAACAGCTGAAGGGAAGAGACAGTCAAATGGATGGGGACAGTCGATCGAGGAACAGGGTTGGGGGGCAGGCCTGAGGTCCCTCGCAGGGCTGGCTCAGCCCACTGGTGCTGCAGCAGGTCTGGGGTGCCTGGTTTTGGGGAAGTAGGATGGGGAGAGTTCAGCAGAGCCCAGGCTGGCTCACCACAGGGAAACTGAGTCAGGGCAGAGGGTGCCAAGTGTCTCCCAGCTGCAGCCTCTCCACAGAGCTGGGGGTACCCCAAATCACAGCTGCACAGAGACCCCAAGTCCTGGGGGAATGCCCTGCCTTTGGGCCAGGCTTAAGGGAACCTGCTGCTCCCTTCCCTGGCCCTGATACTCCCTCATTCCCTTGGCACCTCCATGCTGTGCGATGCAGATCTGAGCAAGGCCCTGAGTTCCTGGCTTGCAGGGCTGTGCCTGGTGGGGCCACTTTTGGGGTGATTCCCCTGGTTTTGGAGGGTCTCACGCCCAATTAACTTTTGATCAACCCTGAATTGGCCAGGCAGCTGTACTAGATTATTGCTGTAGTTCCCTTCCAACAGAAATCATCTATTTTATTTAATTTAAGAAGGGATCAGCGAGGGGCTCACAGTGACATCGGCCAGGGCTACTCAAGCTCAGCACCTCCCAGATTTGCAGGATCAAACCAGGCACCAGCTGCCACCCAAACCCACCCCCAGCTACCTCCCAGCTGCTCCTTATATCCTTCCAACTGGATGTAACTGGGCCCAGTTTTCAGCTGTTTAGCACTGGCTATGGGATTAACCCTTTCCCATGCCACACAGGGCCTGCCATGATCTAGCCCCCCTGAAAACAGCTCAGAGCCCATCCCCTCCCACTGCCATGGAGGAACTTAGGAAGGAAATGTGAAGCAGTGCAGGAACGCAAGAGGGCAGAGCACCTGAGCCAGGATTGGACTAACCTGGATCAGAATTCCCAGTCCAGGGGGAAGCATGGAGCTGATGGCTGCCCATGCCAATGAACCATGTGGGTTCCAGGAAGCTGGTGATGTTTCAAAATAATCCCAGGGAAAAGAACTCCTCATTTTCTAAGGCACCAAAGGAGAAAGCCCCTGTGAGTGGGCTCAGCTGGGCACAGCCCCTGCACACACCAGCACCAGCAGAGCCGCGGTGTCCTGGGGATGGCAGTGCATCATCCCACCGGGACCGTGCCACCTCAGCATCGCCCACAACACCTCACTCACTCAGCATCACTTACATGGCACCTCCGATCTGAAGATCCCTAAAAATCCTGACAAAGGGAGGGCAAAAAATTCTCATCTTCCTGCTCCACACACAGGTAACCTGCTGCGTGCCCGTGCAGCCCTTCCAAACAGCTTTATCTGCCAGAAATCCACCCCCTCCTCCCCAGATCACACATTCAAGAGGATTTCCTTTCCCTGTGGTGAACAATGGAGAAAGAGAGAAAGAGGAAGGAAGGAAGGAAGGAAGGAAGGAAGGAAGGAAGGAAGGAAGGAAGGAAGGAAGGGAAAGGAAAGGAAAGAAAGAAAGAATCACGGCTGCTGGGGTCTTTAAACAGATTTCACCATATCTATTTCTTTCTTGTGTCCGTGTATGTGCACATCCCTGACGTCATGGCAGATTTTGAAGTTGCCCGATGCCGGCCATCTGCTCCTGATTACGGGAGGCCCTGAGCTCCTTAAAATTATACGCAGAAAGGCCGACATGCCCCTCCCGGCTGGAGCGTGGCCACGGCCGGAGCAGGAGAGCGCTGGGTCGGGCCGGCAGCACAGCCCTGCCCGATCGCTAATCCGCGGTGATCAGAGCATGGGGGAAAGGCGACATCGGGGATCACACGGGCAAAAACTGCTGAGGAAAGAGGTGGCTCCATATCTGCTGGAATGGTACCTGGGTGCTCCATCGTCTCTAGGAGTTTGGGACAGGAGCCTGGGGATGCTCGGGGGGTTTTTACAGTCAGAGGGACTGTAAGAGCAGCTGTGGCTCAGGGGGTCCCACTTCCACCAGTGCCAAAGCAACAGCAGACAGCTCAAGGAAGGGACTCACAGTGATTATACCCTCAGGTAGGGTTTTGGGGGGATTTGGTGAGAATAAAGCTGGCAAAGGAGGCAGGAAACCACCTGTCTCCTTCACTTGGTGCTTTGGAACCTGAAGGTATTTTCAGTTGCCTCTAATTACAGGTACTTGGCTGATGCACAAGAAAAGCCACAGGGTCGAGCTGACATACAATAGGAAAATCCCTATGGCCACATTTGGGATCCTCCTCACAGTCTGCATGACTCCCAGGGCACCAACCTGTCCTTGTGCCCCCTTTGTGCCTCAGTTTCCCCATGGCAGGACAAGACAAGGCCATGCCTGACCACTTCATGCATTTAGGGGATGTCCTTGGGGACTGTCACACTGATCCCACCCGGTCCTGCTGCCCACGCAGTCAGTCGGGCTCACCCCCATTGCCTGCATCCAGTCCCCAAAAAATGCCTGGTGATTGCAGGGCAATTAGCTGCAGCGTGATTACAAGCAGGATGCTTAATGAGGTTAAACCACTACCTGGGACTTCCTGAGTTCTTAATTACTCACTCTTTAATTGCTGCTCACAAGTACATTAATATAAATGACTGTCTGGGACAGAAGAAAGAGATGTGATCAGTGTGATTGGGATGCTTCGGGGATATGGCCCTTTCCCAGGGCTCAGATCATGTTCCATATCCTCCACTCCCCACTGGCAGGGATTACACCCATCAAAGGTGCTTAAAACCCCACTTTTCTCCCAAAAGTGTTTGATGCTGGGGGAGAGCAGGATCTCCTGCGCAGTCCCCCTGAGCCTGTCTCTGCTCGGCAGCCTCATGTTTCCGCTGCCTGGTGGATGTGGTGCCCGTGAAGAACGAGGAAGGCATCGTCATCATGTTCATCCTCAACTTCGAGGACCTGGCGCAGCTGATCGCCAAGAGCAGCGGGCGGAGCCTGCACCAGCGCCTGTCGCAGAGCTGGAGCAAAGGTGGGTGTCCGGCGGCCGTGGGACCTGGGAGAGCAGCGCAGCACCCTCATCCCATGGTTTTCTTGGGAGCACGTGGGGACTGAAGGATGCGCCTGTGGGCAGGATCCTGCACGGGAAGAGGTTTGAGCTCCGCCTGCTCAGGGACTGGTCCAGCCAAACCCCGGCTCGGCGGGAAAAGGCTGTTTGAGCCAGCTGTGCTCCCCTCACATCCACACCTGCCTGCACACATTTCCCGAAATCCCAGAGACCTGGAAACAGGGTGGGGGACTGACTCCTTGCATGGGACGGTGCATTTTTATGAGAGGAGGTCTCGCTGCAAGTGGAGCCGTGAAGTCCCTCCGTGAACCCCCCCCGCACTGCTGGATCTTTTCCACATTTAACACTGGCTTGGGCTGGAGGTGCTGGTGTGGGACAGGACCTGTGTGTGCAGTCACCGGGAAGGCCAGGGGACACCTGGTGTCACCAAGAGCATGGCTGTGCTCTGGGGATGTCACTGCAGGAGAATGGCACAAGGATGTCTGCACTGCGATGGCTCAGCCTGCCCCAGCTTCAGGCTGTTCCCCGCTCTCCCAGGCTCATTCCAGGGTTTTGGAGACAGTGGAAAATTCAAATTCCCTTTTTTGGGAAGACTGAATCAAAGGGAAGCTGTGGTGAGGCTCTCGAGGGGATGTGGATATTCAGGGATGCAGATGTTAGACCTGACAAAGAGCTGTAGCTTCTAAATCTCCTCCTTCCATACAGTCCTCAGTGCTGGTCACCTCTACCTGAGTCAGGGAAATAACCCCACATCTGCCTTCATGACAACATTCCCTAGGGGGGCTGTTGGGAGCCTTTGGGCAGGCCTCAAAGCAAAGCTGTGGGAGCAACAAGGGTCTGTCCCCCCATGGCACGAGGGGTGGCACAACAGGAATGGGATCAGAGCCAGGGCCACATCAGGGAACAACAGGGACAGCTGCCCACTGAACTGGAGCGTGTGTGAGTCTCAGTGCATTCCCACTCGGTGCCTACCTATATCCTGGAGCCTTTGAGGTGTCTGTGCATGGCAGCAGGTACCAGCAGAGTTTTATATAGGTTTATATGTGCTCAGGCCAGACAGGCACGCAGGGGCCCACGGATGTGTGCGTGAATGGACGGATCACTGTGCACGCGTTCGTATGTCTGTGAAGTGATGAGATTCACAGTTTGGATGGATTGCTTTAGTACCAGCCAGCCTCTACGCATGACCTGCTGAGGAAATCCTAAATTCCAGTGTTGCTTTGAAGCCCCACCAGCTCTCAGAATATCTCAACATATGATGCACCCATACCCCATGCCACCCAAAGACATACCTTTGGTAGAAGGCAGCCAGAGCAAGAGCACCTGTCACTCCCTGCATGTTGGATGTTGTGTTGTGCATCCCAAGGGGTGCTTCTTGGGTTTTCCACTCTGGTGACAGGGAGGGTGGAAAGGCCAGAGCTGCTGGTACCAGTCCAGATCAGGCTCTCATGTGCAGGTTTTCTGACTTAGTCTTTAGTTGCTTGGCCACAGGTGGCTGCATTGCTGGTCCCCAGCTCACTGGTGTGTAGGGAAAGTCAGATGCTTTGCTTCTTCCAGCTGAAAAGCTGCTCTGGGCAGTGGAGATGGGGTGAGCAGAGGGAGCCCATGTGGTACCCCATGGGCAGGGGCATTTCTGGACAGGCTGGGACCCTGCCCAAGCAGCTCAGTGGTGTTTTGGGGCTGGGTGAGGAACGCTAATCCTGCCAAAACGAAAGAGCCCCTCAACGTGCTGCTTTTTCCCAGGGGACAATGTCTTTGTGGAGCTCACACCGCATCCCACACACCCCAGGATTTAGGCCACCTTTTGTGCAGTTAGGGAGCACAGTTGGTGCTGCTGGATGAGCTCCAGGGCTGACCCAGGCCCTGAGGGTGTGAACCTAGCTGCTCACACAAACTCTGCAGAAGCAAGTGACCATGGTCTCCTCTAGAAGAGGACAAGTGGCTTCGCATTGAGTGTCACAACGAGGGGCTTTGGGTCCTCTCCACATCTGGGCTCTTCCTCTCCTGCACCTCTCTCACAGCTCCTAGCAGCCCTGGCTGCCCTTGTCCCAGCCTCAGTCTCCAGTGAGGTGGTCTCCTGGTTCCCTGTGATGGCAGGAAGCAAGCCCCCCTCTGTGGTCCAAATTCCCTCACTGAAAATCCAAAACAAATCCAGGAACAAAACTGCTAGAACTACTTTTCTTTCAATGCCTTTCTAAATTACCATCTACTCTGTGGGGTTTTTTTTCCCTGAAGTTCCACCAAGGAGAATTAGAGGCTCGATTTCCTCCAGGTCCAAATCCCTTAAGTGGCTTTAACCTCTTTAATTGGCTTAGGGGTGTTCTGCACCTTTCCCATCTCACATCCACAGTTGTAGGGAAGTCTTCTCCAGCTCAGCAGACCTTGCTGCCAGGTCAGGGTCTGCCTTCAGCACACGGCGATGTGATGGCGTGGGAATAGCAAGTGCTTTGGAGGAGAAAGGGCCACACAGCATGTGTGTCCCCTAAAGCCACCCAGAATTCTCTGTAGCCTCTCCCCTGTCCCGCCTCACTTCAGCCATCACGTGCGGCTAGGTCACATCTTTCTCTCTTGTGTTTTGTTTTTCTTTTTAACAAGGTGAAAGTAGGAGTTTGAAGTTTAGTCTCCCGTCCCTGCGGCGACTCAAAATCCAGCGGAAATCTCTGCCCACCAGTGAGTTTGATGGAGTAGCCATTGACTATGGAAAGGTAACCGCAGCCTTTGTCTGATATAAGCCCACGCCTCAGGCCAGGTCCCGGCGCTCTTCCTCGCTGTCCCCACCCCGCTCCCCCCCGGCTGCTGTGGCTCGGGCCATGTCCGGCGGTAGGGCCCGGCCCCGGGTCAGTGCTGAGCGCTGGCCCCGCTGAGGGCTGGTGGCGAGCGCGGTGCTTTGGCAGTGTGGGCTGGAGCTGGACGGTGCTGCTCTGCACATTCCGCAGCTCGGGGGGGAGCGGGAGATGTGCCAAAGCGGGGAGGAAGGTCTGGCTCCACGGTGCGAGTTGTCCAGGATGGTGGAGCTCCAGGGAGTTGTCCCCACCTCAAGGAGGGGACGTGCTGGTGGCTCTAGGAGCGTGGAGCAGGTGTGCTCTGAGCAGGGACTGGCAGGCTCATTTCCCCACGTTTTCCTGGCACAGGCAGGTCCAGCTTCTCAGCCCTCCAGCAAAGATTGTGCTTCCCGTGATGGAGGGTGATGCTGTCATTGCTGACCTTGAAAAACTGTTGGTGGGACCTGTTTAGAGATTGCTATTCTTGGTGGCTTCCTGACTGTCAAAAGTGCTCAGGTACCTCCAGTCAAAGACCTGTTGCTTTCTGAAACGCTGCAGCTCACAGCTGTGGGCAGGAGGCTTCTGCTCTGCTAAGGCATCCCCAGGTGCCAGGATCTGGCTGTGCTGGGTGTATCCAGACAGCCTGGATAAATCTGCTTCCCCAAATCATAGATATAATGAGATGGAAGATGCCTGTCTTCGCAGAGGTTCTTGTGGTAGGTTGAAGATGTGTGTAGGGTTATCAGATGCTTTGGGTGCATTACTCCTATAGACACCAGCAGTGCTAAAAGCTCTGGGTACCCCCAGGCTGGAGCTGCACAGGGCACTGCACACGGAAAATGAGGATTGAGGACAACCCGATGATCCACCACTTTGCTGCAGCTTGGTAAAGTGGGCACAGCCCTGCAGGTGCAGGGCCAGCCAGCAGCCAGCCTCTCCAGGCACCCTATCCCAAAACCTGCCCTAAGGGCCTTAGGGATGGTGAGAAGAGCCACAGTCCCTCCTGTGGGTATGACTGGAGGGGCACAGTCCCACCAGTTTCTGCTCCAGAAGGTGGTCACTTTGCACACCCCACTGCAGGAGTTAAAGTCTGGAAACTCTTCAGGTCTCCAGGAAAAAAGGTTTAGCCATGGGTAATGATGGCTGTAGGAGAAGGAGGACCAGTATGGCCAAATTTGCAAACCCAACAGTGCTTCCTGGTGCAGAGCACATCCTCTCCCATAAACACCAGCACAGGGCCTGCCACTGATCCTCAGGGGTGGCCTGAGCAGGTGTGGGAAGGGCAGCCCCAGTGGTGGGACATAGGGACATCTCAGAAAAACGCATGGCACAGCAGGTCCTCCAGGCAAGCCTGTCCATAGGTCTCCTCTTCTCTTGCTCTCACTTGCTTCCCAGCTGCGCAGCATCACCTTGCAAACCTCCCCGCGGCCGCCCAGCCTCCGGCAGGAGCTGGTAGGAGAAAGGAGCTGCCAGGTCCCCAGGGACTCGGTCGCCCCACTCCAAAGCAGGTCCTGGTCCAGGCTGGAGATGACCTCAGGAACCGCAGTGCTTCCCAGCCCTCTGCCTGTCCTCTTACCTACCCCGGCTCCCTCTCCTTCCCCCCCAGACATGGGGACTCCTTCTAATACAACGCTTTCTCCTGGCTGTCTTAAAGCCTGGTGGTGACTCCCTGATTTTGAGGGACTTGAAGACATCGCCCAAGGAAAACTGTATGCAGTCAGAGACCGAATCCCTCCTGGAAAAGGAGCGGAGGCCAAGCCTGGAGGCCGACCCCACCCTACAACACTCGAAACAAGAGCTTCCCGTGCTGGGCCCACGAGGGTCGTACCCTGCGTGGGGTTTCTTTCGGTCTCGCCCTGGGGGCAGCTTCCACAGCCTCCGCAGGGTCTCCTCCTTGGACAACTTTGAGGCTGCGAGGTCTGAGTTCCAGAGAAAATTCAGGGAAAGGAGGGCAAACTCAGGTAGGGAAAAACCCGGAGCTGTCGGTTCTACTGCGGGAGTCAGGGCTCTGGCGATGGCCTCAGCACATCTCGGGGGGGAGGTCTCGGTCTCTTTTCCCTCTGCAAACTGGAGATTGCCTGGGTCTTCTCCCCAAAACCCGCTGGTCTCCGTGAGATTCCCTGCACAGGCAGGTCCTGTTCTGTAGGTAGAGCCACCCATGGTTTGTGTGTGAGATGTGAGACCGTGTGAGGTTGCTTTCGGCTGCCCCACATGAGGGGCATCCTGATGCCATCCCACCTTCCCCAGAGGGAGGGAAGGGGTCTGTGTGCAGTGTGAGCTGTGTCCATGTGTTGGAGGAGGGTGAGACACCGGCCGGGCCAATCTGTAGAGCTGGAGGGAACAATCCTTCACCGTGGCATCCACGTCCAGACCTCTGGTTCTCATGAGAGTGATGATTACAAATCAGGTGGAAGTCAGGAAAGAGAAGCCTTGGTAACCAGGGATGAGAGATTGGTCTGTGGAATCTGACAGGAAAAATGGGGTGGGGGATCATGATCCTCCAAGAGTCACAGGTTATGGACCCTCAGGAGGAGACACAATGTAGAGGGAGGGAAGGGGAACGAGCAGGGAGAAGGGTGGCAGCAGGATGGCTGGTGCTAACTGGGCACCTTCACAATGTCTTCAGACACCTCCTGCCAGCAGCACCACTTGGGTCAATGTCAGAGTACAAGGATTAGAAGGGGTAAAAAATTGAAAATACAACACTGCCCTGCCTGTAAGAGACGGAAAGGTTGGTACATGCTGGGTACAGTGCCTGGGGATCTTCCTGGAGCCCTGGGTGTGGGTACAGGCTCCCACTCATGACAACACATCGCCACAATGTGTGAAATTACCACCTCCTCCGCTTCCTCCCTGGTCCCACACCGGGGTGACCAGAGGCAGGTCCCCAGGGAGAACTGTCAGGATCCACCCCCACTACAGCTCTTCTTCCGGAGAAAGCTCTGACCTCTCTAACTGGACCTGGGGGTGGAGGATACATCTGAGTGGGAATATCATCCAATTCCAAGGTGCAGCTTGCTGGCCAAAAACTAAGACAGCGGCTCAGCTGTTTGTCAGGCTAAAGCATGCAAGGGTGGAGGAGAACAACCTCCTCCTTCGTCTGTTTTCATGCCAGTTTTGGCTTCTCTCCCTGGTGAATCTCACCGAGTTGGTCCTCAACCCACAACAGTCTTCAGGGGTAGCAGAGGACATTGGGTGTCTGTGTTTTGGCAGCTGGTCTGAGCCCCTTGAAGGAGGTTTAATGGTGAAAAGATGGGTGATGTGTGGGAGAAACAGCCCTCTCTCAGGCATCCCGGGTTGGGCATCCTATGTCTGAGCCAGCCTGAAGAAGCCAAGCCTTTATGGCCAAGCAGACTTTGGCACCTTTTGGTGGCACCTTGTGGAGGTCCCCAACTCCTGGAGGTCCTACATGAGGTCAGGGCTCTGGGGATCTGTCCCTGCTCACTCTGCCCTTCTCAGTGCTCCTCTCCATCCTCTTTCAGAGGCTTCCCATGTCAAACCAAACCCCCCGAACTCCACCTCGGACTCGGACCTCATGAAGTACCGGACCATCAGCCAGATCCCCCAGTTCACGCTCAACTTTGTGGAGTTCAACCTGGAGAAGCACCGCTCGGGCTCCACCACAGAGATCGAGATAATCGCTCCCCACAAGGTGATGGAGCGCACCCAGAACGTCACAGAGAAGGTCACACAGGTATGTGGGCTGTGAGATGCCACCAAAGCAGTGATGGGGTGCTGGTGCTGGTGCTGCTGCTGGGGGACAGTCATAACCACTCTTGGAGTGACACTTGGAGGTTCCATCCCAGGAAATGCCAGTATCCATGTATTTGGTTATGCTTTCCTCTGAATGGCTGAAAAGCTCATTTTAGTCCCCTAAATGAGTATTTGTGGTAATTTATGGCTGGGGGAACACCAGTATGAACTGCTCCTGACGGTGGCCTTGAAGGGGACATGCATTTGCATGTTTGTGTGTGCATGTGGCTTCTCTTGGGGGAGCTCTGGCCACTGTTCCTGCTCCCCAGCGCTGGGAATGAAACCCCTGGGGCACTGCTGGCCCTGAGGTGCCCAGCCAGGGACCCGGCCTGGTGTCAGCACGCCGAGGGCCACGGGATCCCCCGGGAGACAGCAGATGGCACTGCACTGTCACCAACACGTGAGGCACCGCCTGTCACTGCAGGGGACACTTGCGTGCTGTCACCCAAAGGGAGGCACGTGGAACGGTGCATCCCACGGGGATGTCAGAGCACGGGAAAGGTGCCGATGGATCCCTCAATCCCCAGTAGGGAGCTCTTCTACCTGTGGGGAAACTGAGGCACGGGAGAGTCTCAATGTACAAAATACATCTAAGGGCACCTCCCATTGTTGCCAGCAGCAGCCCCGGGCAAATTTAATGAAAATGCAGCCTTCTGACCCCAGAAAAGCCTGCAGGCTTGGGAGTTTGCTCTGTCAGAGTGGGGTGCTATGCAGGATGCTCCTTCTGTCTCAATGCCAGCAAACCTTTAACTTCACAGTCTCTATGCAGCACAGGGGATGGGCTCCCCACCTCACACATCATGGAACAGTTCTCAGGCTTTTCTCCCTAGCTTGTTCCCTTCATTAGTCCCTCTAATCTGGGGGTGACTGCAGTGACCTGGGATTAGCCCCTGAACTCCCCAGTGGGACGGCGAACAGTGGGTGCTGGCTGCAGGGCCCTGCAGTGCAGCACTCACAGAGGTCAATCTTCCCTTCGCTCCCAATCTCCAGATGGGATGGGACAGGATGGACCTCTCCTCCCTGCTGCATCTCCCCCTGCCAGGGGGGACCTGCCTGTCCCCACCCCAATGTCCCCCATGTCTCCCGCCAAGCCACAGCTCCCCGCTCCTGCCTGTTAAATAATTCATGGTGAGGCAGAGACAGCGGCGAGACACCATCTAAAAATACCAGCGGTGGGCAGGGAGTGGAGACAGGAGCTGCTTGGGATGGTCTGGCCCTGCACTGGGCTGGCAGGGAGGGCAGGCCACAAGTGCAACGAAGGTCCCAGGCTCAGCCTTGCAGGGCTGTGGCTCAGGAGCACGGCTGGAGGCACGTGGGGATGCCGTGGGGTCGGTGTCACCAGGCTGGGGTCCTGTCTGCAGGTGGCATGTGTCCCAGCCCCCCCAGTCTGCCCCACTGGGCAGGAGGGTGCTGGGGACAGGGACGGGGGCTCAGCCGTGTCAGGATATGTGCTGGGAGCAACCATGGGCCCGATCCTGCCCAGCCCCTTGTGCTTGAGGCTCTTCTGGTGATTGTGGACTGGCCCCCACCCCAGTGCCCTTAACCCCAGCACCGAGTGAGGGACAGGGAAGGTGATGGGTGCTGGGCACCACAGGGCACGAGCAATGGCCTGGGTTAGCCACGGCCACAGAAGCCTCCCCCCTCTGTCACCCACAGCCCACACATATCCTGCTCCCTCCTCCTCCTCCTCCTCCTCCTCCCTGGTCCTGCACTCCCTCGCTCACTGCCAGCACCCAGCACCCCACACCATGAGCCTGCGGCTGCGGCTGAAGCCGGTAAGTGCAGGAGGAAGGGGACAATGGAAGGGGCACCCAGGAGGATCACCACAGGGAGCACTGGCACTGCCACCTGCAGAGACTCCCAGGGCCACCCAGGCCACCCAAGGGTGACCTTGCCATCCCTTAGGGGCAGAGAGGAACAAGGCTGCAGCTGCTCCCTAGCCCTCTGTTGGTTTGGATGCTCCTCTGGGGGTTGTTTCTTGACCCTTTTCTGCCTCAGATCTTTGGGATTGTTTTTTTATTCATTTCTGCCTGGAAAGGAAGAGAGCTGTAACCTGTTCTTGCTTCTGCCACAAAAGCTAGGTGCCAGGAAGAGAGGTGAGGGACGGGGCAGGTGGCCCAAATTTGGGACTGGCCCCACAGAGCTGCCTCCAGCCAGGCAGAACAAGCATTCAGCTGCTGAGGGTAGGAGTGTTGCTGGTTTTCCCAGACACAAGGTGAAGGAGCCCATCTCAGGTCTTCTGGGTGCATCTTAGTTTTGGGATCAAGCCTTTTACCAGTGTTGTCTTGTCCCCTTCCCCGCCGTCCCCACGGGAGCCAGTCCCCAAGGCCAGCTGGTGCCTCATTCCCTCCACAACGATTGCGTTTGGGTCACTTTTTCCAATCCCTCCCCTCTCTGTCCACCAACGACGTCGACGGCTCCCGCCGCTCCATTGGCGCTCTTGTCCCCACGGGGGCCCCAGCATCGATTGGGTTTGATTAATCCACGCTGGGCTCCCGAATGCCCTTCGCAGCCGCATGTCTCCCACCCGCCTGGCCGAGTGCCTGCGTGCCTGCGTGGGCGATGCCACGGCCCGAGCGCTGCGCCCGCCGTGCCGGACGCTGCCTGGGCGTGTGGGGCTGGGGGCCCCCATGGTGGACACCCGGACTTCAAGGGTCAGCTGCCGCCTGGGGCGCCGGGCGAGCTGCAGGCAGGTAGGAGCAGGGGCAGCTCTGGGGCTCGGGACCCTCCAGTGTCCTGGGGCTCTGGGGTGTGGGAGCGGCTGCTTGCTGTGGGATGGGGCTGCAGGGATGGATCTGCTTCGGGTCTCAGCATCGGGAGCCCTTGGGAAACCCTCGAACAAGGCAGGTATCAGCGCAGGAAGGATCAGATGCTTCTTCCAGATCTGTTGCCAGAGCGGTGGTGATGCCCATCACTGTTGCCTTGGGATATGTGGATCCTCCTCTCTCCTCTCTCCTCTTTCCTCTCTTCTGCAGCCCAGCAAAAAGCTCCCTTTTAGCTGGGGACTCAGGACTAGGAGAGAGAATAGAGGTGCCCCTCACCCTCCTCTGCAACTGGCACTGGTCCCAGCATCACAGGGACATTGGGGGACAACAGAGCAGCAGAGGCAGGAAGGGGATCCAACTGCCCCCAGCTCCAAACAAGCCCCTTCATGCCACCACCCCTCAGCACCCAAAGCGGGAGAGCCCCACCCCTCCCATCCCCAGTGCCTCCACATTGTGTCCCCAGGGCGGCTTTAGAGCCCATCAGGAGCTGGCATTGGTCCTGGAGGGGAAGCCTTGGATGTGTGGGGGATTCACTGGTGCTGTGGAGTTTGTCCCCATGAAAGCAGAGAGCTGTGGGGACACATGACAGTGTGGGAGGGTGTTTGCACACTGGTGAGATGGGAAATGGGCACTGGCTGAGGCTTTGCTGCAGATGGCCCAAGCTATCCCCCTGCCTGGAGGACAACTGTGCCAGAAGGACATGCAGGGGAAGATACCTGATGTGGCTGAGAAAGGCATGGTGCAAGGCTTGCAGGATGCCTAATGTGCTGTCCCCCTTGGGTGACACAGCCATGGGATGGCATCTCCAAGCTGCCCATCCCATAGCCAGGCAGGTGGCACAGAGCTGAGGGCATAAGGAGGCACAGCAGCAGGCACTTCCCTCTCTGCTGGGTCAGAAGGACATAAAGCAGGTAAGAAACTGCCCCGAGGGTGCCATGACCATCAGAGAGAGACAAGGACCTTGGTGTCAGCCACAGCGGGCAACTTGGTGTCAGCCACTGCAGCCAACAAAGGTGAAAAAGCTGTAGGAAACCATTGTGTGCTCCTTGATGCTCTACCAGCACATGGAAGACTCTTGCCTGGCTCCTGGCATTATCCAGCCTCTCTCCTGGTCTCCCACCCTTCTCACACCCCTCTCTTGGCAGGTGCTGTCCCTGGGTGCTGATGTCCTTCCCGAGTACAAGCTGCAGGCGCCGCGCATCCACCGATGGACCATCCTGCACTACAGCCCCTTCAAGGCCGTGTGGGACTGGCTCATCCTCCTGCTGGTCATCTACACCGCCGTCTTCACCCCCTACTCGGCCGCCTTCCTGCTCAACGAGGAGCAGGTGGAGGAGAAGCGCTGGGACTGCAGCTACTCCTGTGACCCACTCAACATCATTGACCTCATCGTGGACATCATGTTCATCGTGGACATTGTCATCAACTTCCGCACCACCTACGTCAACATCAACGATGAGGTGGTGAGCCACCCCGGCAAGATTGCCATCCACTACTTCAAGGGGTGGTTCCTTATTGACATGGTGGCTGCCATCCCCTTCGACCTGCTCATCTTCCGCTCCGGCTCTGATGAGGTAAGAGCAGGGCCTGGGGGTCTATGACAACAGGAAGGGACTCATGGATGGATAGGGAGAGATGTATGGGAGAGAAAGAGAGGGATGTGGATGGTTCGATGTAAGTGGTAGATGGCTAAATCCATGGGGAGGGGGTGGTTGGCCACAGGGTGGACAAAGGGTGTCTTTACAGGTTTTTAAGCAGCTGGGATTTGGGATTTCATTTTTTAGGGTCACACAGTCCCTACTCTAAGTGTTAGGACTGGATCCACTCCCCTTGCTGAGGCTGGCCCAACAGAGCAGGCTGGGGGCTCAGTTTAAGGGCTGACCCCACACTCCAGTGTGAGTGAATTTGGGTGTGCATTGCCAGCCAGACTCAGAATGCTGGCAGTGGGATAACCCTGTAGTTACTCTACTGCCTGGGGGCTCCACATCTGGGAGTGAAAGGCAGCTCTTTTGGGAGCAATGGCTAGCAAGGTGAGGATCCAACAGGAAACATGGGCTTGGCCTTGGCTCTTCTCACTTGCTCACCTCTAATCCCAGAGCTTGTTGCCTTTATGGTCAGCAGAGGGAAACTGCACCTCCTGTGCTGTGACTCATCTGACCCAGTTCAGAGGTCACCTCCAGGACAAGGTGATTCACACTCTAGAGATGCATTTCTATCCTTCAAAGGAAGCACGGCTCAGCTGGGAACGTGCCTCAGGAACATGCCATATTTGTTCTTTGCTTGTCCCTGAGGTTTCTCACCTCTCCCCTGCAGACCACCACCCTCATTGGCCTCCTGAAGACTGCCCGGTTGCTGCGCCTGGTGCGCGTGGCCCGCAAGCTGGACCGCTACTCGGAGTACGGGGCAGCCGTGCTCTTCCTGCTCATGTGCACCTTCGCCCTCATCGCCCACTGGCTGGCCTGCATCTGGTACGCCATCGGCAACGTGGAGCGGCCCTACATGGAGCACAAGATCGGCTGGCTGGACAACCTGGGCGACCAGATCGGCAAGCGCTACAACGACAGCGACCTCTCCTCTGGCCCATCCATCAAGGATAAATACGTCACTGCCCTGTACTTCACCTTCAGCAGCCTCACCAGCGTGGGCTTCGGCAATGTCTCGCCCAACACCAACTCCGAGAAGATCTTCTCCATCTGTGTCATGCTCATTGGCTGTGAGTGCCTGCGCATGTTCCACTGTCCCCATCCCTGCTTTGGAGGCCGGAGCATCTCCCTCTGCCTATGCCTCTTCTGCACAGACAAATGGTTGGGGTGATAGAAACACATTTTCAGGTCCTGATAGATGTGGGTTTTGGGAATCTGCTGGTTCCAGGTCTGATGTAGCTGGACATGCATCTCCCCATGTCCTGCTGAGTCCTGCCCTCTCGTTACAGCTCTGATGTACGCCAGTATCTTTGGCAATGTCTCGGCCATCATCCAGCGCCTCTACTCAGGCACAGCCCGCTACCACACGCAGATGCTGCGGGTCAAGGAGTTCATCCGCTTCCACCAGATCCCCAACCCCCTGCGCCAGCGCCTGGAGGAGTATTTCCAGCACGCCTGGTCCTACACCAATGGCATCGACATGAACGCGGTGAGCACGGGCAGGGAGGCCCTGTGTCCTCCTGAACAATACGGCGTCTAGATCTGGGACACCCAAACACTTCCATCTTTTTGACCAGGATAAAGGCAGGAGACCTGGGAGGCAGGAGACAGACTCTATCCACACCCGTCCTGCATTTCCACCTCCCGCATCCCCCTTTCTCCTTGTCCCCTTTTTCTGCCCATTCCTTTACATCTACCCAGAGGTTTTCCAGGGTCATGAGCACATTTCATGGCCAGAGAGCAGGTTTGGTGGGGAGCTCAGAGTCCCTGTTGGCACTGAGCACTTTCAGGCTGGTGTCTGTTGGTGTCACAGGAGTGGAGCAGGTATTGATCCAGCTCCTCTCCACACCACCGGTTGCTAAGCAAAGTGCATCCTGCTCTCGCAGCAGGGAAAGGAGGGCATTTAAATAAACCTCGATCCATTTTAATTAGAGCCCAGAGAGGCAGCTGTTTGTTAGCAAAGGGGGATCAATGGCGGAGCTGTGCTGGAGAGGCGCCGGGGCTCCGAGACTGGCAGGAAGGCTTGTGCCGACGGCGCCGGGGCTCTGCGGGGATGAGCAAGGCTTGGCCAAGGTGTTCTGGGCCGGGGACTTGACTCACAGGCCCGGGATTCAGTGCACAGACATGGTGGCTCAGCCAGCAGAGAGGCAGAGGAATAAGAAAGGATAAGGCAAGGAGAGACATGGGACCTTGTATTCCCAGTCTCTTGGCCCTGGGCAGGTCATCAGCCCACTCATTCCCAGTTCGTGCTCCTTTTTTTCCCAAAGATTTGATCCTGAGCACCACCAGGACACAGTTTTGTATGAATTCAGCATCTCCCTCCAAAGTTGCTGCTGCCACGTGAAACAACTGGGCAGCATTTGGGAGTTGGCTGCTAGGAGAGTTTTGGGTTAAACCTCTCCAGTGGAGGAGACATCCCAGGCTGCACATCAGCAGCAATAACGAGAAGCAGCACCGTGGCACCCTACCAAGCACAGGTTCTCTTGGCTTAGTACAAACCCAGGTCACAAATCCCCTGTGAGAGCTGAGCTTGTGGCTCAGCCATGCTGCCGCTCACACCAATTCCTGCTGGGTGCTGCTGAGACACAACATGATCTCATCAATCACCCCACAGCCCGATCAATTCCTCCACCCCTGATTTCCCAATAGGGAAACACTCCTGCTAGCCTGGGAGATCGTGATGGAGCCAGGAACAAGCCGTGCTCACCAGCCCCAGCATGGCTGTTCCAGATTTGGCCACCGGCAGAATGTGAGCAAAGAGGACAGCAAGGAGGACCCCGGGGCCATATGCTGCTCTCCAAAAAAAACCCAAACCCAGGTGGTTTTCACCTTGGCACTGTGAGTCATTGGTGGCAGCAGCTTTCTCCATATTGCGAGTTTTACCTTGATGTCACCTTCAGATTCAGCTTTTGTTCAACATGAGGTATTTGCACAGGTATATTTAGCTGTCACTGCACACAGCTGTCCCGTGCTGCTGCTTCTTGGCATTCAGGCAGGTGCTATTTAATTAAGGTTTTTGTGCTCATTGTGCTTGAGAGTTTCTGCTCTCATTCATCCAAGATTAGTGGGTGTAAAGATGAAAAAGGGGATATGCCACCACTGGGTATAAAGAGATTGAACTGGTTACTTTTATTTATTGCTTGGGAGTGCTGTTGTCCCCAGCCACAAGCAGTAAAAGCCAGTGACAGGCAGGCAGGGATCCACCAAGGGAAGATCAAAAGATCATAAAAATCACAAAATCACAGAATGATGTGAGGTTGGAAGGGACCTCAAAGCTCAAACCCTTCCACTCCCTGCCATGGGCAGGGACACTTTCCAATAGACCAGGTTGCTCCAAGCCCCTTCCAGTCTGGCCTTGAATGCTTCCAGGGATGGGAAAACGTTCCCACCTTTGGCTTTCTGGGTGCACAGTCTCCCCGCTTGTCCCCGTTGTGTCACACTGTGTCACACGACCTCTCAGTTCTGTCACAGAGTTCCCTCCCAGGAACAGTGGCATGATGGCATCTCTCCCCGGCTCTCCACAGGTTCTGAAGGGCTTCCCCGACTGCCTGCAGGCTGACATCTGCCTGCACCTGAACCGCACGCTGCTGCAGAACTGCAAGGCGTTCCGGGGAGCCAGCAAAGGCTGCCTGCGCGCCCTGGCCATGAAGTTCAAGACAACTCATGCACCGCCCGGAGACACTCTGGTGCACTACGGAGATGTCCTCACCACACTCTACTTCATCTCCCGGGGTTCCATTGAGATCCTCCGGGAAGACATTGTGGTGGCCATCTTAGGTGGAAAAGTCCTTCCTTTTGTGAGGGGTGATGGGTGAGGGGCAAAGGGTGATGGGCAGTGAGCAGTGGACAAAGAGTGGCAGGGGAGGGGAAAGAATTTCATTGGGGAAGGGAAGGTTGCTCCTCAGCATCTGCCAGTGGACAGGGAAAGGAGGATCCCTGGGAGATGCCAGGGAGAGGATGCAAGGAGTGAGGAGAGCAGGGTTCAGGAGTCACTAGCCACCACCGATGGCCCACTGCCCTGGCTTGGTGTCACCATCAGTGATGGCTTCTGCAGTGTTACCCCCAGTGCACACAATCAGGGTCGGGCTTGCTGGGCATCCCCTTGTTCGTGAGCCCCAAAGTGAGGGGTGCTGGACCAGAACATCTGGAGCAGAGTGGGTGCCCACCCCTCCATAATGAGCCGTCTCTTGACACAGGGAAGAACGACATCTTTGGGGAGCCCATCAGCCTCTACGCCCGCCCGGGAAAGTCCAACGCCGACGTGAGGGCCCTGACCTACTGCGACTTGCACAAGATCCAGCGTGAGGACCTGCTGGAGGTTTTGGACATGTACCCAGCCTTCTCTGACAACTTCTGGAGCAACTTAGAGATCACCTTCAACCTACGAGATGTGAGTGCCAGGGCTGCCCCCGGGAGCAATGCGGTCAATGCTTAAATGTGGCAATTGGAAGGGCCGAAGCTAGGATGTCAGCAGGTACAACAGCCACATTTCCCAGGGCATTCTCCATGGAGTTATGGTTGCCTCACAGCAGGACATGTCTGCTGCATGTTCCTGAGCTCTTTGGAAAAGCTGGAACAGCAAGCCATGCCAGTGGCACTCTGCTCTGCAGCACTTGTAAATCCTTCACAGGGCTGCTCCAGCCTGGGCAAATGGGTTGCACACATTTTGAGGCTGCTGAAGTAAGAAATATTCTCATATTTCTCTTCATTGCATTGGGTACCAGCTTCCTCTGAAAATTCCTTTTCAAATAATCAGGTTTGCAATCCCTGAAAGGCTCAAAGCATTTTTGCCACTGCTGTTTGACTCTTTTATAGTGTGTGACTGAACTTTGTCCTTTCCTGACTTTTTTTTTCAGAGACCTGAAAGATAGAAAAGAAAGTCAAATTCTCTCCATGTCCTGTCCCACTCTGGGATGTCCTGACACTTCTCAGGGTGCTCCTTCCCTCCCCATGGCCCTGACACCCTTGCCTCAGTCTCAGAGCAGCGAGAACAGCCTCAGGAATCCCCCGAGTTCTGAAACCAGTCCAGGAGGTGCTGGGTGGGACAGGGCACTGCTGAAGAGACAGAGGGGGCTTCACCTTCAGAGGATGTGGAAAGGGCCGTAGCCCCCATGGCACCCACAGATGGGACAGGGCACCCACGGATGGGACAGGGCACCCTTTCCCTGGTGACCAGCCCCTCTCGTTCCTCAGGCAGACAGTGTTCCCCGCTCACCCCTCAGCGAGGAGTATGACTGCACCTACCGCCGGGCTCGCCGACGCAAGCACTCCCTTTGCCAGCCCAGCAAGCCTGGTGAGTCCTGCTGCGTTGGCAGAGCCCAGCCTGCGGGCGGGAGAGCAGGATCATTATTAATTACTACCCTGGCAGGTGCCCCAGAGCACAGGTTGCTGGTGCCTCTGTCCCTGCAGAACATCCTGCAGGCACCCAAACTGCCTCCCCTCCCTCCCCTTGGGATTCCCCAGGCCTACAGGCATCCTAGAGGGAATGGGGGCTGTTTTTTTCACGTGTGGTACTCCCCAAACTGACTTGTTGTGCTGTCCCACAGACCCAGGCATCTCTGATGCAGAGCAGTATCACACCTACTCCGAGCTCACCAACCCGCAGGACCCGCTGAGTAAGGACCAGTGGGACGACGTGGGCAGCAGCACCTCTCCCTGCTCCCAGGCCAGTGATGACGAGGCCAAGACCGGCACCCCTGTGAAAGCTGAGCCCTTCCTCACACCCAAAAAGGATGACTTTGCTCTGCCCTCGCTCAGCCTCATCACGACCAGCACCAGCAGCACCGAGGTTGGCAAGCAGGCAGCAGAGAGCAGCCAGTCCTACACAGGTACCCAGGGCTGCAGGCAGAGCTGGCAGGAGGGTGGTGAGAGATGCTTGGATATGGTGGCCTTGTCTTGGAGCAGGTCCAAGCAGCTCACGTGGATTTGAGGGAAGCCACGTTCCAAGGCCAAGGGTCTTTGCTGCCTTTTGTCCCCAGCTGGATCTGCTCTGTCCCTCCTGTGCCCCTCCATGTGTGTCAGGGTGGTGGCTGTCCACGTGTGTGGGCGATGGCTCTCCATGTATGTCAGGTGTATGTTGGTGATGGCTCCTTCTATATGTCAGGTGACAGAATCTGGAGCACCTCCGCACCAGCGGGGCTGGAGGATGCAAGACAAAAGTGCTGAGATGTCTCCTCTTCTTCCAGCCACTCCCCTGGATATTCCCAACATGTTCACCTTCTGGGAGGAGCGGCGGCCAGCCCACCCTGCAGAGCCTTTGCAGCACATCTCGCTGGTGCACAGCTCGCAGGACGTGCCCCTGCACGGTGACTGCAGGCCGGGGCAGATCGAGTCCAGGCTGGAGCTCCTGCAGGCCCAGCTCAGCAGGTGAGCAGGGTTGGAAAGGACCTGAGGGACTCTGAGCCATCAGCTTCTGCTTTCTAGATGTGGCCGCAGTGGGCTCTGTGTGCAGCAACGCCACATCCTGACCCCTGGGACGCTGTGTTCCTGGGGAGGGGGTGGGAGTGCTTTGCAAATGCAGCATCTTCTCAAAGGGCAAGTCCTAACCCTGACTGCAGCCCAGCCCCTCACCTGCTGCTGTGCCACCACCCTTGGCATCTGTCACCACCCCCAGGATCTCCCACGGTGCCACCTGAGATCTGTCACTTTGCCATGGCTTCCAAACTCAATGCAATTGCACATATGAAACCACCCACAGGCATGACTGGAGCCCTTTGCAGGTCCCCTCTTCCTGCTGCAAAGAGCTACAAGCATCCTTCGGCTCTAGCAAATGAGCTTTATGACCATCACTGTCCTCTAAGTAAGAAAAAATGTATGATTTTTCAAACTGACAGAGAGTAAGTTTAGATTAGATACTAGGAAAAAATCCTTCCCTGTGAGGGTGGTGAGGCCCTGGCACAGGGTGCCCAGAGCAGCTGTGGCTTCCCCATCCCTGAAGTGTTGCTGGCCAGGCTGGGTGGGGCTTGGAGCAACCTGCTCTAATGGAAGGTGTCCCTGCCCAAGGCTGGAGATGGAACTGGATGAGCTTTAAGATCCCTTTCAATCCCAACTATTCTATGATTTTTGAACGAGAAGGAAGAGCCCACAATGGAGGTGCAGGTTTAAGGTCCCCAGGCAGCATCCACATGAGGGGCTGAGGCTGTGGGCTCTGCTGCCCTTGTTGAGCTCATTTCACCACACACTTGTGTTAGGTGTCCCTCCAGTGCACTGGGGGACAGATCTGCCCGCTCTGTAAGCGATGCTGACTGTGTCCTGCAAGTGGGGCTGTGCCCACTCCTGCCAGAGCTACTTCGGTCAAGGACAAGGCAGAAGGAAGAGACTTTTATTTTTCCATTTCCTTCTATTCCTCAGTTAAAAATGGTTGGCACTAACCTGCCTTGCTCCGTCTGTCAGCACAGGCAGCTGGCCTGGAGAATTGATCCAGATTAAAACTAACCATTGCAATTTTTTCCCCCCTCCGGGGTAATTTTAGCTTTTTTCAAATCCCTGCTCCATATCCCAGTTTGGCTCCACATAGAATGGGCAGGGGATGATTGAGTGTGGCAGGAGAGAGATGGCAGGATTGATCTCTCTGTGGCAGTGCTGGTTTGAAGCTCTCTTAAAAACCTCAACAAGCAGCAGGCAAAGCATCATCGCCCTGGGGCAGTGGGATCGGCACCTCCTCCCAGCGCCTCCCCTCCCCAGCCGCAGGATGCAAAAGGGTTCTCTGCGCTAACGCCAAGCTGCTCTGTCCCCAGGCTGGAGTCCAGGATGTCGTCAGACATTAATATAATCCTCCAGCTCCTGCAGCGCCAGCTGTCCCAAGTGCCACCCGCGTACAGCCCCATCTCGCCGAGCTCCCACAGCCTGGCCATGTACGGCATCGTCCCGCGGAGCCTGGAGCCGCTCGGCCCCTGCGCGCCGCTGGAGGACCAGGAGCCGGCGACCCAGGAGCAGGTAAGGTCACCCATCCTGGCTCGGCACTCGCCAGGGTCCTTGTGCCCCAGTCCTGAGTTCTCTCCAGGCAAAGCACAGCCTAACACTCATGTGTCCCAGCAAATCCATGGGGTCTTGATTTGGGAGCAGATCTGCCCAGTGCATCGCTGATTTTGGGGCACAGCTGCCATCCCCAACACTGCCAAGGTGCCCCATCAGTAGGGAGGGAAATGGGCTCCTCTGCTCTGAGTCTTCCTCGAGTGAAAAATAACATTTTGGGGCTTGGAGCCTGATGAGGCTCCAAGGCTTATGAGGAGAGAGTGTGGCTACTTTGTTTTGCTTTTACCATAACCCATACGATTCCTCGTTTCCCACCAGAGCCCGAGCTACACAGAGGTAGAAAAGTTCCACTTGAAATCCAGGGACTCCTTGTCAAGCGGGATGCAGCTCTCTGAGTCATCTGACAAAACCACGACAGTCTACTCCGAGCAGGAGCACCACTCCCCACCTCTCCTGAACCCAGAGCCTCCCCACCAAAGGGCACTAAATACCCAGGGACTCTCGCGGGGCTCTCGTTTCCCTTCCCTCCCCGAGCACTTGGAAGCATCTTCCGAGCACCAGGACATTCAGAGACACCTCTCCGACCCCGTGCTTCCTGGAAGTTAGAGACCTGGGGGCTGCGGGGAGAGTCAAGAGGAACCTCAACTGCGAGCACGGTCAGTTGATGTTGATTTTGACTGCAAGGGTAAGACATTGGACAATGCCATTGGCTCAGGGGTATAATTTGTAGCTATCTTCTGCCACCGTGACAGGAAGTATAGAGTGGCTGGCTTCCAAGGTCAACGTTTTCCAGCCGTTCCCATAGAGTAGATTTCATTTGCACATTAGAGCGAACCTAGAACAGTTCTTACAGCCACCATCGAGCTGGTTAGGCCACGTGGTTCCCACCACCTCCTCCTTGCCAAGGCTTCCTCTCGAGAAGGGCACGAACCAAGCGAGCCACAGCAACCACAGGAGAGCACACCCACGGCTCTGGGCTGCGAGGCTGCTGTGCTGGGGATCTCTGGAGCAGGGACCATTGTGTTGGTACGAGCTCAGCCCAGCAGAGGCACGGGTGTTACAGAAGGGACGAGCACCAGAGGAGTGGGACATCTCCAGGGTGTGGTCTGGGGGAAACCACAGGTGAGAAGCCCAGGACAAGGACAGAGGACAAAAGCTTGTCCTACTTGATTGCTACTGAGAATTGAAGGGCCAACAGCCCCTGCCACCTCAGCCTGCTTCAGCACGAGTCCCAGGGCCCTGACTTCTCCAGCAAGGCTGATCACACCTTGCAAACCCCAACACGCATCCCGCAACTCCTTGGGTAAATCCAACTGGTCACCGGCCTGGGCATAAAGCACAAAACTCAAAAGCACAATCCCAGAAAGCTGAAAAGCCCCAGTCACCTTGTGTCCAGCCCTCCCTCCCAGCTTCTCTCTTTTGATAAAGGTTCAATAGGTGCTTCCTCCTGCCCACCCTTCTCCCGGCAGACTCCCGCAGCGCTCCCGTAGGAGAAGCCCACATAGCACTGCCGCCTCGCCGCGCGGGTAGATGCTGTGACAGTCCTAGGCCACCAGCTCAAGTAATGTATCGAGCTCCCTTTGAGAGTAGCCAAACTGTGAGCATCTCTTTCTCTGGAGTTTTAGTGTACACTTTGCTAATAAAGATGTTTTTGGCACCTAATGTGAATTACAGCTGTGTTTGCTGGGAGCACCCATGAGTTCATCCCAGGCATCTTCACCCCGAAAAGGCTGTGGTCAAACCCCAGCTCCTTCATCCAAGGAGCGTGGGGCTGACAGAGCCCACGTGCAGTCAGGTCAAGGATGGAGCCTGCGGGGGCTTTGCCGAGCAATCTCTTCCCGACAGGATGCGGTTGAGGCTCTGCAGTAATTTGGAAAAGCTTTTCTACAAGCCCAGGCAGCTGTGTATGAGAAATGATCTCACAAACACAACTCAGGCAAAGCTCAGAATCCTTGCAGGATCGGGAGCTCGAGGAGCACAGCCCCCGCATGCCCCGCTGAGCTCCCCGGGCCCGCACCCGGGATCGCGGATCATCGCCCACCCCGGGCGGTCCCCTCGCCCCCGGCAGGGATCGAATCAGCCTCCCCCCGGCTCGAGAGGAATGCTGAGCAAGGAGCTCCCTAGGGAGCCAGCTGCGCCCCTTCCCCCAGTAAGGCGCCGAGCACAAGCCAGTGCTGCTTCCAAAAATAAACCCCATAATTAACCTCCTGTTAATTAGACACAAGCCCGGCCCCGTCCGCCACCCGGCGGAGGCGGGACTCGAACACGCGGTCTGTCGTACGCCCGAAGTGGCCCCACCCGCCTCGGGCCGGCGTGACTGACATCACTTGCAGCCAATCGATCGTCGAGAAGGGATCAAGATCCCGCCTTTGGTCACTGCGACCCCGGGTAGCCAATAAGATGTCGACAACGATCGTGCCCGCCCTCGTGGGCGGGGCCAGGCGCAGCCGTAGGTTACCCCAGCCACAACGAGAGCGTCCTTTTGGAGTGACGGGCAAAATGACCAATAGAAAACCCCAGCGCGCCAAGTGGACGGCCAGATTACCCAATAGGCAACCGGCACTCTAAATGACAGCCAAGGCATCCAACCCACGCGCAGTGGGCGGGGCTCCCCGCGTGGCTTCCGTTCCCGTTGTGTGAGAGGCCGAGTCCCAAACGGCCTCAGCGCCGCTGCCGCCGCCGGGTCTGGGCCGGGACAGGGGCCCGAGCCGGGGTCTCCCCGTTCCCCGCCGCCNCCCCGGCCTGCCCCGGCTCTCCGCTTGCTCCAGCCGAGCGCCCCCCGCAGCCTCTCTGGGCCAGGCCCGCGGCCCCCCCGGCCCAGCCATGTCGCTGCACGGGAAGCGGAAGGAGATCTACAAATATGAGGCGCCATGGACCGTGTACGCCATGAACTGGAGCGTCCGGCCCGACAAGCGGTTCCGCCTGGCGCTGGGGAGCTTCGTAGAGGAGTACAACAATAAGGTGGGCAGCGGTGGGCACAGGGACTGGGGCAGAGCAGGGGTTCACCCTCCTCGTGCCGGGGTTGGAGTGGGCGGGGGACGCCTGGGCGCCCGGAGCCGGGCAGAGCTCTCAGTGTCCCCGAGGAGGCCCAGGTTGGTGTCCTGACGAGCCCGGAGCTGATGGGACCCTGCGGTGGGAAGAGCCCTGGGTGCTGCTGGGTTTGGGATAACGCTGCTGCAGGGCTTCTCGTGACCTCTGAGCTCCGGGCATAACGATTGTGTTGACTTCAGTCACATAAGCACCTCATGCCGGGAGTTTTTTGTGGTGTAAAGAGCTGAAAACTAAAGGTATGAGGATGAGATGAGTTTGGATGCTGCTGCTATAGAAGTAACGCAGGGTTTCCCAGCTTGGGCATATCTGGCTTTTTTGGTCAATAAAAAGGAAAGTTCATGTCCAGGGCTAAAGTTTGTGCATATATGTGTGTATAAATATAAAGGAGTTCCACCTCTATCTGAGGAAGAACTTCTTTCCTTGGAGGGTGGCAGAGCACTGGAACAGGGTGGTCAAGGAACTTGTGGAGTCTCCCTTTCTGGTGACATCCCAAACCTACCTCCATGTGTTCCTGTGTCACCTGCTCCAGGTGACCCTGCCTAGAAAGGGGGATTGGACTCGATGATCTCAAGAGTTCCCTTCCAACCCCAGGAATTCTATGATTCTGTGATGTACAGTGTGCCTGAGACTGTGTTGGAAATGTGCTGTTCTTATTGTACTTTCTTGCTGTGGAGGACTTCTGTATGATGATAACTTTTTTCATAAGTATATCAACCACTTTTAGTCATTCCTCAGTACTTTTCCCTGAGAACAAGGGAATGAGGCATGAGATTGTATCTTCAGTGTTTGCCTGCAAAGTGTAAGTGGAGAACATCACACAGGTAATAGAGGCTGTGTGTTTATTTCTCAGAACATGTGTGCAGTCACTTCTGAACAGACTTCAAGGTGCTGGTTCGGTATAACGAATTCGTAGCAAGAGAAGAAAGATGAGGAGATGGATGAAGCTATAGAGCATCATGAAATTTCTGTGGAACTGAAGGTTTGCCAGCAGAGCTTGGTGTGTTTATAGCATGTAGCTTTGTAGCCTTGTCAAGGTGCTTAATGGAGATTGTGGAAAACACTGTCAGAAAGTTAGTGTTGGGGAGAGGGCTCTGTGCAAGGGTGTGGTGACAGGGAGTGGCAGGGGTGACATCTCTTAGAGTGGTTAGATTCTTGCCCTCGCAGCAGTCCTAGACATGGTGCTTTGCTGAGCACGGTGTAGTTCAGGCAGCGTGAGCTCTGTGTGAGAGTTGTCTCCTTTTCCTGGAGAGCGTTGTGGTTCTGGGAATGCTGCTGGGGACAGGCAGGGCCTGAGCTTGAAAACTTCCAATTTGTTTAAAGACCAACTTGAAAACGTTTTTGTAGTCTGTACTCTGAGAAGGTAAAATAGCAAATCTGCTAACAACTGTTGTTTACAGGTGGCATAATTGATTAATAAGGGGCTATACATTTACGTTGCCTATACCTCTTTAAGTTTGGGGCGTTCCCTGGGGTTGCTCTCAGTTACAGTGTGGTCAGATCTGCTTTTCAGCTCAAGCTTCCAGTGTAAAGCCACTGAGTCAACTCCTCTCTTCTACCTTTTACACTCACAGTTGTTGCAGACAGAAATTGTGTAGGACTAGGTAAATTATCGCTGTCTGTAAATACTACCCAGGGCCTCTCTTGACCTCTGAGCTCCAGGAATAATGATTCTGTTGACTTCAGTCCATGTAAGCGCCACATGCTGTGAGGTCTCTGTGGTGTAAAGAGCTGGAAACTAATTGTGTGAGGATGAGAAAAGTCTGGATGCTGCTAGTGCTATAGAAATAAAGATGATGTATGATTAAAAATTAAACCTGTACATTCAATGCAGTGAAATGTAACCATCATTTGCTGTGTCTCTGGTATTTCAGAGTGACTTTTTTTCTATTTTTGTTTTCTTGTTTGGTGCTTTTTGTAGGAGGACAGTTAACAGAGAGCTGTCTTGGTTAATTGCAAGTGTTGTTATTGCTCAGAGTATTGATGTTGTCCCCTTTACTTTGGGGACCAGAATACTCTTGGGAGTATTAAAACAGTATCTGCCCTGTTTTAATGGTGCCTTACTATGACTCTGTCAGCTCAGCTGTGCTGAGCCCTTTAGAGGGTGGTGAAACGTTCAGGGAACAGTTTTGTGCTCCAGATTGGAAACCCTTGGACAGGTGCTGTAAAACTCTGCTACCTGCGTGCTTGTTGTGAACTCTTCCAGCTGGAAGAGTTGGAAGAATTAAATAATTTGAGGTGGTGTTTTCTAAACTTGGAAAACCTCGGTCAGCCTTTGTACTCCCTTGTGGCTCAGTGTCATGATGGGAGGGAACACTGTTCATAGGTCTTACTATTTAAAATATGCTCCACGTACTCCTGGCTGTGGCTTCGTGGATCAGGAGCAATCTGTGGAAAACAGCAGGAAAGGCTGATTTTTGGGATCTCTCTGCAAGACAAAACTGGAATCCAGTTCAGGAGACAGTAGAGGTTGTGCCTTAACACAGCTCACTCCTGTCACTGGAGCAGACAGACAGGTTCTGACCTGGTGCTTCCCAGATTTCTACCTCTTCCCAAGCAGTGCCTCAGACAGAGAGCGTTCAGGGCAGTCGTTTTGCCAGAAGGTAATTTGTTCTGTAAGATCTACCACTGCAAAGAAAAATTGATTGCATTGTGTAGATTAATTGGTGCTGTGACATCTTTCTGATTGTACATGACCCTAAAATAATTGTGAAATGTCATTTTGGGTAGTTACTAATTAGATTAAAGGGTTGTAGTTTTGGAGGGTTTTAAACTACTGTGAACTTAATTCACTTTTCCTCCAACCATGTAAGAAAAATAAGCTGTTACCAAATTCTGCATCGTTTATTTCTGTCTGATTCTTTTGGATCATTTGGAGATGGGATTTTTTTTTAGAAGGAATGCTGATTAAAGGCACTTCTTTACTGACATGCACTGTTGCAATTATGCTTTATGTTGATAAGTGCTTGGATTATAATATGCTAAAATTAGCTGTGGATTTTCATATCTTGAAGTGTTGGAGAAACAAACATTTAGCATTCCTAGCTACTGTCACTACATTCTACAAAACCAGTTGAGATTGAACATGCTGATCCTCATTTTCTCACTGGAAAGACTTGCAGGGAGATGTAGAATTTCTGTGGCAATACTGGATTGCTGAATGGCTTCATCTTTAAGTCTGAGGAGGGGTTAAATGTGAATATGCAGTGCAGGAATATTTACATCAAACCAGTGAAAGGGGATCCTTTACTGTTTGAGATTTGCTTCTGATGATGAAGATGTTGATTGCTTTGTGTAGGATTAATACACTCATGTTGAGTGGAAAACAGCATAAGCAAAGGAGAAATGATTAGAGGTCATTTGTCTTCTGATCCTAACCTTGCCACAAGATTTTCTATCACCAAGGACAATTTGCTTACTTTGTAAAATCCGCTTAGTATTTCTGATCCCTAAAGGAGTTAGAAAGCTATTTGTCAATTGCTTCAGAAGTCTGGGAGATTTTTGACTGATTTATACTAGAGTATGAAGGATAATAAGGAGTAGTTGTAATAGAGGGCAACATGGGCTGTGTTTGTTTTTGGAAGCATACTTGGTTGCATCTTTTAGTGTTTGTTATGGGGTGGAAAGGAGGAAGCTTGTCATTGTTGGGGGGCAAGGTTTGCATTTAAGAGCATCTCTAAATGAGCTCATAAAACTGCAAATTAATTAGATTTTAAGATCCACTGAAGCATTTTTGATTTTTTGCTATGGGGGAAAAAATTGGATAAATTTCCCATCCAGTTGAAATGTATAGTTTGTTAGATAAATTGCTTATCCCAGGATAAGCATAAATTTTGGATTTTTTCAGATAAACATCCTAGAGAAAGTCCATTAAGCTATTATTCCCAGGAGGAAACTGCTGTATGGAAAGTACTAGGAAGTTCCTACTGTGAGCAGCTTGCAAACTAATTGTAGTGAGTTGTCCCCCCAATGTTTGTGTTTGAGCAGCATTTCACACAGTGGGACTTTGATCCTGTTTGGGTCCTGTAGTCACTGCAGGTTAAACAAGTCCTCCCTGTACCTTTTGTCCTCTGAACACTTTCTGACATGTCAATATTTTTCTAATAACATCATGTCTGGCACTTCAAGCATTACTTCAGGTGTTGTCATGACCAGGCTGTGTGGAGATGGTTTTTTGTTTGCTCTGTTTTGCATCACTCTCACAATGGGGCAAGTTTAGCCCTTCCCCCTGACACATCACTGTGCAAAAATAGTAATTTGGAGCTTAGTTACCTAGAATGTTTCAGCAGACCTTTCTTGGTCTGTTCACGCAAAACTTTTGAATAATTATGTAAGCCTTTTAGCTTCCCAATATGTATATTTTTAAGTTTGAATTGTGTTGTACTTTTTTCCTCTCTGATGTGATTAATCTCAGTCTTTCATGCACTTGTGACAGAACATTTTGGGTCATGTGGTGCTGAAGGAGCTTGCCAGCTACCTGACGTGATCCATCACAGTCTGCAAGGTTATGGCCAAGAATTCCATAATATGCACTTTAATTGTGCAAACGACAGCTTGTTTTGCTCTCTGAAAATGACATTGTCAGCATCGGTTCAGTTAAGGATGTGTTAGAATAATGTTTGTGCAGTTTATATCTGTGATTTAAACTGGGCTTTGCAATGTGGAAAAAAGAAGGGTGGTCTTTAATCCTTTAGGATTGGATTTCAGTTCATTTGGGATCATCTCTTCAAATCAAAGTGCTGTGGTGATTATGGATACTTCACTTTACTTATGTGCCTCAGCAACTCTTTAATGATTTCTCATTTCATTGCCATGACAATCCTTTTATGTTGTCCTTCAGGTGACAGAAGATGTCCTGAATCACATTCAGTCTTAATGCTATTATTAGAAATTAGTATTTTGATAAAATGCTTTCTTTTAAATATGGTTTCTCACAGGTGCAGCTTGTTGGTTTGGATGAAGAGAGCTCAGAATTCATTTGCAGGAACACCTTTGATCATCCCTACCCCACCACAAAGCTGATGTGGATCCCAGACACCAAGGGAGTCTACCCAGACCTGTTGGCCACAAGCGGTGACTACCTGCGAGTGTGGAGAGTGAGTAAATCCTCCCTAGGAAAAGATGAACCATGACATGAATTGTGTTACATACTGATCTCTTTTTCACTCGAGACAAGATTTTCTTCACTGCAATAATGTGACTATATGAAGACTATAGGAGAAGCAGAATTATCATGGTAATTGCTGTCTTAATCAGCTTATTGAAAATGGAGTTGCTGGTTGTGTTTTCCACAGCTTTAGGATATAAAGCTGAGAGGAAAGAAACCTGGGATTAACTCCTAATGTTTTGTGCCAGTGGAACAAGTCAGGTGATGTTCCTTTTTAAGTCAGATGTTTCATTTTCTCTGAAGGTGGGGGAAACCGAGACCCGGCTGGAGTGTTTGCTGAACAACAACAAGAACTCTGATTTCTGTGCTCCGCTGACATCATTTGACTGGAATGAAGTGGATCCTTACCTGTTAGGTGAGACTGACAAAATGTTATATTTTTGGCACATTTTCGAATTTAGTCTGATGAAGTCTGGGCTGTAACTGCTGCTGTGTCACTGCATGCCCACTGGTTAATCTGATAATTAACCACAGACTGCTGCATCATAGAAACTGCCATTGTCTTACATTAAAAAATAAAACCAATCATCTCATGGAGACTTCTTTTCATTTTTCATTCATTCTGTCCGGTGCAGAATGGGTCACTCAGGTTGGGCTAGGGACGTTTGGGGATAGGGAGTCTTGGCCTTCAGGACTGGTGAGTTGTTGCAGTGCTGAGTAAGGATGTGCATCAGCTCTGTGACTTACTTCAGAGTGTTCTGGAGTGGATATAAAACTGCACTGAGCTGTGTGTTCTCTGAAGCCATTTCAGCAGCAGGAGGGGAGCCAGGAGTCCTTAATTCAGTTGGAGGAAGGGGCTGAACGCTTAAGGTTTAATTATAGCCTACAGGACAAATTGTGAATCCAAGATGACTGATCCAGAGGTTTGTTTCCCAGAAGAGAACAGCCATTTATGTCAGGGGGATTTGCCCAGAGATTAACAGCGATAATGTGTCTTAGTAATTATTTACTACATGATTTTTTTTTTGTGTGTTACATCTCTCATCTCTTAAGAGCTTTACTGCTAACCCCACCTTCAGTCCAGAGCAACAATCAATTAATAATAACACGCCATCACAACACTGATTGAATTTGGGGTTTGGAATGCACGAGAGACCTGCAGGATGGGAAAGTTGATCTCAGAGTTGCATCAGGTTTCTGAATAGATTGAAGCAGACATGAGCTATTTACACTTTATTCCTGTGTGGAAGGCTATTTCTGCAGCTTAAAGGTTTGGGTCATTTAAATGCATGGAAGACTGCTGGTTGTTTGACATTCTTGATTTTAATTCTATGCTGTTCTCATGGCTGTTCTGATCTGTAGATGTTGGGGGATGTTACATTAATCCAGGAAGTGATTAAATAATTTGTGACAATATTAATTTTGCTAATAGAAGTGGTTTTGTTTCAGGTACCTCTAGTATTGACACAACCTGCACTATTTGGGGTCTGGAGACAGGACAGGTTCTGGGAAGAGTAAACTTGGTGTCTGGCCACGTGAAGACCCAGCTTATTGCACATGACAAAGAGGTGATGGGGGGTTTTGATTGTTTACATTGCATCTTTTTAAAGCAGTAGAAAAAGAACAGAAGTTCTCAATTTTCCTTCTTTTTTCTTGAACAATCTAATGATTCAGAAAGATCACTGATGTAAGTTTGTGCACAGTTTTTCTAAGATTATATACAGTTTTGAGTACCTAAATACTGTTGGCTATCGAAACAATTCTTTTTACTCGCTCTAGACTCTTGACTTAAGAACATGCTTGTTTTACCAGACTGTGCTCCAGAATATTGTAGAAAAATGAGGTAAAACATCAAATGAGACCTTAAACCACATATCGAAGGCAATAAACAGCTTGCAGAATTTTTTCATTTTAATGTTTTACTTTTCAATGTAAAAAACCCCAAGTCTGGGGAATCGACATGTTTGAGTTTCAGCGAGTGGTACTATAATTACATAAACACGTGTTTCCTCCTTTTGGCAAGTGTAATAACTGAAGGGTTGCAGGGAGCATGAGGTATCTGAGAGGCTGTGTCAGGGTGAAGCGTGCTGTCCCTGCGTGCGCTGCGCTCCGGGCGTGGAGCTGAGGCTGTGCTCTGTGCAGGTTTACGACATCGCCTTCAGCCGCGCGGGCGGCGGCAGGGACATGTTCGCCTCGGTGGGTGCCGACGGCTCGGTGAGGATGTTTGACCTCCGTCACCTGGAGCACAGCACCATCATCTACGAGGATCCTCAGCACCACCCGCTGCTGCGTCTCTGCTGGAATAAGCAGGATCCCAACTATCTGGCTACGATGGCCATGGACGGGATGGAGGTGAGGCAGCAGCTCCTCTCCTCATGCTGCCGTTGGTGATTTTCTGGGGGAGATGGCTTGATACTAATTTATAGCCAGGTATTTAAGGTAAGGGGGCAGTGTCAGTACCTGAGGTATGATTAAGGACCAGTTCTTAGTGCACTAAAGAGTTAAGGAAGTGACTTTGGCGTTATAAGCTTGAGCTTTATGGCTTGTATATATTTCAGCTGATTTTTAAGAGGAGTCCGTGAGCAGCTGGGCAATAATTTTCACATAAAATCTTAAGTGCAGGTGTTTTAGTCACCTAGTTCTTTCCCAGTCCAGTTTTGGTTTGTTACCAGGGCTGCTTCAGGGAAGCACAATTTTTTTGCCACTGTGGCCTAACTCACAAGCCCTCTGAAAGGTCTGAATTCTTTTGAGACACATGACCAACTGGAAGCTGTTCTTTAGGAGCAGGGCTTGCTTGCCAACCACATCCTTTAGGAAAGAGCCATGTTTATAGCCTTACCTCAAAATATTCAGTATTTTGAGGAAATTAATTTTTAAAAATGCAATTTATTAATGTAGCCGGTTTTTGTTTCTGCAGGTTGTGATTCTAGATGTCAGAGTTCCCTGCACCCCTGTTGCCAGGTTAAACAACCACAGAGCGTGTGTAAACGGAATTGCCTGGGCACCTCACTCCTCTTGCCACATCTGTACAGCAGGTAAGTGTGACCTACAGGGGAATCTCAGAGTCTTTCACTGCATTTGCAAAGTCCTCTTCATCCTACAAGTTTATGCAGTTCTCTGCCTGTCTTTTTCTAAAGAATACTTGAAGTTTAGCAGCTCTTTATTAGTGACTTTCCTAAAATGTTACAGAAATGGACACCTTCTAGAGCTTATTGTGTGGAAATGGTGAGCCCAGTACCAAACTGTGCATCAGCTCTGGCTAAGATGTTATTTTAATGCTCCTTAGCTTTTTTACAATCCAGTTCTTAAATGTTTTCTACTGTTATGAGTTCCACCAGTCATTTGTTTGTCAGCTTTGTCCTGATGTATAATGATCCAAGTTTATTTTATTGGAGCATAATTGTGTTGTTGTAACTGGCTTGAATGTGGATCAGGACTGGAACAGCCTGATATCTTACCTGGCTCCTTAGGCTATAGGCCTGTAGTTGGCACGTATGGCGATACTGTTACACTCTGACTGTACTTGCATTTCTTGTCTCTGTGCAGCCGATGATCACCAGGCTCTCATCTGGGACATCCAGCAAATGCCTCGGGCCATTGAGGACCCGATCCTGGCCTACACAGCCGAGGGAGAGATCAACAATGTACAGTGGGCATCCACCCAGCCAGACTGGATAGCCATCTGCTACAACAACTGCCTGGAGATCCTCAGAGTCTAACTTTGCTGCTTCATGTGCAGTGAGGCAGGGCTGTGTCATTCCCCCTCCCCTCTAAAGTAAGAACACCACCAGTCAAGTGGCCAGTATCTGTTGTTGCTTTGCATCTACTGTTACAAGAAACTGTTACAAGAATCGATGGCAGGGGTCTCCTGTCTCTCAAGACTCTAAAATGCAGAGACGTGCTGAGCATCTTGGACCTTCTGGGTTCTGGTTTTCTTGTTGAATTCTTTTTCCCTCCGTAAAAGTTCTGTATATTTGCTTGTTGACTGTATTAATAAGCTTGCAGGCTTTTAAGTTGCTGCATATGTCCATGTGTTTGTCAGCCAGCTGAGGCAGCATATCAACCAGTTTAACAGATGCAGGTGCAAAACAAGGTGGGGGGGGAAAAGACAATGATGTTAACAGCCACCTTGGCAGGAATCTTTATCGTTCCTGTTGTTGCTGCCTCTAAACTGTTTAAACGTTTGTATGTTTTTTATATATTGGGCTAACTTTCTATTGAGTAAGGTTTTTCTCCCTAATTCTTACTTTTGATATGTGATCCACTTCCATATGTCCAAAGCAGGACCTGTTCATGGACACAAACCACAGTAACACTGCAGGCTCCCTGGCAGTAAAGGCCTGCCAGAATTAACTGTTGCCTTGGCTCCCTGTATCTGGTGACCTGGGCAGAATTTTCTGGTGCTGTGAAGTACAAGTACTTGTTGCACAATTTCTTTACACTTTTTTGATGCTCAAGGCAGTTGTTACTATGGTAGGTCTTATTTTTAAATTCTAGCTGAATTTGTGTGTATGCTGCAGTCATGTTAGCAAACAGAGCGGTGATATCCGTGCATGAAGTGAGCTCCCAGGAGGTAAACAACTCCTGAAGAAATGTATTTGTAATGGATTTGGGATTGACACTTCCAATCAAATTATTTCCCCTCGGAAGACTTACGTTATCTAAATCAAAATAAAATGGTTTCACACTTTCTAGCTTGCTTGATTAGCAAATAATATGAGCAAGATTTTGTGGTTAGACTGTACTTTGGAGGTTGTTGTTTGGCCTGTGTTCCTGGGAGGTCTTGAAGGGAGTGCAAAGCAATCTTTTTGTGAAGTGTATTTGCTTTGTATTGCCAGGTCTTGTTGAATGAACCAGACAAGTCAGAAAATCTGGTCTGCTATCCAAAAGAAAGCTGGGGGTTTTTTGAAAGAAATTATTCCCTAATATAATGCATAAAGGTGGATTTAGAAGGAAAGAAACTGTGCCCTTGAGGCCAAGGTTTGAGACTTGTCATTCCCCTGACTTCAGGAGGTATGCCAGAGGGCTTCTGTTTGGAATAGTGGATCACTCTACAATAGTACTGTTCAATGAAAGCTGAGTGGATTAGGCAAGATAAAAATCTTTATTGAAGTCTTACTGTAACATAGGTCCTGTGCTGAAGGCTCTGCAGTGCTCTCCGATGAAGACATGACAGCCAGAGCTGGTCTGGAAGGATGTGCAGCCCAGTTTCCATGTAAATGTCAGAACCCATCAAAATTCTTTCCATCTAATGAGTATTCACCTGCAACTGGAGGCATTTATAAATAGTAAGACACTGGCAAACTTGGATCTTGTCAGTTTATGCAGGAAAGGCAAGTTGGGAAAGCAATTGCTGTGGAACAGTGAAGCTGACACTGAGAACACTGTCAGATACAGAACAATCTGCAAAGTTTTGTCATTCTGGACGTAGATAAATACTCTTCTGCAGGCTGCTTCTCACCATGAAGCTCAGAAAAGCATTGCCTCAGGAATTTGCTAGGAATTCATTAGGGACAGCTTTATTCCATCACTCCTTTTGATAGCAGAGAACCAAGACAAGCTGATGTTTTGTCAATGGCACACTGTGTTCAGTTGTGGGATTTCTGACAAAGCTTGATTTGACTTGAATCAATTTTTTTTTATTACCATCAGTACTGTGAGTAGTGTGTTCCACAGACAGGCTTTAGCTAGATGTCAGAGCAGTGTTACCCAAACCATTAGTTACCACATTTTACAGCAGCACTTAGTCTGAAACTGGAAAAAAACTTTTGCAGAATGATGTGGAAATTGGTGTTTTCTGAGCAGGAGCAGCTAGTGGCATTCACAGCTTTAGGAGTCATTTGAAATACATTCACAGGCACATCATGCTCTGTGTAATTACAAATGGCAGGCAAAACGTTCTGTTACTAAGAGGGAACTACCTGCAGTGGTAGTACTTTCCATGTCCCCTTTTTGCTTCAAAGTTTATTCCTGTACAGATGGCAGGAGTCAAAGATGAATGCTAAGATGATGAGAAGAGAGCTTGTATAAAGGGACTCATAGTCTGAATAGCCAGGTAGGTTCTGCTTCTCTTGGAAAGCAATCCTGTTAGGGACCTGAAAGTGGATCCAGTGTCAGTTCTTCATCCATAAAACTGCTTGAAGTCTATTTGTGGAATTGTGCTTATTCCAAACGCATCAAAGGCAAGTGAAGGAATCTTGGAGGCTCCAGTGGATTCTAAATAAAGCCTATATCCTGTTTGTTTAGCCAGTTGGGATACCTTCTGGATCTACAGCATATTGCTTTGGGCATAATCCATTGTCATTCTTCACATGAAATTACATTTTAAATCACTAGAGACTGTTTTGGCACAGGGAAATGATACTTAAAATAACTTCAGAGAAATCACTTGAAATAATGAGTGAAAAGACATGAAAATCCTTATGGGCGAGATGTTCTGTAGTGCAAATGGCACTTCCATATAGACAAAGAAGGAAAAGACTTTGGTGCCCTTTTGCCAGCAGCTGCTGACTGACAGGGAGGGAATGCTCTGCTTGGTGGGCTAGGTTCACCTGCAAGGTAAAACAAACCCTGGCACTTGTCACTGGAGCCTGTGAACTGAAATATACAGTTCATCGCATTTCACCTGACATTTAATTACGTTGGGTGTAAAGCCCCCATAAGCACTATTTTTCCCCAAAATTCATGAAAAGAAATACTTTGATATTTCATTTCTGTTACTTGGTGCTTACTGCACAAGCAGAGGATGTAGAACAACTACTTGCAAATTCCTCTTGTTTTTTGAGTAGAAAGTAACATCAAGGGAAGAGTGAGCACAGGTGAGGTGAGCAAAGCAGAGAAGCACATGCTGCTGTTGGTACAGCCCAGCCTGATTCTCAGACAGAAATACTTCTGAGCTAAGCAGCTCTGTATCACTTCTCCAGTTGATTAATTCGAGATGCTAAACTGTGGTTTGGTTGTTATGTTCTGTTTAAACCAAGCTTTCCACAGATTCCTACTATTATGTGGGCAACCTGCTGGCTCATGTTGACTAAAACTTGTTAGTGAGGCGAAAACCTGAAGCAAACAAGTTGAATGTTGAATTAGTGTGAAGTGTGCCAACTCTGTGAATTGTCTAAATGAGGGGGGCTACAGTAGCTTGTATCTATGGGAATTGTACTTGTGTGTGCAGGGATTTAAAAGGTGAGGATTTGAGTGCTTTGACAATCTTATTTAGAAAGAAAACACAGTGGTTTCAAATTATATGAAAGGAGACTGATAAAACAGGTCGTTCCTTATGGAACCTTGAAATGTATTTAACGGGGGAGGCATTGCCTCTCATAAGTCAAAGTTAATGATCCTTTCAAAACTTAGCAGTAATTACTCTCCTGAATGTTCTGGATAATAGTAAAAAGCTCTATTTTTGCCTGGTGGTGCAATGAGAAGCTGCCTCAGTCTCAAGAGTAGATCACAGCCTGCCAGAGACCAGGTGAGGGGAGGAGTCTGATGTACAGAATTCACAGATGTTCTCATGCTTGTTGTCAATGTAAATGAAGAGCTGAGTGTGTCAGTTTTGTTCTCTTGCAGATGGCACTTTAACAAGTATATTTTTGGTAAGATTAGGAGGAGAGTCATCTTTTCCTCAGCTCTTGTAGGGTAGGCATTTGTCCGTGTTGTGTAGAAAATGTTAAATACGACCGTCACCAAAATCCAAAACTGGGGTCATCATAGTGGACCCTCCCTCGTTTCTACCAAAAGCCAAAAACATGAGCACTTGACAAGACACTAAATGTAAAACTGAAGCTTCATGTTCTGAAGCTGACACTGTCCTGTGAGGCCAACCCAAGGAACATAGTGCTGCGTGTCCCCCAGAGAGTCCTTCGTGTTTAGGAACTTCGTGGTGTTTGGGAATCCTCTTCTTTACCATCGGAACGTGATGGTAGAGGTCCCGGGTTGGTTGTGTAGGGATGTGCCTGGATTCTTTGGATAACTTGAATTTTGTGAGAAAAAAACTGCAGCTGCTGCCTGTCAATTCACACAGCCTAAAGCATTGAACTGGCCAGCTTGGTAGTGGTGTTTTAACTCCAGACACACTGCACAGATGAACAGAAGCACAGGCAAGCTCTGAGCTCAGCAGATTGCATGGTTTCAGTCCCATCAAAGTACTAAAGGATTGAGTTTTCCCACTGCTCATAACAAAGTGGTCCCACCACCTCAAATGCACACTGTTATCCTGTCAGGTAGCACAAATGCTCTCTAACGTGTTTCCTGCTTTCTGCTCTCAGACCAATATTCCAGAGCAAGCCTGCACTTAGTGTTCTGTGGACATGGAATGCAGTGAGCAAGGTACTGTCGACTGTGTCCCAGTTTCTCTTGATCTTTGCAGAGAATCCAGGGAATTAATTGTATGTGGCACTTAGAGAGCACTTTCTGATGCGGCTGTACTTCCCTGCTTACCCAAGAAAGGTCAGAAATGTTTCATTCTTGAGGGTATTGAGGAGAGTTTAGAGTTTAGGATGCCCCTGACTGTTTTCAGGAAGAGATCTCCAGAACTTCCAATCAGCACCTTTCACCAACACTAAAAAGAACGTTATTAAAAATGCAACTAAATACCAGTCACTGGAGGCTCATTTGGTGATTCATGGCAGACACCAGATGCAAAGGCACTTGTGAGAGTTGCTGCTGCCTGTTTCAGGTGGCAAGTGTGTCTACCAAGGACCTCAGTGGCCTTTTATGCAGCCTCTGATACTCAGCATCGAGCGAGAATTTCCATAGTCATAATAATTAAAATTATCTCAGTGGCTTCCATCAAGTTTGTTTCTTTTCAGGAAATCTAACAAAATGAAGGAAAAAAACTGTTTCCTGAAAAAATATTGTGGCCATGTGTAGCTGTAAACCCATGGTCCAGCTCCCATCCTTTGGAGTTTGCTTTCCACATGCAACACATGCAACTCCAGCCCCCTCTTAGTGCTGAGGGTGGGTCTGCGGGATCTTAGCAAGGCAGAAAGGCAAGAACCAGAGCAGGACAGAGTCCCAGTACAGCTGGAAAAAGGTATGTTGCTTTTTTTGACAACTTGGGAAATAGGAATTACAAAATCTACTATTTAAAAAGAACCTTTTTTTAACCCTTGGGTTGCTAGCAGTGTAAAATGTAATTTAAATCCATTGCGCCGAAGCATTTTTGTTACCAGTAGCTGAGTAGGAGATGTTACTTTTAGGTGTGTTTTCCCTTCTGCTCTTCCCATTCACAGTCCCGTTGTGGTAATTTCCTGAAGGTGTAATCTTTGTAGCATGATTGTACAAACATCCATATGAGATTCCTGACTTCTTGTTCTCACTAAAGTATGTTAAAGCAATAGTAATTTTACTTCTCTCCTTTTCTCCGCCTGCAACTTCGCTACTATTCCGTCCTAGAGAAATCCCAGTATCCTGCTATTCAACAGACATATATTGTTGACATGGATAACTGCAGTATCCCTATATTCCTTTATTTTTATGGAGAAAATGTAAAAGGGTTTGTTACAATGGATTTTAACACCTGAGTCATGGAACCATATTGTTGAAACTCTGTAAATTTTAAGGCAATTTTCTGAACTCGCTTGAAAGTGGAATGTTGCATCCTTTTATGCTATTTCCTGCTCCCAATGTAGTTTTATTCAGATTTTTTAACCTTCTTTCTAAGTTTTGGCCTCCTGTGTATTAGGTACAGTATTTTCTGCCTTTCATACTTTGTAATAAAAATTGAACATTTGTAGATTGACTGCAGTTCACTGTGTGATGAGTGAAAACCTGGGGAGGAACTTCATTTCTTCTGTGTGGAGTTTGTTGCTGTAAGAGGAGCCTGATTGCATTACCTCGTCTCTGCAGAGTCAGGGAAGTGTATTGATCCCTCATCCTACAAATACCCAAACAAACTTGATAATTCCAGCTACTCTTAAGTTGCTAGTTTCCCTAAATAATTACATTATTAGGAACCCAGTCACGACAGAACTCCAGCAGAATGGTTAAGGCAGCTGTACATTAAATATTTGCTTTCTTAAAAAGCTGCTGGGGTCCCTGTATTCCAGTATTCTGCTGTATTCCTGCTTCTGCTCATGTTTTCCAACCCTCGGCTTGTTCCCTGCACAACAAATGGGAATTATCTGCTGTGTGGTTTTGTTTTTAAGAGAAGGGGAAGAGGGATTCTTTTTAGAATTCAAATAATTAGTCTCTGAGGGGTTTTGAATATAGACAAAGTGAAGACAAAGCAATTGGGCACTTCTGTAGCTTTAAGTCTCTCAGGCAGGATGACCTCTCTTAAAGGGTGTTTTTTCCACACAGTCACTGCTGTCATGTCTGGAACTGGGACCAAGAGGCAAATAGGGTGGCAGAGCTTGGAAATTTGTACCTTAGGCCTTGGCAGGCAGGACTGATGACTTCATTAAGTATTTAGATTAACTCTAGTTCAACTAAACGGTTGGATTTCTCTCTAATTCTTTGTGTACTGGCTTTGAAATAAAAGCTTATTAAGCTTCATGACCACAGTGGAAAGAGTTGCCTTCAAAGATGCTGCAGTGGTTTTTAAGCTATATATGGACTTTTTGTTAGTAACCCCTGCTCAGAAAAAATACTTTTTTTCTAAGAACTGTTTGTCTTTTACCCTAGAAATGTATTTGCATCCTCATAGATTATTTTTCCCCCTGGATCTGTGCCTTGGAATACTCCAGAGATTCTCAGCTCCCACTATGGCAGAAGGAGGCAGCTTGTGCAAACTGGAACGGTGCAAAAGTGCTGGACTGGAAGATAAAAGGTGAAGCAGGCTGCCTGTCAGTGGGGCAAAACAAGTGCCATAAAACGATGTAGAGGAATGCAGGTAGAAAAAAAAACGAGAGGTTCTCCCTTTTGTAAATATTAAGGAACAGCCAACATCTGGCACAGCTCTCTGGCTGTGTGACCTTGGGAAAGTCCCTCCTCTGATACCAGCTGTGAGTGAAAAGGACATAATTAATCAGTGATCAGTAAAGGGCTCGAAAATCCTTGAAAGAAGACCTCCATGGTAGCACAATACACAGCAATAGGTGTAGAGAAAAAGTGGTGTCGGATAATTCTGGGCCTGTGACTGGAAGAAGCACTTAATTTTGAGCTTTTTCATTTGTGCTGTTTTAGAAACAGTCCAGACTGCTGGCTGAGAGGAAGTACTGATCTAAAAGCATATAGTATTTTTAACATGCTTCCTCCCCTTCCTTCTCTAATTTTGCCATTCCAAAGGCAGAACAGCTCCTGGTTTTTAACCAGCTTCAGAGCCCCCTCTGCTGGAACGCTGTTGGCAGCCGGGCCCAGAGCTCGGCAGCAGGACAGGTACGGGCGCACACCTGCTCCTCCCGGCTGAGAAAGGCTGCTTCAGGCGTGTGTTACAGGAGTTTCACGTGATTCATGTCTTCTGCTGGGGGAGAGGTGAATTTGGGTCCATGTATATCCTGCCATGCTGTCCTAGTATGGTGATACTGTTCCATTTGCTTTGTTTCCAAAGCTGAAAACACAGCAAGAAATTCTTAGGAGAGACAGAACTGCCTGGAATCAGCGAGATTACTCTTATATCTGCAGGAGGCAGTGCAGAACACTTTCCTGAATCCTTTGGAGACTGGATACCCCATCCCTGGAAGCGTCCAAGGCCAGGTTGGACGGGGCTTGGAGCAGCCTGGGATGTTGGAAGGTGTTCCTGCCATGGCAGGGGGTTGGACTGAATGGCCTTTAAGGTCCTTTCCAACCCAAACCGTCCAAGGATTCTCTGGTTCTATTTACAGGCTTTCTCTTCCTCACCCCTGTGAGGCTGCAGAGTCCAAGTTATAGGATTTTTTGTCCTATAAAGAATAAGGAAGTTTTGGCATGGGACGAGGCTCAGCCTGGAGCCTGCTCAGCCCCCCAGGAAGGATGTGTCTACCTAAACAAGAAGGGAAACAGGAAGGAAAAAAGAAATAGTACCTCTGATAGCAACGAAAAGAGGCTCTTTGAGTCAGGTATGCTTCAGAAAATGGAAATACTACCAAAATAGAAAAAAATAGTGATTAGGACTAGGAAAACATGCCAGGAGTTAGATCCCAAAGGTCTAATCCAGACTTCCTGTGTAACTTTTAACAAGTCACTGTCTCTCTGTTCAATGCCCTTAAGTCCCTAAAATAGTGATTACACTTCCTTTTCTTAGGTGATGCTGCGTGACAGCATTAAACAATTAGGGCTTATAAAGTTCCTTTAAAACAAATGGGCTGACTGGAAACATAGGAGCTCCTGGAGAGTCTCTGCGAATATCTTTACTGATGATTTTACATTAAAATGGCATCAATCTGAATAAATTCAAGAATTAAGCATGTTCTGCAGTTGTTGTTTACAGGAGTGAAGCTTCTCTGCTGGAAAGCTGAAGTTTTGGAAGGATGTGGGCAATCTGGGTGGAAAACCACGGAGTATCAGCTGGTGTAAAACAAATAACCTGATTCTCTTCAGGAACTGTGGTGGCACGACAAGGGGAACTGGGTTCAGACTGATAGAGAGAAGGATTAGATGTGATACTGGCAAGAAATTCCTCTCTGTGAGGGTGGGCAGGGACTGGCACAGATGCCCAGAGCAGCTGGGGCTGCCCCAACCCTGGCAGTGCCCAAGGCCAGGCTGGACACTGGGGCTGGGAGCAGCCTGGGACAGTGGCAGGTGTCCCTGCCATGGCAGGGGTGGCACTGGCTGGGCTTTGAGGCCCCTTCCAGGCCAAACCATTTTGGGATTCTGTGATTATGCACAAAGCCAGTACAGTATTAAGTACACAGTTAAAGTCAGAAAGGAATTATTCTTTTTTTTTTTTTCTCAAGTTATGCAAAAAAAGGGGCACTTATTTTGGTAGAAAGTTAAGAACCTTCCTGGTTCAGGAAGGATTTACCAACTTGGTGGGGAAAAAAAAAAAGGTGTGAGGGTCTGCAGTGGTCCAAAAAAAGTCCTGATGGCACTTGCATGTAGATAATGATGTGAGAATGTCTGTAAAATGGGGAAACCACAAATCAAGAGATAAAATTGTTGGTTTACACATTAAGCTTGACAGGTGGGTGAAGCGATGAGCTGTTAAGGACAAATCATTCTATTTCAATTTGGTAAAGGGGGAAAAGAAAGCTTCAGTGAAATCCAGACACCCTGGGCAGTTGGAGATGGGAAGAACGAGTTCCACCAGGGTGGGTGTCTCCTACCATCTGCCAGGAGCTCCTGGCTCCTGTCACAAGCTGCCACTCGCTGGTCTAATATCTCTTGGACTCAGTAAACTGAGTTTCTACACAGAGGACACAGAATCATTCTCATTTAACAGGACTTCAACTGAGAATTTTATGTGCAAACATGTAAGAACTGCAAGATTGGCGAGGTGATGATGGAGAGGCTTGAAATCAGGGCTGGTGTGGTGGGGAATTGATACTAAATTTCTGCCTCCCAGGGCGGGGGGTGGGCTCTTCCCTCTCTTAGAAAAGCCTTTTTATAACGATCTTGGCACAAAGAGCGAGCACTAAAATCAAATATGGTGATGAACAGAAGTGGGAGGCTTCAATAATACGAGTGAACGGGAGTATCTTGGAGATTGGATGACTGAAGAGTGAGAAATAGAGATGAGATGAAATGTAGCAGCAGACAGTGCAAGGATGTGAATTTATGGACGAGGAGAAATCTTTTAAGGATACCAAGAGTGTTTATTGGAAATTAGCGAGGAAGGGAAACTGAGATTTAGTGGTAGGTAAAGGATAGTGACGAGCCATCAGCAAGCTGAAAAAGCACGTCAGAAAGTGGTTCCAAGATCAGTAATGATGCTGTCGAATGAGAGGAATTCAAACCGGAACGGGGGCACAAAAAGCTACCAGGATGATAGCACAGATCCAAGGCCTGTGTTGAGGAGGGAAGGTGTGTGGGTTTCTGTTGCAGCGAAGCCTGAGAGGAGATAAGAAATCTTTATCTGCGGGCACGGCGCGGGCGCAACCCGGCCGGGGGCGGGGCCAGGCCGCGTCAGTCACTCTGATTGACAGCTCTGGGGTGTGGCCTGTCCTGCCCCGCCTCCTGTGGGGAGAGGGGGCGTGGCCGCGCCGCGGCGCACCGGGCCCCCGTGATTGACAGCCGGCTCCGC